>KN834771.1:350808-473784 GCA_000827265.1 Collybiopsis luxurians FD-317 M1
AAACTAAGTCAGCAGGGAGAGCATGCAACATGAGAACAACAAAAAGGGAGTACAGGCATTGGGCAATATAATGAGAAGCGATGTAAGGCAGAGGTGGGACGGCGAGATGGGAAAAAAGATCAATAGAGGGCACAGAAATATGTGGTGTGGCCACAAAACAACCTCAAACTACGTCGCCGCTTCTTGACGTTTATTCTCCGTCACTTGGCTGTCATTCTCTTCCTGTCATCTTTGCTGTTCCTGTCATCCTATGCCCCGCTATTGGGGTTATGATTTCTTACCTTATATCTCCTCCACCTTCACTTTCAAATGCTTGATATTTCTCTGTCTTCTTCTCTCCTTATGTACTCTCGCTTTTGCTCAATGGCTGCGCTGCCTTCCGGTCGCTTGTTCCAATTTTCTACAGTAGAGAGAGAAAGAAAGAAAAAAAAAAGGAAAAAGCGCCAAAGGTATAGAGGGAGCGGGAGAGAGGGGCGGTAAGAGGGGAGGGTGCACGGAGCTACATCATATGGAAAGTAATATTCATAATAGTGGAAAACGGAGGGAAACGGGAGGAGAAAGCACAGAGGGAAACGGATTGTGGTGGATGAAAGGTCACGCAAATAACGCAAGTCACGAAAAGTGACAAGTCCAAATATGGGGATAAAATTCGATATATCGAGCTGTGAAAGACCGTGGGAAAATAGTCAAGTCCCCTTGCAAGACGATTCCTCCATTACATTCCGGACTCGTAATATCCCTGTCCCAGTTCAGACTAATTTTTTTTAGGTAACATTCTTTGATAATGTCCCTGAAATGTTGGGTCGATGGCCCATGGGACAGAAAGAGGACTTGATGTGCCTCACATGTTTTGCAAATTACGAGTCCATGGAATGGAATGCCAAGTTTCTGCTCTGATGATTCTGTAGGCAGGCAATTTTGAATTGATCTAATTGGATGACTTCCTGTAGGCATTAATTGTTGAAAATCTTGCAATTAATCAATTCAGAATGCTCAGGTGGTGCTCCGAGTGCTGAAATTTGAAATTTGAGAGGCATCGTAAACTTGAACTCTACGAAGGGGTCCTGATCCCTTCGTAAATTTTTTTCAACCTTCGATGATATTTCCTAGCCCACTTTTGGATACTCCGGTGATGTTTCCACATGTATCGACTCGAGCCGAGTAGGTCCGAGCGAATTGGGATCAACAAAATCAGGTGAGCGAGATGCTTGACTTCAGCGTTGGCGGGAATGATAAGCCAATCGTCTTAGGTTCGAACCATAGTGGTGTCTATCCAGGAAACCGTCCCAAAAGGCCGTTTATATTATACATTGGTGCAAGAAGGGAAGATACGACGGAGAGGTGTGTGTAAGAAAAAGAGGGAACCGGTCGAAAAGATGGCGGTACCGAAACTGAGGTGCAGGTGCCAAAAAACAGGGACGGAAACGGGTGTACTACAGGAACGAGGGGAGGGCGACGACAATAGTACGCTAGTACGAAGAACGAAAGAAAAAGAGAGAAAAAGAATAAATGAAACAATTTTTCTGTACGATTTTTTGAGCATACCTAGTACGAAGAGCGAAAGAAAAAGCGAGGGAAAAATACTACTATATTACAGTGTAAATACTCGAACCGAGACGTGGGATCCAGCTACAGCGTTTGAGTGAGATATTTGACAGCGAAGGGGACAGGCGGGCCCAGAGCCACTTGGACCTGCATGCGACAGCTGAGAATCCCCCTTGTGACCATAGGTAGGCGGACCTATGATTCCTAGGTAGGGAGATGGTTTCAGTGAGGTGCGAGGGGATGGTCACTGAACTAGACTCACCTTGACTATTAGCCTTGCGTAAACAAACTGTTTAAGCCCGAGCAAATAACTTGACTCATAATCCAATAAGTGCCGAATTGTTTATTGGAGGCTTTAATTGCTACAGGAAGTCATCCATTTTTGCAATTTATACAATTTTAGTTAGTTTACATTACATTGATGATCCAGGATCCGCGAGGTAATTTGTTCCAATTACTGAAAAGGGCACGAGTCCTGCCACGCGTTACTATGTGTCAAGTCGGATGGAGCCCTATAACTCGGTTGCGGCCTATTCAGTGTTCACAATTTACGAGAAACAACCTGAAATTCCTCTCTACGAGGCGAGCAGCTCGAACATAAGTATTAAAGTAACTATATAAATGCATTTCCATTCAAACATGGACTAGACGCCAACTAGACGCTTTCAAAAGCCTCCTATGTTTGTAGGCACAACTTACGAGAAACAATCCTGAAATTCCCCTCTACGAGGCGAGCAGCTCGGACATAAGTATTAAAGTAACTATATGAATGCTTCTCCGCACAAAACTCACACAGGAAACGCCGCTTCTAGAGTCGAACTCTAACTATGCATTTCCATTCAAACATGGACTAGATGTCAACTAGACACTTTCAAAAGCCTCCTATGTTTGTAGGCACAACTTACGAGAAACAACCTGAAATTCCTCTCTACGAGGCGAGCAGCTCGGACATAAGTATTAAAGCGACTATATAAATGCTTCTTCACACAAAACTCATACAGGAAACACCGCTTCTAGAGTCGAACTCTAACTATGCATTTCCATTCAAACATGGACTAGACACTTTCAAAAGCCTCCTATGTTTGTAGGTCATTGGACTCGCAACCGGAGACTTGCGGCTTCTCTTTCTTCCCAGGTTTAGAGCCCCAATACCACCTGAACATTAGGACCAAAAGTGGGGTGAAGCGGACACCTCCAAAATATTATCTCCTACGGCGTGTATACAATTCTCATCTCAGCAAAAAAAAAAAAAAAATTATGAGAGAGGGATGAAAGAGTATAAAAGCTTTGTTCTGCAGACCGACTTTCCTCAGAGAACTACTTTTCTCTGACCACTTTCGAAGGCTACTCGCTTCACCAGTTTTTCTGCGTTGCAAATATGTTCGCTCGTCTCTCTCTGTTTGCTTTGGTAGCTTCCCTCGGAGCACTCGGTAATGCAAACCAGCCGCTTGTCGTCGCCACACTATTCACATCAATTCTTTTTTTTTTTTCCTTACACTTTACTTCACTTAGGCACTAGTGCTCAAGCGACGTGCAATGGCCCATCCTACACAGTTGTTCCTGGAGACATTTGCATTACTATTGCAAACAAACTTGATATCTCCTTACAGCAATTGCTAGAATGCAACCCCGTAAGTCTTTGAGTCTTGTAACCGACTCTCCAAATGTCTCAGATTTTTTTCCTCGAATGTACAACAGCAAATTGACGCTAACTGCGATAACCTCATCCCCACCGAACATCTTGCCACTCCAGGCTGTGGCGCTTGCAAACAGTTTTATACTGTTCAAGCGGGTGATATCTGCGTCAATATTGCTGCCCGGTTTGGCACTACCTTTCAACAGCTCCTATGCGCCAACTCTCAAATCAACCCTCAATGTACCAACTTGCAGATCGGCGAGGTATGTCTAGGATATAGGCTCATCTCTCAACGAATAGCTTATTGACAATTCATTTGAAGGTTCTCTGCATTGTTTAGAGCCAGCGGTAAACTAGCGCTATTGAAAGTCCTTCTGGAAGATTCACTATTTTTTCGGATAGCACCTACTTCGTTGTAACTTGTAACAATTTATTGAAATATATGGTGTGGAATATGTGTTGTTTTTCTTGCTTCATTGTGCAAAGACTGTATGAAAGGCACAAAATTTGCTATTATTCTCTTACTTATCCGCCTATAGGATGGAAAATTTTGCAAATTTAAGAATGAAGTTCATTCTTTCCCAAGAAGGAAACGTCAAAGCTGCTCATATCTACCATCCCTGGATCCTGATACTTTTCCATTATTGCGTTCAGTTGATCCTAGATGTCACCGGGCTTATAATCATTGGCACACATTGACATGTTGACGTTATCAGCTCACAGGACTGTGACTCTTCGTGGACCTGCTTGTGCCTCGCCTGTAAAAAGCACTAAATGACGTCTCGGGATTACATAGAACCATGTTTCCGCAGAATATCAGTATCAGAATTTTAGCAAGACTTATAGCTTTTTTTGGGTTGTATGAGCTTCATGAAACATCTCATTTTCCGAAAACGTCTGCTTTGCCTTTACCACAGAACAAGCTCAACACGTACAATTTCTCTTGATCATATTGACAACCTTTCTGAGTGGACTATTCGGAGTACAGGAATTATGAGAAATGCCTTGGAATATCGCGGACAGAATGCTTACAGTACCTGTCGGGCTTCAGGGACACTGTATGAACCCGTTGTTTGACCACGGGACCTTTTGCGAGGTGTCATAGATCTGAAAACGCTTGCGATACGATGATCAGTTTAGTAGGGTGGGGACTTTTCTAGTACTCACTATCAGTGACAACGTTTCTGGCCAGACGAAGGGTCTCAGATATTCTCAATATCTGTGGCGGGGCTGTCACTCCGTCGCTCCAGGGTGTTCATTGATGACTGGGTTAATAATTGTACAGGGCTACGCAACCAAAGGAGAGCTGCAAGAGGGGAGCATCTAGTGTGAAGGCCAAAGAAAAAGAAGGAATAACAAGGGAAAAAACAACGATATAAAGAGAACCGTGGGAAAATGGCAAGTCCACTGCAAGATAAACTTTGAAGGAGACGAATCGATTTGAACGAAGCTAGATTGGAACGCACCAAATAGTATTTGCTGGTAGCCTAAACGGGAGGAAGGCTCGGAGGACTCTCGAGAGGAAGGCTCCCCACCTTCGTTGAAGTTTGTCTGAATAGAGGTCCGGGGAAAACTAGGATCGGCGTCGCTACACATTCAACAGGATTGACGTCGAAGCCCATCGTGTTGATATAGGGTAAGGACATGCAGATAGCAAGAAAATGTTGCTAAGAGGTCGGAGGTGGGGAGGGAGGATAAGAGAACTTAGGTTCTCGGCGGTTTGGTCTCTCATCGTCCTCAGTTCGATGTCGTGTTTTGCCCCCCCTTTCCACACCCTATTTTTCTCATATACAGCGATAAGTTACTCACCGAAAGCTCCAGGCTGTGTCCCTTGCGCGTCGGCTTCGTTCCTCCTCCTCCTGCTCGTCCGCACGGGGCCAAGCCACAGCCAAAACACTGCATTTGAAGGACTTGAGATATTTCATGCTATGGCTCAAATGGAGCTGATACATCATATTATTTGCATCAAACATCAGACTTGCAAGACTTGTGCAAGACAGAACGGAGGTTGTTGACCCCTATTCTCCCCGTCGCGGCCCTCACTACTAATTTCACGTGGATTACCATTCCAGTATATCACCACCACCACCATGGCCAACATCATCCGAACTCCCAAGTCTGGCAACCATTGGACTGGCATTGAACTGAAGGCGTACAATATTTCCATTCAAAATCTACCAGCCAAGAACTTCTTCAATCAAGACCTTCCCGATTCTCTCCATATGACTTTCAAGTTACGAACGACAACACCCATCATTTGTTGAGGTATCTCGACCTCGCTACCAGAGTTAATGTAGGAATGTTATCTTTCTACATAAGCCAGCCGCGAAGTTGCATCTTGCTGACATTGATTTTTCCCTTCCCCCCGCCGTGTTTAGGTCAAGAGTCGGCAATTGATGATTTTGCAAAGGGACTGTTACGTATGCTCGGATTCGAAGAGCGGAATCATGTGCTGAGATCACGCTATCCCATACCTTTAACCATCTGTGGCGACTCCTCGCGAACGGCTCAATCCGATATCTGTCTCATTCACCACCACCAGTCAACGATCCTTCTCCTCATCAAAGAAGATAAAACCCTCCTCGGCCCAACGGATCCAGAGCCTCAGGTTATCGCAGAGGCCATCGCGACCTTTCAGATGAACAACCGCAATCGAACTCGGCGCGGCCTCCAGACGAAGAAGATCATGTCGATTCCGTGCATCATGATCGTCGGCACTCGGCCAATCTTCTACGTCGTTCCTGTAACGGAACAGCTCAGTGAAGCCGTGGAGCAAGGTCAATACCCCGAACACAAAACTCAAGTTTTGAGATACGTTGTTGGAGCAGGGACGCGGTTAACCGAAGGCATGGAGCAGCCCGATTTGAACGAGGAAGCTTTGAAGCATTATGTTCTCTTCCGCTCGTTTGCAAAGCGTCTTTGGTCAGAACTTCTGTCCGAGTAATTCAGCAATGAAGACGTGATGTAGTCGATCCTAAAGGCGATACAAGTACTTAGTTCAAAGGTTAATCGATAAAGTTGATAGTTGCCTATGTGCTCCGGTACGACTATGAGCAAATAAAATTACGAGACATCAAACCCAGTAACACCGAACATTACTATAATAATAAAGAAAAAATCCTTCAGAACGGCAATCCATCACGACAAGGAGGTCGATACTGATGATGATAACCCTAAACCGCTCCTCTCCAACGCCATCATCCTCATACTCACTCTATCATCCACCCTCAACCTCCGTCCTTCCCTCTCACCCTCCCCAGGGGGCGAAACACTCCTCTCCCTTCTTTGCCTTCCACCACCAGCGGAGCCGGATCCAGACGGCCCATACGTAGACGAAGTCCGCGAAGGTGTAGGTGATGGTGGCGGCGTCGCCGTTCCCCGACTACTCCCTCTCAGCAACGACGTCGTACGCGTATGCTGCTGCTGCTGCATCTCAGCCTGTCCCCTCCTCCAAAAGAAAACCCAACTCCAAAACCTACTCCTCCACCTCGCCTGTCTATCCGCCCTCTCCTTCTCCTCTCTCCTCCTCTCAAACGCCGACCGATACCTCTCATAGCTTTCTCTGAATCCTCTGTCGATACGGGACGAAAAGATGAGTTCGCCGCGGGGGTTAGTCGTCGGTGGGATGGGAGAGATGGGGATCATGGTGGACGGTGAACGCGATTGAGAGCGTTTGTTGGAAGGGAACGGCGAAGGGGAGGGCGAGCGTGATGATCTAGATGTACCCGTTCCTCTACTTAGAGTATTAGACCGACTGGTGGCCCGAAGGGGAGGAGACGACGACGACGACGGTGTTGACGGCGAATTAGACGCCGAAGAGTTACTCTGGTTCTGATTGTTTTCTTGAGGCCGAGGAAAGAAAAACGACATGGGATTCCAATATCGGAATTGGAATTTTGATCTCAAGGGAGGCTTGCGAACGTTCAGATACATGTTGAACGATCTAAGAGCCTTGTTGGCGTGCGGTACGTATCTGTGTAAGATAGTTCTGTTCGTTTACCCGTCTCAGATCCAACAAGCAGAATCGTAAACTCACTTGTTCGCATACGCGATTTTCTCAGAGTACATCCCGCTTGCAAAAAACAACACCAGAGTCGTCACACTGACAAAAAGCAGGCCGGTGGTGAGGTACGTTGGATGGACGAGTACAACTTCGGGCTCTTCAGAGTACCCAGAATAATCGAAATAGTCAGGATCATTGGGATCGAGGTCCGGATATAATTCAGGTAAAAGACTGAGTCGCTGTAGAAGCCATGTATACGGTAGAGCTAGAAATGAAGCTTCCGGAGACGCCAGGACTTCGTACAGCAGAAATGTGATGACAGTCAAGAGTTGTACGAGGAATACTGAGCACGAAGACGACATTCAGCGAGAGTTAGGAGGAAGTAGTCAGATTTCCAGCAGCAACTCACACTGATACCTCTGCTTCCTCCTCTGTAAACTGGCTGCGGTGGTCTTGAGGCGCTCTTCAAACAAAAGTAGGTCCCGGTAAGTTGTAGAATCATTCGGAGGAAAGAAGAACGTCGCCGTTGAGGATGATGATGAGGAAGATGATTTGGAGGACGAGGAAGATGACGAGGAAGTGGGAGAGCCTGATCTAGACGGCGACGGTGTGGAACGAGACATGCATTGCACCCATTTCGCACGTGCCGGATTTGGGCGCTCGTTAAGCGCCTGCAAAGGAACGCTTTGACCGAGAAGACTCCCACAAGGACCCCAAACGCCTAGGCTTTTCACCAGTGGCCTCATTCCAAAAAAGTAAAACTCATTAAGAAGTTCGGATACTGTAATATTAGGTTATAATGACCCCCCTCAACCAATTCTGGCCGACTCAAATTTGGCCAAGAATTGGACTTCAAACTGCAAAAACCCTCTGTTGGACAACGGATGAAAGAATTATATATGTATGCCTCCTCTTTGAACACGTTCAACGTTGAATCTCCTTGAAATCCAATCATCCCATTTTTGTCTCGAATATTTCGACGGTCCCAGTCACGACTGACTGGAACATTCAACTAACGCAATGCGAGTTGCAACCCAGGGAGACAACAGCATATGTCTGTTCAACATGATGAGTGCAACTTCATCTTTACAGTTATTCTGGAAATCATCGCTCGGTATTTGCGCGTTGTCTAACCTTGTCAGTTCGGGCGCCTCGCTGAAGATGTACATCGCGGCTGAGGATCAAGTGCGTTTCCTGACACTTGGAAAATGATTCACTAAACTCTGTCAAATGCGGTACGGTAGTTACCTACTGCTCATCGACACTTGACATGCCAAGAACGAACCATAATACAAGAATAGCAGATGGATACCACTTTTCGACAGCCGCATTATTTCTGTGCTTTTTCTTCTCCTTGTCTTTCTCTTTTCTCTGGTCACGCTGGAGATTACTTATTATCCGATTGACAAGGTGAACAGGCTGTTTATCTCGAACTTCATTTACGCTTTCCGCATCATGCCGGACCAGTCCTATGAGCTGCAATATTCCTCTTATCCCACGTCTTGCTATCTTTCCATGATATTCAAAGGCAATCCTTTCGATTATGGGATGTATGATGCTATGGTTGCGTCGCTTTGGCAGCCCCCGATGAAAGCCTCCCCCATGGTGATAAATCAAAAAGGATTGAGAGTATCGGGCTACAAAATACACACTTAAATAACTTTTTTGATCTGCAACACATACATACATATTAAATAACTCGAACTTTCGCTGTCGCAGAACTATCAATGGTCAGCCTGAATGTTGGAGCCACTTCGCAAACTGTTGGCTGTCAGCCTGCGCACAGAACAGAAATAATATAATGAAACGGTAACAGGGCTCAATGTTCATCTCCTTGAGACTGAGTATTAGTTCCTGATTCAATAACATGATTGGTGGCCATCGTAGCGCTGCCATCCATCGTGTCCGCATGTCCAGGAAGAGTGGATTCAATCCAAGTTTGGTTCACGGGCGAAAGGTTGGTGTGTATCAAGATAAACACCACAATAGGATACAGTGCCTAGAGGTGAATTGTTTTCAAAAGGGCTAAACTTGGGGCTAAAGCGAGATTGGCAGAACCACCTACCGAGGAAAGATTAAAGAGTAACTCTGCAACGCTCAAGAAAATATTAAATTGAAAACTGGTTGGGAGTGTGTTCAACCCAAAAGCAATTACCCCCAGGAGTTGAAGCGCGCAGAAAACCGCTCCGGATTCAATTAAGAGCAGCATCATGTGCAAAGGTTGGCTTCTATGCCATAAAGCACTGGAAGCCCGTCGGAGGAAGCGGAAATGTGTCCTATAAGCCCATGGACTAAGTCGATAGATAAACGAATGGATGAAAATTCTTACATGGCTTTGACCACAATCATTAGTGTTGCAAAAAGATTGGTCGCCAAAGAAACGCCAATAGAGGTTGCATCTACAACGTTCGTGTTTAATGAGTTGATTTGAGCAACATCTGCATTGTCGAATATGCAGTCGATTATATTGATTACTGCATGGTTCATATAGGTAGTTGAGGAATCGAAGAAAGCAAGTCAGGACCAAGCAACACGACGTAAAACTGGGCAAAAATTGCGTGCCTGTATTTGCACCCATGAGGATGACCAGGATTACCTTCCACACTGTTTGTTCCCGGAACAGTATCCATGCCCTCCAGACTACTATAAAATCACCCAGTACCAGCTAACAGGTGTATGATACGAAGAGTCCGAGGTAAGGAGGTTAATTCACAATCGCCAATGCAGCACGCACATTCACTGTTTCAGACCAGAGCGACATATCGCTCCAAAAAGCAGTCTTGTCATCTACCAAGTCTCCTTGTGCGGCAAGATCCTTGCTGGGATGTTTAATGAATGCAAGTTGGATATAATCCAAAGGACTACCAGCGGCCCCGGCAGCTGTCCAAGTGAAGCCCAGGAATATGCCTATCAAACATAGAACCATCATTTTGTTTGGTTTGCCTTCGGAGTTCCTCCTTTCGAGGTCATTTAGTTAAGAAAGGAACAAGGGTGAAGGGAAAGGGTATGGAAGCAATGTGCTCACAATGCCAAGTAGAGAGCGAGAGACATTCCCACAAAAAGCCCTGTTTTTTTTTTGAAAAAAATGAGACACATTCGGAAACTTATGGGTTATACTTCTTACCCCATCCTGCCACAAAGATAATGACCTGCAGCGCCTGAAGGAAGATATTTTCACCAAAGTCGATCAATAATGCTTGGTCGTCTGGTGTCATTTTGAGGACTCAGACGGAGCCAGAATCCATGTGTAACCCGCTCCAATCTCCTCTTTTTTATATATTGACTTGTACGCAGCTTTCTGGCATCCGAATATCTTTTCTTGGTCTCTTTTGCTGACTCCCATCTCGTCTTCGAAGATGATCATGATTGTAAAACCCCACTTTTGTTTATCTACTCCACTGTTCTTTCTCTTTCCACTTGCGATTTCGTGATTCACCCTAGTTAGGTGTAGCCATACCCAGTCCTATGAATTCGGGTCATGGTTTTGAGGAGATATATTAATCAGAATACAAACTATTTTGAACGGAGCGTGAGATAAGGATGTACACTAATGGAAAGTGAGACTGACTACTGAGAAGATCTATTCCGGGCTTATGAACAAATCTTCCTTGGTAAGGAAGCCTTGAGAGAGATCCTGATATGATTCCGAAAGCCGCGGAGACGGATAGCGATCCAACTCTCCATCTCCATGAATAACCGCCGTGTGCCGTTATGCATTATCTTGGAGGCAAAACTGGTCTCCATTTAAAGGCTTTCTGTGAGAGGATTGTTGGTCTGAAAACGACGCACTCCAGCATGTGATACAATGAGCCTAAGTGATTATTGTTTATGCCTCGCAATCATCGCGCGGATAATCACCACACCAAGTTAAATCCACTCAATTTGAATAAACCCTAATTCTCGGGAACGACAGAATATAAGAACTTCGGTGGGAGAATATTGGAGTTCACATACCACACAAGCGAAGTATGAAGAAGTCATGGCCTGGAAGCGCCATGCATAGGTAGGTTCAGTAATGCCTACTCAACAGTAATGTGAGCCTTGAACCTGAATCAGTGAATCCGAGGTTTGGGTTCCGAAGTTCAGGTTCAGAGGTGCATCTGGTCTGAACCAGGATTGTAGGTTTGTCAATCTACTATGCATCAGCGGGCATGACACTGCAGTCAAGAATTTTGCATTTTAAATTGTTTCAATAAATCATTTTGTTGTATTAAAATAAATCTCGAAAGTAAAAGAATATAAATTTTGTCAGGACTCAAGAAAAGGAAAATCTTATGTTTTTTATTTGTAATAAATAATGGTATCATTGTTCTTATTGTCCAAGTGGCACAACTTTGTATACAGCTACTGGAATCTTGCCCCTAGTCTGTCAAAGCTAGCAGGCCTAGCCGCCTATCTAGTTCCTGTTCCGCTGAGCTTGTAAAACACTCTACTGTGCAACTCAGATGAGTGGTGTCACCTACCATTTGTAACTTTGAGCACTCCGTGAGTCTGCGCATTTGATTCCCATTGCAAAATTGTCATTTCTGAAGATTGTAGGCATGGCCACAAAAATCATGCAATAGTTTGGCTATGATCAGCAGCAAGCAAGGTGCTCAGCCACAAGTAGACCAATGGCCCCAATCTTGCCAGTATGAAACTTCTGAGACCATTGGTCTTGCTCTTTTCAATAGCCATAGCTGAAAATAACCCTATTACTATACAGACTACAGAACGCTGCTAACTGCTAAACTGTCCATTACAGTTCATTCTCAACCTTCTGGTGTTATAGTCTACAGCCTGATTGTCAGTATTCATTGTCTTGGGTGTCATTTTGTCCTCCCATAGTAACACAATTAGTAATCACTGTAGAACTATCACCCGTTGGGTCTGCACAATATATAGATTGAGTGGAATGAAAAGTTTGGTTCACAGGAGAATTGTCAGTGTGTATCAATATGAACACTGCAACAGGGTAGAGTGCCTATGAAAGAGTATCAAAATTATCAAAGTAAAAATAAATTGAAGCACTTACTGAAACAAGGTTAAAGAGATACTCCGCAACAGTCACAAATGTGACAAATCCAAACCCTCCAGGAAGCGTGTTTAACCCAAAGGCAATAACAGCAAGGAGTTGGAAGGCACAGAACACTGCCCCACATTCAATCAAAAGCAGCATCATGTTCAAGGGCCGGCTTTGACGCCATGAAGCACTGGAAGCTTGCCGGAGGAAGCGGAAGTGTATTCTATGAGCAGTTCATTCAGCTCTTTATGGGTACCTTGAATCTCTGAAAGTACTTACCGTGCCTTCACCACAATCATTACCATTGCTAGAATATTCGTTCCCAAAGATATTCCAATAGAAATTGCATCCACATTGTTGGTGCCTGTAGAGACGGCAGTGGCCTGATCACTACTTTGGATGTTGTCATATATGCAGTCAGCTATGTTGATAACTGAAATTCATGATCAAAAAGGGAAAAAGAAAAGAGTGAGTTAGAAGCAGACTTTATCACAATGACCAAAGACAGAATAGAACTTGCACACCTATATTTGCACCCATAACAATGGCTAGCAACCCCTTCCACATCTTGCTCCGAAATAAAACCCATGCTCTCCAAACTACTATTAAATCACTCAATATGATCTGACAGGTGTATCAGAAGTCTAATGTAAAGAAACCTTTACTTGATTCCAGATATCATACGCACATTCCCTGTCCAGGACCAGATGGACATATCATTCCAAATTATACCCTTGATTAATACCGAATTTGCTTCCGTAATAATATCCCCAGCACCGCTGATAGCTTGGAGAGCATCAAGCAAGGGATCCAAGGGAGTACCACCAACGCAAAATACTGTCCAAGTAAAGCTAAGGAAAATTCCCAGCAAGCAAATCACCATCTTCTTGTTCAGTTTGCGTCCTCCAGAACTCCTTCATAGTTTTTCATTAAGTAAGAAGTTGTACCTTTACTTCGGACTTACAATGCGAAGTAAAGGATGACAAACATTCCTAGAAAGATACCTAGATATAACAAGAATTAACAAAACTTTTTTTTGGAAGTTTAACGGAAACGTAGTCATGTTCTTACCATATCCTGTCATGAAAATAATAACTTGCACTCCTAACAAAAAAAGATTTTGACCATAGAAAGATAGTAGGTTTTGTACAGCCGATGCCATTTTGAAGAGTCAAATGTAACCAAACCTTGTGGTTTTACAGTCTTTTATATAGAGAACATAGGGTGTATTTGAAGCTGCAGTGCCTGCCATATATCTGAATCTGAAGTTGCTCATGGCACGTTAACTTGAAATGATCGATTACTAACTCACTCATGGCCCTCCTTGAACCTAGTGATTTCCCATATACAACGTCGCATTTCATTGACAGTTGTCCATGTGTTCCAGTCAGGAGCGCCCGCCAAAACTTGAGTAGGAAATACATTAATCAAAGTTTGTGATACAAATCAACAGCAAAGTTGTGAATCTGCTATGCACCGAGGGACACAATAAGTAACAAGTTAGGAGAGGATGCTCCAGTGGAAAGCAGATTCAGCAAACTTTCTGAGAAGACCGATTCAATCGAGTTCTTCGGCGTCATGAATCCGGCAAACGCTAAATGGCGATGACTGTCCGGATTTGGATAGATAGCGAGCTGGTAAAGGATTTTTCGAAGGCTACTGTTTGCATGGGATGATCGAGACAACTTTCATGCAATGATATCTCGCTTCCTACCTGGCAGCTATTGCGTGCACAATTATCGTCCTATACTCAGTAAATGGTTGAATGTGTTTGAATCACATAGATCCGACTAGACGAGATAACTGCATAAGAGGACAAGAAGATCACAGAATTACAATCAGACGCAAGAAACGGCTGGTAGGAAATTTTACGTACCGTATGAGGAAACTATGGAAAAAGTAGTATCTGGTAATGCCTTTCATAATCAAGATGTTTCACCTAAATTAGCCAAACTTGAAGCGAAAAGTGTGCGACATGATGCGACGGCAGCATGACAGCGATGGGTTGTGGATGGGAGAGAGCTTGTGAACCGTTGTGAAGCCGCTCGGCAAGTGGACCATTGAGCGCTGATTTGTCCGTCATTATTTCAACGGTTGACAGATTGATGCTAAACGCATATAATTATTTTCAGTCCAGCGCATGAGACCATCCTTCACCCGACGAAACTCCATCATCTCGTCCTTGAGTTAGTCTACGACTCAGTAACTCCGACAGCGTTTCTGCTAAAACCTTACATGCAGACAGATGAGCTCTTCAGGTTCCTACTACCAATTGTTTTGGTTGCTTTTCCCGGTCGTTTGCCATGAACGTGGTTGGCAGCGACGAGAAGCTTATTTTTAATTGTCCCATACCATGTCTCACAAATGTAACCTACAAGTCCTTACTCGTTTTTGCTCGCCGTGGCACATTTTACACCACTTTTGGAAGATTGCTTTGTTTTCGAGGTCCACAGTTCGGTTCTTGTGTCTTGGTATTTACAGCAAGTCATTGCTGGTGCTGATCGATTGATCTGCCTTATTCCGATTTCTCTCTGGTTCTTATATAGCTTCCGAGTCCCAGCACGAATCACCTGCTGTGGCGACCTTGATCTGCGTAAATAATACTACAGGGATGGTAGAGGATGTGTACAGGTATACAGAGTAGTTATATGGGCGTGATATTTCAATTGAACAGGTGTAATTATTTCTGATCTCACTACTCCAAGAATGTCAATATAGCTGAGAATGCTCGGATGCAATCTGTCTCTGCAATCCAATCCATTATAGGGTTCCAGATGCAATGTAGACTCAAAGAAGCTTCCGGGGCAGGGCTAGTCCTACTCTCCTGTAAGCAGAGAACATGACAATCAGTAGAGTAATAGTCGCACAGCCTATAGTCAAATGATTAGCATTCATCGGCATCACAGAAAGTGACAAAAATAGGAATGTAAAGGTAGGGAATATATTGTCATATATAGGAACACTGACGAATACCTAGAAATACCTGGCAATATCTGAGCTTACCTGTCCGGCATTCCTTTACCTTCAACCACCTATTATCGTTACTTTTCGTGATGTCATCTTCGATTGGAATTTCACTGAACCCAAGTACTATAGTGGTTACATTATACATACAGGCTCACTTTGAATCAAAGCCAACAAAACAGCTTATAACAGCACAGAGTCAGGCTACAATAGAGCATTAACTGCTTTAAGTGACATTGCTTGTTGATTCATTGTCAATTTTCTAGTAAATAGCACAGTCCAGACTAACCAAGCCATAACATTAGTATTCATCATCTTGGGTGTCATTTTGTCCTCCCATAGTAACATAACTGGTAAACATTGTAGAACCACCACCCCTTTGGCTTGCATAATAGCTTGAATGAGTGGAATGGAAACTTTGATTCACAGGAGAATTGTCAGTGTGTATCAATATGAAAACTGCAACAGGGTATAGTGCCTGTATAAGAGCATAAGAATCACCAAAGTAAAAGTGAATTGAAGCACTTAGTACTGAAACAAGATTGAAGAAATACTCCGCAACAGTCACGAATGTGACAAATCCAAACCCTCTAGTAGGAAGTGTGTTTAATCCAAAGGCAATAACACCAAGGATTTGGAAGGCGCAAAACACGGCTCCGCACTCAAGCAAAAGAAACATTAAGTTTAAAGGCCGGCTTTGACGCCATGAAGCATTGGGGGTTTCCTGGAAGAGGCGAAAGTGTTCTCTATGAGTAGTTGACTCAGCTCTTTATAGCTACCTTGAAGCTCTTGAATGAGATGCTTACCGTGCCTTTACTACAATCATTACCATTGCTAAAATATTTGTGGCCAGAGAGACCCCAATAGAAGTTGCATCCACAATGTTGGTGCCTGTAGAGAGTGCAATGGCTTGGTTTTCATTTCGTATATTGTCATATATGCAGTCAGCTACGTTGATGACTGGAATTTGCAACGCAAAGAATAGAGAGTGAGTGAGAAGTAGACATTATTAGATGGTCAACGACGGCATAGAACTTGCATACCTATGTTTGCACCCATGACAACGGCTAGCAATCCCTTCCATATCTTGCCGTGAAATAATATCCATGCCCTCCAAACTACTATAAAATCACTCAGTATAATCTAAGTGGATGAGAGCTTAATGTAAGTAAATTCCCTCTGGATTGCCAGTGCAGAACGCACATTCACTGTCTCAGACCAGATTGACATGTTGTCCCAGAGTATGCCCTTGTTCACAGCTGAATTTGCTTCCGAAATAATATCCCCAACTCCATCGATTGCTTGGAGACCATCAAGCAATGGATCCAACGGAGTACCGCCAACGCAACAGATTGTCCAAGTCAGGCCAAGGAAAATCCCTATTAAGCAAATCACCATTTTTTTGTTTCCTTTTCTACCTCCGAGTCGGGAATTTCTCCTTCAGAGCCTTTTATTGAGCAAGAAGCTGCAGCTTGAGTTTGGACTCACAATGCAAAGTAAAGGATAACAAACATTCCCAGAAAGATACCTGAATATGATAAAAGTTTAGGAAAGATTCTTGGATATTCAACAAACTTTCTTCAAGCTCTTACCGTATCCCGTCATGAAAACAATGACCTGGATTGCTAGAAGAAAAAGATTTTGGCCATAGAAGGATAGTAGTCCTTGGACAGCAGATTCCATCCTAAATATCAAAGTAGTCAAGTTCTGTAGCTTCGTCATGACAGGCTGCAGTCTTTTATATCGAGCTGAGCAGACGATGTACATACTATAGCTGGCAAGTTGCCGGCGGTGCCTGTACATTTTAGCCCTCGATTTGCACTTGACATGTCAACTTCGAAGATGATCACGGTTGCTAACTCACCAAAAAAAGCTCTCGTATTGAATAGAATGGGAATAAGATGCACTCTTGGCCCTCTTTAAATCCACTGATTTTCCATGTGCATCATCGCAAAATTTATGGCCTAAGCCGGGTCATGAGCACTGTTTGGGTGTCAATTTAGTTACAATCTGATTAGAAGGCGCACTAATCAAATGTTAGGATACAGATCAATCATTCTCTGTCCATAGTGAAGGTGTTAATTTGTTCTGCACCGACTCGGAGGGACCTCAGAAACAGCAAGTTGAGTAAAACATGATGTGGAGCACCAACGGACTCACTTGAATGTTCCCTCAGTGTAAACTGAAGCCTGAGCATCCAAGGTATTTACTCTCAATATTATTCAATTGATCTGAAATTCCGGAGTATTTGGGGGGTTAACTCTTAGCACCCCTGATGCCCCTAGTAGGCGAGGTACGCAGAAGAAGCTCAGGCTGTTTTAGGTTAACGTCTTTTAACCTAGACTACGGGACTTTTTACTCAATGGAAAGCACAGTCGGTTGGACTTTCTGAGAAGACCAATCTTGGCAGGCCCATGAATAAATTCACCTGAGCCAAGAAACCATCTTGAGCTTCACAGATCACATAAACGACACATGTAGCGAGGATCCGGGATCAGATCCAAACTGTCGGCAAGTGAAGAGTTTTTATTGGAGACTTATATTTGCATGAGAGATCTGAGTGCATTGATATCTCGCTTCGTGCCTGACAATTATCGGATAAATTATCAAATTCATTCAGATCGTGTAGATACTATTATTATTCTTCCTAGAGCGATACCTATGCAAGATGACTGTAGAGTTGAGTAGAGGGAGTTTTAGGAAAGTTCACGGACCGTATCAGTAAGTTAGTATGAAGATAGCATTTTCTGGTATAAGCATTCATGACCAAAGTATCTCCTCTAGATCCATAAAACTTATCCAAAATGAGACAAGGTGATGCTGATTAGTGCGGTGTTAGCGTGACAACAATGGCGTTCCGAGTTGTGATAAGGATGTGAGAGTGATTATGCATGTTGCAAGGCCGCTCGACATTGGCTCGGCCAGTGGGCTGTCAGTTGAGCGCTGATTCGTCAACCGGCAGCTAACAATATATATCACCACTTTCAATACAGCTGAAAACCATCTGTCACCCCGTCGGGAGCCTCAGAGTTACTATCAGTAGTCTGAGTTTACTCGGCCACCTGAGAGTTTTCGCAATGTTACGAAGCTGGAATGAAATGAAATAATTGTTCTTATGGGCGAGTGTTATGTTTTTTCCCAATAAGGAAGGCAGTTTTTCCATATACAAACAAATTTGATCGCATCTTTTTTATTTTCCCATACCCTTCCCAGCGAGATGCGCATTTTATCTTCTGTTTTATTAGTTTTACTTGCTTGAGCAATATAGAGATGGAATCCTTATGCATTGAGCTTTCTCCTTGCGCGGAGACTTATTTTTAAGTCATTAGATACCTATGTTCTTCAGCCCTCGGGCCACATTTCTGCTTGTCAAGTTTGGCAGTCTCATTCGACTTTTTCTTTGCAAGCTGTGATGAAGATAAGACCTTGGTGAATCTTTCCATCCTCCACCCTAATTGGTCTTGAACATTTCTAATATGCCATAAGTTTTTTTCACTTCCCAGTCCGGCATTCTACTTGCCATGCACAGAGCGCAATGGCCTGCTATTGCATGTTACAAGCACATCACTAATCTTCTTAAACAAAAGGCACTTAGGTGAGAGAAAACAATATGCCAGTGGACATTTTGAGCACTGTTACAGATTTTTTCAATACGAACTGTGATGTGGGGAAATATTTTTCGAGGTCAGGTATTCATACAACTCAGCCTCGCGTTCCCACGCCCTGCCCAATGCAGTGAGCTCAAAACATTGTAGCGTTTAGCGGGTATGCAATGTTAGCCCTGGCTTGTGAGGAGCATAACACTTGAATATAATGACATTCTATATCAGAACAGATTTTTTATAATTAATTAATATTCTACAACTATATCAAGTATGGATACTTACTCTGTTCCGCGGTTTCTCAAGCAAAACAAGCTTGAAGACAATACAATCATCGGGGGCAGTGCAAAAACTAATGCAAAGAAGGGGGCATCATAGTCCAGTACATTTGTGGGTAGATAAATTGCAGCTGCGATGGAAATCAATGAACAGCAAAAATACAGGAAAAGGTTATCTTACTGAAAGCCGCACATATGACATCAGGAAAAAATCCCCTAAGTCCAGGTTGCCCAGAGATACCCCCCAAATCCTGGACAGTCTCAGAGTCCCTGGGCTCCCTGGGAGCTCTGAGGTCACTTGAAATCATCCCCAGGGCACCCTCAGGGTTCTCAGGCACCCCAGGAATTCTGAGAGATCCTGAGGCTATCCAGTATTTGGGGGGTATCTCTGGGGAACCTGGACTTAAGGGAATTTTCCTGATGGAGGCCTACAAATGCTTTGATCAGTCCTATTGAGGTCCAGAATGTTCTAAAGTTGTACCCATAACCACTTAGTAAGCACCATGAGTGAGGACTACTGGCAACTACCAATCACTTCCACACTGACAAACACTACCTCAACTATGGTATGCCTAGATCCTGCTAAAATCACAGAAAAGTTTGGAATAAACCAGAAGACCCACCCAAAGTAGTATTCTAAATTTCAGGCAGTCAGATGGCTTTGTTGCAGAGGTATGGCAAAGAACATTCAACATACATGCACTTTGCTTGAGAATGGACACAGAAGCAAAATCAGCAAATTTCCAAAGAGTATGCAAGATATTCAAGCAAAGCTGGTTTCTATCAGTACGCTGGGTCTACGGCCAGCCAAATATGAGTTATTGAGGGAGGAAGAGAACTGTATTGTTGGCCAAGGGCAAGGGCAATTCTGTCCATGCCAAGCCAAAGAAGTCATCTCTTTTTCGGCATCTTACAATGATGACGACGTTGTCACACTCAGGCACCCCTCCAATAATGTATTTTTGTATTCGCAGCATGCCATTTCATTGCTCCATGTGCTCAGAGTACCAATTCATACATAAAATGCAAGTGGCCAAGCACCCTACCACCAATAGTAATATCTAATCCACCCTAACTTTTATCTATCTCTCATCAATTTTATACCTCAGGTTTCTTCAGTTCTGAAAACATGATTGTAGATTCATTGCCAATGAGGGAGCTAGAGATTGAGTGGATGTTTGCATTGTTGGTGTCAGACCAGGGCAGGGCTCAGCGCTGCAACTCCAATTAAACAGTTTGAACAAGAAGCAAAGGAAAGAGTAATGATGGGCCATACATCAGGAAAAAGGTCCTATAGCCTAGGCACATATAGGTCATCCTTAGGCATTTAAAACTTCTCAGAAGTCCTGGACTACACAGGCTGCCCAGGGTGCCAGATGACATCCTCCCAAGCCTCTGGAGCCTGAGAATTCCTGAGGATCCCTGAGGCTTGCCCTGGATCCCTGGGGATCTTTGAGGCTTCAATATATGAATGCAAAATAATAAAATATACCTTCATCTGTTCTTTTACTTACTCTACTCTATATATCCTATCTTGTACTCCTCCTTATATACTGTAGTATTGCATTTTATTAGATACTTGTAATATTAATATTACAGTGTTATCACACTTTAAGTACAGTCTATTATACTAACAGAGGCTCTCTATTGACTTAACATACTCAAGTACAGTATTTTGTTGTAGTACAAAGTCTATACATATGTATATAATATATATACAATAGGTTATGATACTATTTTCATATTTTGACCATGGGAAAATTTTTTTGATTGTAGACAGTTCACAGTGAGCTCATCATGTGATTTAGAAAAAAAGTGGAAATCTTTGCATAACTCCAATTAAATGAATGTTCTGATTCTGTATTTACATACTCACACATAACTATACATTTGCAATGTAATTTTATATTATTTGCAGCATTTAAAATAATTCTGCTCCTGGGATCCTCAGGAAGCCCCAGGGAGCCCTCAGGGTTTCTCAGTTCATTTTAAACATTCTCCAGGAAGCCTAGGAATTGGCCAAAAACCTGGGAAGCCTGAGCAACCTGAGCAGCTTGGAATGCCTGAAAGTGCCTGAGGGTCCCCAGGATTTGGCCATTTTCCTGGGTGTCCTCAGATTTTCTATATTTGCCTGGGCAAAAGGTATTTTTTGTGATGTATGGAAGCTGTATATGGCCATCTTTTTACAGCTGTATACCATTAAGATTCAACTGCAAGTCATATTGTACGTTTGGATCATCAGGAGTACAGCACTTGGGGGATGGGCCATTGCACTTTGTGCATGGCATGTACGAGTCCAGACACTTACATGATATGAGCTGTATTTAGTATACACTCTATATACCACATGTATTCAACACTGGAGTTACACAACAACACCTTCATTCATAAATCCCATCATTTCCATCTTCCACACATCGCTCACCCCTTCAATTTCCCAAACATCATCACTGAAGTCAACTGGCAGATTAATGCTAATAGCCAAGCCTCCGCACATGACAAGAATGAATATGCAACCTTTCAGTCCCATCTAGCAAGCCCTCATATTTACACAAACAACCTCATCCTGCAAAACTTCTGCAACCTGTCCCACCTCTGCAATATGCTGAACTTCAACATCAGTCACATAAAAAGCTGTCGCTTGTCAAACATAGGCTCCAGGAAAAAGGTGGCAATGATCCAATACATACACAATGAACACATCATGGAAAGCCTGCTGGGGTTGCATGCGCAATTTCTCTGGAGACACCACCCAAAGAGTGAAGATCATGTAACCGGAGACAACAGAGGACAGAATCAGACAGAAACATTGAACTATTAAAAAAAAAAAAAAGAAGATAAGAAATGGGGAAGGGGGACAGGGAAAAACTGACAGATGCACAGGACACTCTCAAATCTGGAAATAGTCACAGGATGTTGAGCCGCCATTGCACAAAGAAGAGAGGCAAAAAGATCAAGAGAGGTAAAGGAAGATTTTAAAGGCAACAAAAGCAAGAGGCGAGGCAATTAAAGACAAGGTTGAAAGGGTAAGGCCGAGGGACAGGAGAAGGGGTGGACAAGATGACGAGAAGGAGAAAGATGACAGCAAATAAACAGCAAATAGACATCAAGAAGCCATGTCGTGGCAACAGAAAGGAAGGGTGAAGAATGAAGATGAAGTGCAGTCTGTAGATCCACCTGTGGAACAATTAGTTGTCACTGCATGAGCAATACCTCGGACCCATGTGAATCGAACCTACATAGCTCTCGCAACCTTCAGTGATAATATTCACAAGTGCACAATGCCTATTGAGAGTGGGGTTGGTTTCTGTTTTGTGGAAGTTGTGAGTGTTTGGAAAAGTGGAAAAGAAGGAAATTCCCATGCATCCAGCACCATTAAGGCTCAGTAAGGGACAAGAGATTTCTTAGAATGGAAACCAGTAATGAAAATGTTCAGTGACCAAAGTTATAGCACATTTATGCTTGGACAGGACAGCAGAACTCGGGTTCAAGGATGACCATTAAGAAGATGGTGGTGGCTGGAAAGGTCACACATAACATGGCAAAGGTCACCAAAGTGACATGTCCATAGATGGGGATAAAACTACAATATAAACAGCAAAAAAAAAAGGAGCATGAGAAACGTGGGAAAAAGGACAACTTCACTGCAAGATGATTCCTTCATTTCATTCCGGACTCATAAAAGGTGCAGCTATGGGTACCTGTAAAGCTGTAATTGTGTTAAGGTATATCAGGCTCCAACTATGAATAATGATATTATGCAAATTATCATTGTTGTGCTATAGCACACATGAATATGTTACACTCCAATGTACTTTTTTGGCAGGATTTTTCTGGCTGAAATTCCACCTATTGAGCCACTCCCTAGCTGAGCCCTGACCGTCAAATAGGGCCCAGCTCCAAATCTGGATGAGGGGGCTTTTGAGCCGCCGGCACATCAGTAACTGTTACCAATCAGTTAATTACTACACGAACAGCGAGATAAGGAGTATTGACTGCTTAATCATCCACTGCTACAAAGTACAGTTTATTTTTTTCAACAGTACAATCCATGATGGATATTAGTATTCATCATCTTGGGTATCAATTTGTCCCACAGTAACATAATTAGTGACCACTGTAGAACTGCCACCCATTGGGTCTGCATAATATATAGAATGAGTGGAATAGAAAGTCTGGTCCACAGGAGAATTGTTGGTGTGTATCAGTATAAATACTGCAACAGGATATAGTGCCTATCAGAGAGCATTAGAACCATGAAAGGTAGAAATGAATTGAAGCACTTACTGAAACAAGGTTAAAAAGATACTCCGCACTAGTCACAAATATGACAAATCCAAACCCCCCAGGAAGAGTGTTTAATCCAAATGAAATAACACCAAGGATTTGGAAAGCACAAAACACTGCTCCGCATTCAATTAAAAGCAGCATTATGTTCAAAGGCTGGCTTTGACGCCATGAAGCACTGGAGGCTTGTTGGAGGAAACGGAAGTGTACTCTGTAAGTAGTAAATTCAGCTCTTTGCAGCTACCTCAAATCCCTTATATATTGATATACTTACAGAGCTTTCACTACAATCATGACTGTTGCTAAAATATTTGTTGCCAAAGAGACTGCAATAGAAATTGCATCCATAATGTTGGTACCCGTAGTGACGGCAATGGCTTGATTTCCATCTTGGATAGTGTCATATATGCAGTCAGCTATGTTGATGACTGAAATTTGCAATACAAAGAAAAGAGAGGATTAGTTATCATCACAATTTTCATCATAGAAGACCTCCATACCTATATTCGCAGTCATGAAGATGGCAAGTATCCCCTTCCAAAATTTGCCCCGGAACAACACCCAAGCCCTCCAAACTACTATGAGATCACTGAGTATAATCTAAATGGCATGTGAGAGTCTAATGTAAGTGAAATTCCTTGTGTTTGCAAATGCAGCACATACATTCACTGTCTCAGACCAGATTGACATATTGTCCCAGAGTATGCCCTTGTTTATTGCCGAATCTGCTTCTGTAATTATATCCCCTGCGCCATCAATTGCTTGGAGAGCATCAAGCAAGGGATCCAAGGGAGTTCCGCCAACACAAAAGATTGTCCAAGTAAAGCTAAGGAAAATTCCTAGCAAGCAAGCTGCCATCTTTTTGTTCAGTTTGCGTCCTCCGGAACTTCTTCAGAGTCTGGTAATGAGCAAGAAGTTGTAGTTCAACTTCGGACTTACAATGCAAAGTAAAGAATGACAAACATTCCCAGAAAAATACCTAAATATGACTAAAGTTTAGAAAGAAATCCTGATAATTCGAAAAAAAAAAAAAAAATAGCATGCAAGTTCTTACCATATCCTGTCATGAAAATAATGACTTGCATTCCCAGAAGAAGAAGATTTTGGCCATAGGAAGCTAATAGCTCCTGGACAGCAGATTCCATTGCAGAGAGTAAGATGTAGCCAAGTTCTACAGTTTCGTCGTGAATGCATTCTTTATATCAAATAAAGCACACGGTGTAGGTGCAACTGGCACTGGGTTTACGGTGCCTGTACCTCTTAACCTTCGATTCACACTTGGCACGTCAACTTCGAAGATGATCGTGGTTGCCACTAACCCACTCCTAGATCTGTATGAATTCACTGATTTCACATATGTACTGTCGCAAGGTTTCATAGGCTTGTCTCAGATACTACCAGTCAGGACCATCATTTAAGTTTCAAGTCGGTCACTGACACAATCTGATTAGAAGGCGCATTAATAAAAGGTTAGGTTAAACACAATAATTCTTCGTTTACCGCAATGGTGCTTACCTTTCATACATCAAGGCACACAGTAACCGCAATATCAGTAAGACAGAAAAGACCACCAATGAGGAAAATGCGTTCGGTTGTACTTTCTGATTTTGGGGTCATTTACAAATTCACCTGAGTTGTCAAGTGTAATAGATCTCGCAAACGATAAATGGCGGAGATGGTCCGGAATTAGATCTAGACTGTTAGCAGGTAAAGCGTAACTTTTTTGGAGGCCTATGTTCGCGTGAGAGATCTGAATGCGTAGTTATCTCGCCTCGTCCCTGACAACTAGTAGCGATCACTGGATTAACAGTCAACCCCGTACAAATCGTGTAAATCCTATTAATATTCTTTCCGTTGAGCGATATTTCCGTGGAAGAGCACTGGAAAGCTAAAGGAAAGTTCACGGAACGTATAAGCTAACCGGCATGAATCGTCTGGTATAATCGTTTACAGTTGAAGTATCTCTTCCGCCGGTTTGGTATCAAATGAGAGACATAGTAGTGATGCTGGTTACTGCGGTGCTAGCGTGACAGCGATGACCTTCGAGCTGATTTGATAGTCAACTGTTTAGTAACTGACAATGCATATAACCACTTTCAGTACTGCTGAAAACCATCCTTCACTCCGCCGGGAGCCCTATTGATATTATCTAATCTAATCTAAGTCGATTAGATAGTCGACAGCTTATCAATTGGCGCCCGAAGTAACACGTGAAAGGGGAAATGCGGAGACGCTGGTTGGTCCGGAACCCAACTCGGATCCAAATACTTGCCTTCCGCTCAAACTTCTTCCTCAGCTTCGACGTCTGTCATGATTAGATACAAAACGCGCTCAGCAACGTCCTCAATAGCGCTGAGGCTCAAAATTCCTCGCGAATACCCGAGATTATCATACTCTCGTCCATCTTCATCCAATTCATCGACGCCTCGCTCTTTTTCTACCTCCTCCTCTACCTTCAATTCCGAAAACTCCGCAAAATATGATCCCCGGTCCATTGAGCGAGTCGAAGACCAAGCAGATGTTTGCATTGTTGGTGCCGGACCAGCAGGGCTCAGCGCTGCTATTCGGATCAAACAACTTGAACGAGAAGCAAAGGAAAAGGGAGAACTAGACGAATCAAGGGAAATTCGCGTCGTTGTTCTTGAGAAAGGCAGTGAAGTCGGGGCACATATACTTTCTGGCGCGGTGCTTGAGCCTCGAGGTTTGATTCAGCTGCTCGGCCAGCCTGAGACGTATGAAGAAAAGTATGGTTCTGCTGCGCCGCTGGGAGTACCAGCGACGAGTTCCAGGATGATTTACTTGACAGGAGGTGCGGATAAAGGAAGCGCGATCCCGATTCCGCATCCCCCGCAAATGGGGAACAAAGGTGCGCCTGACACCGTTTCCAACGCTCAGCTCTAACCTTCCCCTAGGCAACTACGTCATTTCCCTCTCCGCACTCACCCGTTGGCTTGCTTCGATCGCGGAAGAACATTATGGCGTTGAAATCTATCCTGGATTCGCCGGTGCCAGTTTGGTGTACAGTGACACCCCAGACGCCGATGATCCGTGGACGGGATGGGAAGGACGATGGGGAACGGAGGTCACAAAAATCGGCTCAAAATCTACGTCCTCGAACTCACTGGGCAAAGTCCCCTCAGTCCTCGGCGTTTGTACCAACGATGTCGGCATTTCCAAGTCCAACACTGTCACAGATAACTTCGAGCCTGGAATGTTTTTCCGTGCACGCGTAACGTTACTGGCTGAAGGAGCACATGGATCCCTAACCAAAGCTGTTATAGCGAAATATGGATTAAGGAACGAAAGTGATCCGCAGACATATGGATTTGGTTTAAAGGAAGTTTGGAGGATTGCTCCAGAAGATAAACCGGAGACAGAGCAAAAGTACAAGCCAGGGGAAGTGGTGCATACGCTTGGGTTCCCTTTGGATGCCAACACTTATGGCGGAGGTTGGTTGTATCACATGGACAAAGGACTAGTTTCCATAGGATATGTGGTCGGTGCAGATTGGGAAAACCCATGGAGGAGTCCCTATAGAGATTTTCAGGTAATTCGAATGCGTTTCTTCCTTGTTCCGCACTCACGAACCATTTCTCAACAGATGATGAAACATCACCCATATTTCCGCGATCTCCTGACGTCGAGCTCAGACTCCTCTTTTACACCGACCAGGATCGCGTACGGAGCCCGAGTACTGAATGAAGGCGGCGTACAGTCGCTTCCCTTGCTGCACTTCCCTGGTGGAGCTTTGGTTGGTGATTCTGCGGGAGTCGTCAACGTTGCAAAGATCAAAGGCATTCACAATTCGATGGGGACGGGCATATTGGGAGGCGAGGGCGCGTGGAAAGTAGTCAAGGAAGAAGCCAGTGAGGATGGTATGTCCCCAAACTATCTATTTTTACTATATCTCATGCCAACCGTCAATAGCCTCCGTTCCTGCTGCAGACCTCTCGCCCTACACGTCCGCCTTCACCAAATCATGGGTCTACTCTGACCTACACGAAATCCGCAACCTCCGTCCATCGTTCAACCTTCCCTTCTTCAAATCCCGCGGCTTGGGTCTCTTCGGCGGTGTCGCTTACTCTGGCATCGACTCGTTGATATTGAAAGGTCGTACACCGTGGACATTCAGGCATACCTCTTCAGAAGAGGAAAGGGTGAAACATATCAACGCGAGTCCGTCGCTTGATTCCGCGCACACGGGTAAAGCCGCGTCTGCGGGCAAGTATAAAGAGATCAAGTACCCCCCGTTCCAACCACCGCTGTCAACGGATTTGTTAACGAGCGTGATGCTTACCGGAACGAGTCATGAAGAGGATCAGCCGGAACATCTCCGGGTATTTAAGCTTGGAGAGTGGGATCCTGAGGCTGTTTCGGGAGCTACTACGGAGGTGCTCGGTTCTGAGGCAGGCAGGGAAGTTGCCGAAGGTGAAGGTGAGAGGGGGCTGAAGAGTGAACAGGAACGAAGGAGGGAGCATGTTCGGGTGAATGTAGGTGAATTTGCTGGGTTGTTGGGACGGGCATGTCCGGCGGGGGTTTATGAATATGTGGATGATGAGGCGTCAAAGAATGGAAATGCGAATGGGGAAGGGTGGGAAGGGAAGAAGTTGGTGATCAATGCTCAGGTGAGGTTTTCGGTTGTTTGTCGTTTAGTTGTTAGCAACTGACCTCGATCTCGACCCTCCCCAAAAACTTGCACATGTAGAACTGTATCCATTGTAAACTGTGCGATGTCAAAGTCCCTACGCAGGATATAACTTGGACGGTTCCAGAAGGTGGAGGAGGACCAAAGTACAGTGAGTGCTCATTTGGTTATCTTCGGAATACGTCTCTGTCTCCCTTGCTATCTTTCCATTGTAATTCCGCGTACTGACTGGTCCTATCCGTTCCAGCTGTGACATAGTATATATGCATAAGCATTGACGGCCCTACATTACATCAAGAACTATGAGTCTCAAGCGAAAAGTTGCGGTTGCATTTGTCTCAGCACGAGACCACATAGGACTTACATCTTCTCATCTTTCCCTAAGTCGGCCACTGTTTTAAGCGAGTACGCACATGCATGTATGATTGTATTTTTAGTAGTAATAACAAGTAGCACTCGAGTCTTTGAATTGGCTCGGGTCGGGATTCGGGACTCTCTGGTCACTGGTGCCAACGAGGGTAGCCCCCAGAATTTACTGTTGAACCGAGGGACTTTGGCTGTCAGGGAGGCCGCAGCGCAACGCCTGCCTAAGCAATGCATGCGGCCGAACTTTGACCGCAGCTGTTTAGCGAACACTATAAGAGATGCCTAAAGGTATACTTACTCGTACTCTATTCTCAAAACTGCTGGCTCAGTCGGGATTCCCAGAGTTCATCCCCATATCGACATTCCGTTTTCTCTCCGTGCGCTTCAACCCTCCGCATTCATCGTGTTCACTGCCGGCGTCGCCCACGCTGTAGTTTGAGATCTCTGGTATTCCACAGCGTGCGGATCCATGCGTTTAAGCACTTTATTTACCGCCCTCGCGTTGGTCACTGGTGTATGTGCGGTGCCTCTGTTGGTGAGTACTCCATCTACTCAGTGACGCTATACTTCATGGCTAATCAATTCTTAGGATGGAAAGAAAACTGGGGCCCGCGGACTACCTTTATACCGGGGCGGGGCAGATCAGCGCCCCGCAAAAGACCCTCATTCTCAATCCGGGACAATATTCAGAGTCACATTCCACACGGGCCCCCAAGGAGTTGCAGGACACAACCAAGCGACGGAACATGAAGCCCAGCAAGTCGTCAAAGACCTGCTCAACTTTCAGGAAGCCAAACGCGCAGTGGGACTGCCAACATCGCAAAACAGTCACATAGAGTTTCAGTTCACGAACCGGTATCCATATCAGGAAATACCACAGGGAGGTTCGGTCCTCTTCGAGTTCACCACTTCTCCGACGTTGCAAAACTGCAATCCAAAGTGTAGCGGTTGGGCTGCTTATTCTGACTCGAATGATCACAGCGATCCTCACGGGATGATACAGAAATCGAATGGAAACGTTATTTTTGATCATTTGTCACAAAATTAGTCGAAGTACTTCCTTACGTTGTATTTGGGTCTCAAACGTATCGGAGAAGAATTACTATAGCTGCGGAAGTGGACTAAAGCTCAATATATTTAGCTTGCTTTGACCTAAAATGTAACGCTCCTAAATTCCAAACCGTATTTCGACAAGTCGATTATTCCAAAAGAGCAAAGAGGATCGGCATAGTTTACAAATGTCCGTGAATAGTACGCAGATCAGTAGCTAGGCTGTAAGATCACAAACCCCCGGTCGGAGAGCACACCACTGCGGCTGAAGGGGAATAACTCCAATACCACGTTGAGCCATTCTGAACGCAATATCATGTAAACGAGGGAGCGCTGTGCTGATGTTACGTCCAGGTCCTGACCAAAAGAGCTCCGCGGATGAGGCGGCTCGTGGCCAGACTATACTGTCGAGATTAGAGGGGCCACTCTATTGTAGATCGAGTGTGAACAAATATGGTGAGCCAAATGAAGTCAAAGTTGCTCACCTGTTCCGTCCAAAGTAATTGTTCGCCTCCTAGTACAAGTTTGGCTTGAGCATCGGTTAGATTGGCGGTGGGATCAAAAGTGTACGTGTGCTGCCAAGATTTAAACGGATCGCACCTAACCAAAGTTGAGAATAACTGAACGAAATCATGACGCCAAAGTAATTCACCAGCTAACAGCATTAGGAGTATCCCCTATCCATTCTCCTGCGCCTGGAGCAACAATCAGCAAGAAACGAGACAAACAGGAAAAAGAGCAAGCTTACCGCAATCAAGATACATGTAGTCTGAAGGAGCGTGAACGAGTCTGAATCCCTTGTCGGCCACGGCCGCAGCGTCTGCGGATGAAATCCACACCCTACATTATACGAGCATATGAGCAGATTTTTGGATACGCGATCGGACACCATACTGCACTCACATCACAATAGTGTCGTTGGATAGCGTAAGATTGAAATTGAGGACCATTTCTATAAAACTGGTCGGTACATGAGCACAAAGAGATTGCAATTCTGAATCACCTTCCCAAACTACAGGTGTTTTTCCATTGCTCTTGAGAGCTGCATGATTGGCTTGTATAAAGGTGTCCAGGGCCTGCTCGAGAGTCTTTCCGCTCGCTTTCAACTCGGCCTGTGTGGGCCCGTCGATCGCGTAGCATTCGTCGTTCACCTCATCGCCCCCCGAGGAGAAGTACTTTCCTGGAAAGAGAGAAGATGCCGAAGAAAACAGGGAAGCAGTAAACTCGGTGGTATTGGCGCTGGCAAGACGGAGTTGTCCGGCAGGAGGTTCTACACGTTCGGAGGTAAAGGACGAGACGAAGACCAGGATGGAGAGCAACAAACCGTTAGCGTAATTTGCCCATGGAGTTGCCAAAGCACATGCGACATGCTCTGGGAATGCCTGCGCGATGCTCGTAGTGTGGCCCGGAGCTAGAATCAAGTTGTCAAAACCTAAACCAGTCCATAGATAGAGTGTACTCGCTGTCAATCTCGGGTAGGACATCTATTCCGCGCTATCGCAACAAAATTAGAAAATAGGCTGCCACAGACAGCACCCGGTACTCACTGCTGCAGCGTAAGTGACAATATTCTGCACATCAGCAGTGCTGTAGATCATTGACGAGCCGTAAGCTCCCTTGGCGGACAGATCCGGGAACTCTGGGATCTCCAATGGGAAGCTCTGGCTGTCGACCGCATGCCAATGGAAGGTGGTCATCTGGAAGTGACATGCATGAGAAACAGAGACTTAAGATTAGAACGCCACTAACATGAACCCAGCTCATTGCATCCAGTGTACGCAGGATGTCTTTCACAGGGAAACTAATGCGGGGATCCTGTCAGAACGGAGATACAGCGAGAATGATACAAGGGACAGCGTACAAGTTCCTAGGTACGAATGAAGATATCGAATGTTAGGGTGGCAGATATCCTCGAGCATCAGTAGTTACCTGCTCGTATCGAGCATAAAGCCTCGATACGGCTAGATTGAAAGATCGTCAAACTTGTTAATCATATCTGTCTAGATCCCACTCACATAGGCGGGCGAATCCGTGATAGAAATGGGAGCCTCAATAGTGTAAGTGATATCATTGAGGTTGTACCACAACTGACCTACATGAGGGCGTATCAGCACAGATGAACAGTATCTCTACACAGATTGCAGCTCACTAAAGGTAGTGAGACCGCGGAACAAGCCCAAAGATGAATTGGCCGTAAGCGTTGCTTTTGAACCATTCTCTGGAACCGTCAGACTGTATCCCTCCACACGATTGTCAATATCGTCTGTAGCTTCCTCCGAAATACTTCTGATTTGCCCACTGTGTCCAGTACCGAAAGACAGCACAAGAGATGAAATTGTGGGGGCATTCTGTAAACGTTCGGCATTGGAAGCTCCCCTATCTACGACTAGAATCTCAAGTTTATCGTTCTGAAGGAAACCCTTTGTACGATCCGCTGCATCCAGGAGATCCTGCGACGCATTCGAGATCGCGGAGGTGTCAATTTCAAAGTTTGTCGCAAGCTTCAGCGCTTGGTTGCCCGTAGAAAGATCAACAGGTATGGGCCAGAGGGCATAAGCAGCACTACTGACGGCTGCTATGACAAGAGGGAATCTGCAGGCCATGGTGGGAGAAAAGAAGCACGACTTGCAGAAGCGAACATGGGTTCATGAGTGAGAGACAGTTGGCATGTGAGCGCTTAAATACCTCGCTAGATAACAGATATCGTGATAGAAAAAATACATAGTAACGTATACCTAGCGTGAAGTATAAAATCATCCAGTTTTAATTGAAGGAATAGGCCTACACCTATCATTCAGCTGGGTCCTTTCCCTCGACACTCAAAGACAACCCCAACTTCCTCAGACGAAGCAGAGGTAAGTACTCTGCCTGATCCACAGGATCCGGTACAGCCAAATTCACATTCCGGATGCAAGCCACACCTATCTTGGAAGCAAAAGCTTCGTCAGGATTCCATCGGGACGATATGACCTCGATAAAGGCGCTGTGGTTGAAGCCAGTCGACCGCACGACTAAACTCAGCGATTGGAGCTTGGGAAGGATGGGCCAGCTAGAAGACCGGAGGGCGCTGCACTCGTAACTGTGTAAGCTTTGGATGAGAGCTTCCGTAATCGGGAGTTCAATTTCGTCAGGATCCTCATCGTCGATAATAAAGTCGGTGACTGTAAGCTCTTCAAGGGAAGGAAGCCTTTTCAGTAACGCGACAATGTGTTTGTCTGTTAAAAAGACAGCCTCGAGATCTAACTTCGTCAATGAACAATTGGAGCGTGTCAGGAATAGATCAATGACGTTGAAAGATTCTTGCGAATACACCTGCGTAATTTCAGCAGATCGGCTGTAAAACATCTGGTTGAGGGAAAGCGTAGTAAGGGAAGGGATAGTGAGTGAGCGGAGAGCACACCAAATCACGCCGCCGGGGGTGACATTGGCAGCATAATTGTAAGAGACAGAGAGCGAGGCCAGGCGAGGAATGACAATTGGGAGCTCCGGAAAGGGTGAATCCGGCTCCTCCCCGAGCGGTGCCTCGGTCAATGTGAGCGTTCTGAGTTGAGGAGTGAGGTTCAGAAGCTCGTGTAGATGATTTCCAGTACTTAAGTTATACATCAGATCTGTTATCTGATGTAAAACGACCGAGTTCAATTCGATGTTCGCATTAGTTGGCCAGAGCGTATGTAACTTCGGCGCACGAATAAATATGTCCAAATTCACTGGCACGTCGTGATAGTTTGCTGCGACAGTTACTGACTCGAGGGCAGGAAAATCGAACCCTTCCTGTCCGTTGAAGAATCTGGCCGCTTCGGAATCGAGGAATAGCATCACGCGCTGCCAGCGGATAGAATAGTCAAAAAGTGTTCGAAAGAGAGAGTGACTCTCGGACGATTGAACATATAGGGTCAGCGTCAGAGGCTGGTGCTTAGACCGTTGTAAGCATAAAACAACAGCTTCTTCAAGTTTTTGACTAGATCCAGAACGTATGCGTACCCAAAAATTCGACCAAAGCTTTGAGCTTGAAAGAGCCAGAAGACGCCATCGAGCACAGACGGCACTGACGTAGAATGGACCAACGGAGAGGCCAAATGTAGGAAGAGCAGAAATATCCTGGCAAACATAGACGAAGATTCGAATCAAGAGCTCATTTGGAAGACGATGGATCGGGGAAAGTAAGGACCGAAGGGACTGTTGAGATTTCCGAGCACGCTCTCGTCTGCTTTTAAGCTGCAAAAGCTGGCTTTCCAGCCGACATATCTCATCATCATACCAACCCAGGTCATCCTGCACCGAGAGAACAAGGTCTCGTACTTCAGATAGTTGACGTTCTGAAAGCCCATGTGGCGACCTAGAGTATTCATGAATTTTCCTCGCATCAATATCGACGCTCGAACGGAAGCTGCTCGACATTTGTAAAGAGCTGTAGTAGAGTCAACATATGTTGCAAACTCTGTACATGTTAAAGCTCGCATAATGAGACCTACCTTCGAGATGATGATGGTTCAGATCTCAGAAGCAAAGGTAAATAAAGATTGCCGCCGGGTAAGAACAGAGGCGGTATCACGGAGCCGGATAGGACGAGGGGCAATGTACAGCTATAAAACATCCTCGCTACCTATTATTCCAAAAATAATCGAATTACAGCGGTTATAATACATAGATGAGCATGGATTCTACATAAACAGAACAAAAGCAAGCGATATTACAGTTCAATTACCTCGAAACTCTTCACCGAACTCTTTTTTCTTCAGATAGAGACACTAAAGTCATACTGGACTTGGCCGACGCTACACTGGATCGGCTCATTACAGATTGGCTTCTCAATAACCCAACCTTTTCCGAATCCTTATCTGAAAGGACCGGTTGTTGATCCTGCCTCTTAGCTGATGTGACAGAGCGACGGAGATTATATACCACTCCCTGCATCTTTGGCATCGTCGACCTCCTAGCAGCATCAATGAATCTCGAACGCGGGGAAATGGATATGCCGTCCTCCGAGCTGGTAGGCGAGGTCGGTGAAGCGGAAGTTATAGCTTCCGGAGGCAAGATATCGTGAAAAGATGTAGCTGGGTTGCCGGGTCCTTTGGTTGAGAGTCGTGGTCGTCCATGCCCTGACTTCTTACCTGAAAAAAAAAAAGTGCGTATACATCAGTTTTCCGGCTCCAGAATATGGCGCACGACCAATCTCACCATCATCATATCTCCAAAGCTCTGACCTTCCACTTGACACCGGAGTCAGCTTTCCGTATGATTCGCCTGGAGCTGATTGATATAGAGTCCCTTCGCGGTCCTTAAAGGTGTATCGTTGGGTATCGGCGTCGTAAGCGACGCGTTGGAATCCTTCCGGGAGGCGGGCAGCGTCCTGGCAACCGCAACAGAACAGCAGCGGAAATGGGTTAAAATGAGCGTCGGAATTGAAATGGGAGTAAATAATAGGATGGCGACGAACCTCAGAGTATTGTGTCCAACGACCCATGCTCAACTTTTGATAAACGTCGATAGCACTGCGAGCTAATGAGGGCGAAAGAAACTAGGGGTTCCAAAGTAGAAGAAACACAGTAAAGTTGACCGATAGCGAGGAGGGAAACTTGGGAGGGGAACAACGCGTGTTGCGGAGCTGAAGAGGTGGAGGTTGCCAGAGCGAAAAGGCTTTATATGAATATCGACCCCGCGCCGATATGATATCAATTACAGCATGGTCCGGTAAGCGATCATCGTGTCCGTTACTACCTCCGTATAAGGTACCGCTTGCCGATCCGCTACTTGAAACTCCGGACGAGGTATCTAGAAGATAGCGCAGAATTCATCGTACGATCCTTTATGGATCGCGCATACGAGGCGCGAGCGGAATACCCTTTCATGAAGGTGCATACGGGCACGGCCTAACGTGCCCTTCCCGCTCGAGGGACTCCCGAGATGAGTTACGTTGTTATCAAGCCATATCAAGGTCAATAATTTGTATTTCTCAAATAAGTCAAATAAAGATCGTCCCGTCGAATGCTTATGCCTTGAGTAGTATATCGTCGCGCTGAAACTGCGAGGTGTCGAATTTGCACCCAGTGTAAAGCCTGGGCATGCTTCTCGTTCGAGTTGTTGTACCCCACCAGTACACGGCCGGTCTGCACCGGAAGCAAGATGGCAACATCAATCACACTATTACAATGCGATGGTTGCATGCTCTTGAACCGCCCTGAAGAGAGGGCAATCAACACCTCATAGAATCTGATTTGGAGGTGCAAAAAGATGTACGTACTACCTGCTCATCGCCTTAAGGAAGTAATCTGGCCTTGATACATTTCACAGTCATCATTTACGAAGGAAAACGGCGCCAGGATCTGATGCAACAAACGATGCAGTGAACCTTCGGTTGTAGAGCTAGTTCAGTAGATATGTTGTCGCCCATTGTCAGTGGAGCATCGTCGACAAGGATGGCAAAAAAAATTCCTGTATTTGTGTTTTGTCTTGTCTTGTCAGTTTCCTTGACCACCAGCACTTTCAATGCAAGTCGTGAAAGTAACTCTTGCGGGTTCAGGATGTTCCGGTCAAATGGCGAAGAAGGCTGTTACAAGCTGTTAAGCAACCACGATGAGTACCAACAAAACTCATAAGCTTGATTAAGCTCTATATCTATGAGGGGCGGTGACCAACGACGTAAATCATGGAATTCATTCAACAACGGCTGTACGAACGATGAAGAGTTCTTGAGAAAAGTGGAATCTGGATTGAATCTGGACGCCTCGTGCGAAACAGCCTCTTTACTTCAGCATGCATGAGAGTTCGGCGTAGCCTACTACTCGAGTACCCATGATGACTGCAGTTAAACCGGACGCCCAATAATCATTGAGAGGTCATTGATCATTCTTTGGAATAAGGACTGGTGAAACAAGGATTTTCGATTTCGATACGGTTCAACTTTTGTTTGAAAGCTTGAACCTTGATAATATGCTTGATCTTGAACAACCGTTCCAGGTACTTCATAAAGTCTGTCTATAACAACTCGCTACCAACTGATTCTGACAGAGATATGGAGTGAGGGAACAAAAAAAGTTCAGCGTTGGCAACGTCAAAATGTGCCCTGGCGCTTGTTAGCGGGCCGCTGGGCGCCAAATGCCCTTGCCGTAACGGTTTCGTCCTCTAGCATGGAAACCTTGATGACCTTGTTCGTCAATTCCTGTGGTGATTCTAGATTTGGGCTTTCCAACTTGCCGAGCATGGAATGATCTCAATCTCAATATACTAAGTACGAGGTGCGCAACGCCTTCGACGAACTCACTAGAATTCGGTGCTACTACATGTTCAAGAATCTAACGGACTTTTGTCTCTCGCTACGAACTATCACCAGACATCCTCTTCCAAGCGTTCCGTTTTCAATTCAGCTGCAAATTTGCTACAAACGCCAGCTAATATCCGAAGCTTCATTTGTTCTGTCTTTCTATCCGCTGCTTTCTTAAATCTGCTGTTGTCCTTATCTAACTCAATAGTTCTGTTCAAGAATGCCTAATTGAGTTCTCAGCAACGATTTTCTCGTCCCGTGTGAACTGGTATCAAACACCAAGTTGATGAACCATTTGGTCTGTTCGAGTTAGCTCCAGTGCTCTGTCAAATAGGTCAGGTACAACTTGGTATTTAAGTGGAGATCAAATTTTTTCCGCTATGGGAATGTTCAATGCATGCGCGTGACTATGGTTTCACTCTTCTAGCCAAAAAGTCGTTGACCGTCGTTATTCCATCACGCTGAAGATCAGACGTATTGGATACTGTTCTCTCGTCGTCGTCTGCCTGCCCTTACTTGGCACTTGATATCGCAAGAACTGTGAAGGAATCTAGCACTGTTGCGGAAGGTCTTCATCTCAGCACTAATTAAAATGATGTTGTTCGCCGTCAGCGATAAGACACTGAGATCAAAGCATTGCGGCCGTTCAATATGAGCCTTGCAATGTACCAAATACCATTATTGCTCTACATCGCTCTCATGGTGACCGAGTAACCTCCGCCCATCCCGCACGCGGCTCCTTCTACTCCGTTGCAAGGCTCTATCGTTGTGGAGGTGGGCAAATCACGATGCCCATCTAACTTGCACGGAGAATGGAAATATGGTCATCGGGAGTACAGATAATAGTTGTGACTCAGCCTGCGTCATGAGTAAACGTGAACGGACTGCAAGATCAGTATATTAAAATCAATTCGGGAGTCGGGAAGCCAGCCACACACCATCAAGCCTCAAGTTCCACTTTTTGGTCCGCATTTCATGACGTTCTCTTCGTTCTATCCTCGGTCAACTCTCAATTTGGTCAAAATTCTGTATAGCTGATGTTTCAAAAGCTTCAGCAATTTCTCTGAAACCCTCGGACGTGTCGAATAGAGTAACACGCAATGCCGAGACCTTTTTTTGTCGAGATGTATGCATCCCGCCTGACATCCATCAAGGTCGTTCAAACCGAAGTGGTCAGAGGAAGGGCATATCTGCAACTCGTCCAACGTGTTCAGTGCCCACTTTCTTTCGTTGCCTCAGCCTGGTGCCTAGAGCACCCTTCAGCTGGAACTGAATTTTCCATCTTCTATGGCCGACTTTTGCCTTCGCATCGACGACACAGACCCCCGCATCCACTATTCGGGACCGTGGCAGACTTTGACTAACACTACAAATCCGAAAGATTTCCCTAGTTCAACGTTTTATAATGGTACCCTTCATGGAACTGGCTCCAATTCGACGACCTTTTCCTTCAGTTATCAAGGTTCGTGCAGCAATCTCAAAGTTATTTATTCCCACTAACATTCCGATCTTCCTAGGATTACCCACTGTAGCAATTTTCGGTAACGCGACTGGACTTTCTGGAAACATTCCCGTCAGTTGTTCCCTTGAAAATTCCAAAGGGAAATCTATCGCAAGCTCTTTCAATTTCAACTCCGTTCTGGATGCGCCTCTATGCTCTTGTAAGGCGTCATGTCTATCTCGTCATGTCAGTTTGACTTATTCTAAACCTAGTCGCAGGAAATACGGGGGCCGGGACTGCAGTGCCTGATAGTTATGTGCTCAAGTTTAACACTGCAAACGGCACCGTCAACTCGAGTGATCCTCAAATTTGCATTGATTATATTGTTTATCAACCATTTTCCAATGTATCGCTGGGAAATCAAGATGTCGTTCAGGTGGGCAACTGTCTATCTCTGAACCAATTCCAGGACCTCCAATTTGGACCTGGCTGGGAATCTGGAGGCCGCTTAAGTGGTCAGATGGTAGATAGTCTCAAAACTTCCCTAGCAGGATCTCCGATAACACTCAAATTCAATGGTTAGTCTCCAACAATAACTTACTTCTCTTACCACTAACTTAACGGCACACATTGCGCGCGCAGGAACCTCAGTTGGTCTAGAAGCAGTGAACAATGGCAGCTCAGGAACAGGCCACTATTCTTTAGATGGGAACGATCCGGTTGGTTTCTTCCTTTCCCAGAGTATCGCGCCCTCTCGACCAAACAACTACCTTCTTTTCCTGGAATCCTCGTTAACGCCAGCCGAGCATACCCTGACTGTTCAAACTGACGGCGATGGTGGCAGTTTAGTTGTGAATAGTCTCTTTTACACTCCGTTTGCATCAAGGGAACAGACCGGTCCATCTTCGTCGAATTTGCCAGCTCCGACGGCTCCCTCTGGACGGGAGGGAAGCGAAAATCATAGCAAAGCGATCATCGCGGGCGTGATTGCGGGAGTAGCTGCAGTTCTGCTGATGCTCGCTAGTGTATTTTTTGTCCTTCGTAGGCGAAGACAGTCCCGAGCGTTTTCATATTCTTTGGAAGTCCCTCCTTCTTCCTATATGCGCCGAAACTCCTCACCTCAGGATCTTGGCGAAATGATATATACTAATTTTAAACAGATGCCACTGGCAGACTCATCGGCCTCTTCAGTCGGCGCGCCAACTTCGGATATATCGAGGGCACCTAGTGTGCGTCTCTCGACCCTGAAACTTCAGCAGCGACTGGAGGTACAAAGTCAGCTGCGGAAGGAGGAGGAACTTGCTCGCAATCAAGCAGGACCGAGCAATACCTCACGGGATATGACGATGATTCAGTCGCCAATTCATGTTGATAGTGGATTGCGTTTAGGGCCGCAAGGAGAGATTAGGAATACTGAATTACAGGGCGCTCCTCCGCAATACACGGCGGAATAGGTATAGAAATGGCCAAGATCACGAGAATATATTATTTAATATTGGTTATGGTCTATCCGCGGTGCCAGCTCGCCTTCATGCACCTGTAAACACTGCTTGCTATTTGCGACTGATATGGCAATGACTACCCTGCATTTCGAGTATAAAAACCGGCCTACGAGAGAAATCCGACCTGCACTTTCCATGGTTGAGCTCAATCAGCAGAGATATTACGCGTCGGAGCAGTATCTCCTGCCTGCTGATGCAGCTGAGACTACAAGGTCAGTCAACAATCCTCTTTTGATCTGGGCCCGACTCATTCCGATGCTCAAGGTTGAACGCGCAACACCGTATAATTGTCAAGGCCTTTGGCAACAAGCTATCTCTAGCACCGATGAACTTGAAGTCGGGCGATCGTGTTCTCGAAAGTGCAGCAGGCACCGGTGAAATCTTTTAATATCCGAACCTGACAATATGCTGAACCCCCGAATATAGGCATATGGGCACTTGAATTCTTTGAAAAAAAACGGCAGGAGGGTGTCAATATCAAGATAGAATGCATTGATATTTCGGATAAGCAGTTTCCCGGGAAATATCCCTCGAACATCCATTTTTCCCTTCACTCAGTTACCGACCTACCAGCGGAGTGGAGTTCCAGATTCTCATATGCTCACCAGCGATTGTTGATAACAGCAATGAATGATTCTCTCTGGCACAAAACCATTAGCGAACTCTTTAGAGTACTCGAGCCCGGGGGATGGGTAGAACTTGTAGAAATCGAGGGAAAGGATCGGCATTTCGATGTCGGTCCGCATTCAGCAAAATTGCAGGCCCTGGTTTTGAAAATGTATGCGGCGAAAGGGTGCATCGGAGATTTAGCAGTATATCTCCCACCCCTTCTGGAGGAAGCAGGTTTTCTAGATGTTCGGTGTGAAGCCCGAGACGTGACAATAGGACGATCAGGAGAGTGTGGATATCGCAGTACCGAATTCCGGGATCTCTGGCAAGGTATGAAGTCCAGTGTATTGAAAGGAAGCGGATTTGGCTTGGTTGAAACGGAACAGGAGTTTGAAGAGCTCTTGCAGGAATCGATGCACGAATGGGATAATTCGAACAAGGCAACCAGTACCTTTTACACAATTGTGGCTCGCAAGCCTTGATACCGCTTGTAATGTCTACTGAATTAGACCCTGAATTTAGAAGATCAGAATGATAAGTTCGCATGAAAGATGAAAGAAGATGGAAGAAGACTGGCGAATACTTCTGTGATGCCCGCCGGAAATTACACTTTTCAGTGGTGTATTCCAATAGTAGGGCGAGTTTCCTATATAAACTTCATGTCACGCTTCAGCCCACGAGGATTCCGTCGCGACATTTACGTGGACAAGAAATTAATTGGTTTCTTTATTCCGGTATTCCGTCTTGATATCGACTCGTGCAGAATTGCTGGGAATGGTGATTTGACTGTTGATTCCTGAGGATTCCTTTATAAATAATGCCGGTCATCCACAGCTGCCCAGAATAACTCCCAGCAGCCATGGTAGAATATGGTCAACAAAGGTACTACGCTTCGAAACAGTATCTCCTTCCTGCCGATGAGGCTGAAACCGCAAGGTCAGTTCGCAGTCTTCAAAAAGTGAAACTTCATTTAATAATTACAATGATCAAGATTGAATTTACAGCACCGCGTCGTAATCCAGACATTCGAGAATCAACTTTCGCTGGCACCGCTAAGCTTAAAATCTGGCGATCGTATACTTGAGAGTGCAGCAGGAACCGGTAAGCGCTTCCTTCGCTCGCCGAAATTCCACTGGTCTCATAAATGCAGGCGTCTGGGCACTCGAGTTCTTGGAGGAGAATAACGAAAAGGGTATCATACTCGAAATGGACTGCATCGACATCTCAGATAAACAGTTTGCCCGAAATTATCCCTCCAACCTCCAATTCTCCCTCCACTCGGTGACAGACCTGCCAGTGGAGTGGAGCACAAGATTCGCATATGCACATCAGAGGCTTTTGATCGCAGCGATGAACGACAGTCTTTGGCGCAAAGCCATTAGTGAGCTCTTCAGAGTGCTTGCGCCTGGCGGATGGGTGGAGCTAGTGGAAATCGAAGCAAAGGATGTTCACTGGGACGTCGGCCCTTCTTCAACGAAGGTCCAATCCATCCTGACAAGCCTGTACGGGGAAAAAGGAGTCATATGTGATCTGGGTGCATATCTCCCTACTCTCTTGAAGGAAGCCGGTTTCGTGGAAGTTCAGTGCGTGGCACGAAACTCGCCACTAGGCCCGTCAGGATTCACCGGTACTGAATGGGGGAAATTTTGGAAGGGTTTGAAGAGAAATGTCGTGGATGCGGGCGGTTATGGTTTTGTGACATCTGGAGAGGAGTACGAGCAACTCGTGGATGAGGCCGTGATTGAATGGAATTCCAACCCTGATAAGGCATACAATACCTACTACACGATTTTGGGACGGAAGCCTTGAAGTGATGATATCTTGATGTAATACACTTCCACCCTTCCTTTCTCGTGTGGACGTTCAACCGTTTGTGCGACCTTCACCGCTAAGAATATACCGATTTCTTTTTCTGTTCTCACGAGCTTAGCCGGATATGGGCCGAATGGTGGCTTCGGGCCGATTCAAAGTACCTCGACAGCAGCCGTGACCTCTATAGATTGTAAGTAAAGTCCTGAGAGTCGACCAGCCTTAAACGTCGCATGGTTCATTATATAAATACAGTAAATGGGAGCGAATCAACAGTGGGACCTGCATTTACTATGGACGAGCATGATCAAAATGCAAGATATTACGCGTCAGAGCAGTACTTCCTTCCAGCCGATGAGGCCGAAAATAAAAGGTCAGTACCCCATAATCCAGGGCACTCAACTGAATACTGTTCAGGCTGAACCTACAACACCAAGTCATTGTAAGAGCTTTTGATAACAAGCTATCACTGGCACCGCTCAGTTTGAAATCGGGAGATCGCGTTCTGGAAAGTGCAGCAGCAACGGGTAAGTCTGTACCATCGTAAAGAAAAGCTTGCCAAAACTTGCAGGGATCCAGGCATCTGGGCTTTCGAATTTTTCGAGGAGAATGAGAGAAACGGCGTCATTCTCAACATGGAATGCATCGACATTTCAAGTCGACCGTTTCCCAAGAACCAACTCTCCTCAAACATCCACTTTTCTGTCCACTCGGCTGCGGACCTGCCGGGAGGGTGGAATTCGACATTCTCCTTCGTCCATCAGAGGCTTCTGATAGCAGCCTTAGATGATCCAACCAGCCGCAGCATAATCAGCGAGTTCTTTAGAGTACTCCTGCCGGGTGGTTGGGTGGAGCTGGTGGAAATCGAAGGAAAGGATCTGCACTATGCCGTCGGACCTTCTTCGACAAGATTACAATCCATCTTGGTCAAGATGATTAAAGCCAAGGAGCTTGTCGGCAACTTGAATACATATCTTCCTCGTTCTTTAGCGGAAGCCGGTTTTGTGGATGTTCAGTGTGACATCCGTAATATACCCATAGGAATTGGAGAGGGTGAGTATAGTGCTGAAGCGTGGGGCAAATTTTGGAGGGGGTTGAAGAGGGATGTAATGGATGGAGGCGGGTATGGCGTTGTCAAAGCGGAAGATGAATACGAGGAACTTGTGGATGAAACCGTGCGTGAATGGAAGACTTGCTCGAAACAAGCATACATTACCTATTACACAATTCTGGCTCGGAAGCCCTGATCCTTGGCGTGCTTCCGTATGTTCCGCGATGTAATTTCAACTAAATGCAATCAAAGAAATTCGTGTACTATCCCACCGCCAGTTGCATTTTGTTGATGAGCACAGACCCGGTGAAAGTTCGTCATGGTACATCGTGGAGTTTGTTAAAATCAGAACTGCACCTCATCCTTTACAACTATATTCACATCCATGGACGATGAATCTTTTAATCAACACGGAAGATATCACGCATCCGAGCGGTACCCACTCCCTTCTGACGCAGACGAGATCGAAAGGTTAGTATTACTAAGTAATCATCTAAGGAATTTAGACTAGGACTAACTAAGTTCAAGGCTGAATCTCCAACACCCGTTCATTGTCAAAGCTTTTGAAAACAGACTGGCACTGGCACCACTCGACTTGAAATCGGAGGACCGTATTCTTGAAAGTGTAGCGGGAACGGGTAAGTAAAGCATGGGCTCTGTCTGGGTCGATATCACCTAAATTGAAGTCCTGAGCTCATCAGAAGAAATTCAGGCATCTGTGCCCTCGAATTCTTCGAAGAGAACAAGCAAAATGGTGTCATTCTCAACATAGAATGTACAGACATTTCAAATAAACCCTTCCCCCAAAACATCCCCTCTTCAAACATCCAATTTTCTGTTTACTCTGTGACAGACCTACCAGCCTCGTGGACTTCGACATTCTCATACGTCCAACAAAGACTCGTGATGGTATCAATGAATGATTCAACCTCCCGCAAAGCAATCAGCGAGCTCCTCAGAGTACTCGTTCCAGGCGGTTGGATGGAGCTGGTGGAGATTGAGATTCAAGATGTTCACTACGCCGCGGGACCATCCTCGACAAAGTTACAGTCCATCTGGCTCAAGATAATCGAGGAGAAAGGATTTATCGGTAATATCAATAATTATCTTCCTCCTCTCCTAGAGAAAGCCGGTTTCATGGACGTTCATTGCGAGACTCGGAATGTTCCGATAGGACATGCATATGAGGCTGACGTCTGGGGTAAATTTTGGAATGGATTAAAGGGGGACGTGTTGGGTGGAGGTGGGTACGGCGCTGTCGAAACGGAGAAGGAGTATGAGGAACTTGTGAAAGAAGCTGTGCGTGAATGGAAGACTTTTTCAAATAAGGCGTTCATTACCTATTATACAATCTTGGCTCGAAAGCCTTGATTTTTTTCCCCATGGCCATCTCCCATAACATATATAGCAATACAAATGAACAAGATGGGAGCCAACATACAGCCAGGGAGATCAAGGGCAGTGAACGAAGGCGACCTCCTTCCTCTCGGAGTTTGGAGCTTCCTCGCATTAAGTACATATATCATTCCGCCCGAGCAAATCTCAACTATATAGAAATGGAAAATGCAGATACACCTATTTCAGAGAAGAAGGATCCACAGTAAGTCTGACTAGTATCCCGATGCGGAACAAGCATCATTGTCCTCAGGGCGTTCATGGGGGGTGGGGACGAGCTCATAACTGACCCGCGAAGCGGTTGCTTTAGATCCATTGCCACCCATGAAAACCATGCTACTTAGGTACAGGCAGCTATGTACATAAGTACTACGACTGATTATGATGTAGTACACTGTAAATGTTGATTTCAATCTCTCGGTGGTATTATAAATGTGTGTTCCGGCGCTGTATGAAAAGACGTCGTACTTCCTACATAGAGTAAATTCTATGCTATCCTGGATAGGGGCGAAGTTGGCGTTCTATCAAAGTAGGAAAGAACCTCGACGCACGTGTTGAGGCCAGATATGCGAGGTACTAATGGTTAGACTTGGACTAACCGAAAGCGAGTTTCAAGTATTAGTGACATGAGTGATTTGAATCAGGGTTCATTCAGAACAAGGAACAGGAAGTATGAAAATTATCCCTGAAACTAATGCGTCAGACTAAGTACTATTTAGAATAATAGAGAACTCGTGTGCATATACTTACAAGCATTCAAAGCTTGAAGGTTACGTTCTCCAATAGTATCCCTTCCGGCGTTGAATATAGACTAGCAGACATGGAGTGAAGTAAGTGATACAGTTGGAAAGCTCATAAATGGCGATAATTGTTACCAATAAAATAACACTCATTTCTTCAGGCCCCGCAGAGCGACCTGCCTCCTAGTGGAAAGAAATTTCAAAAATGCTTTCAAACCTACACGTCAGCGTGGAGACAAATCGAAGTATGCATTCGTTCACCTGCGATGAAGTTCCTCCTCAATTTTTTAAACCTACTTCTCTCCTACTCGATAGTTTTAATTATCGTGATTGTCGTAATTGCCCTAGTTACAACAGCAGCAAGGATCTGTATCCGCAGTCGTACTCGGAGGTTATGGTGGGATGACGCTTGCGAGTACTAATATTTCAATTCTCCAGTACACGCTCTTATTCATTCGATTTCAGGCGCTATCGTAGTAACTTTGATCATAGTTGTGATGCTCGCAGGGTATTTCATGGCTGATTTGCAAGAACGTTAGTCTCACTTCCCATCACTCGGCCCGCTTCAAGCCGCTGACTCTGCCGTTGCCATTGCAGCTCCGACTACTACCCAAGCTCGCCGGGATAAAATCATACAAACGTGGTAGGAAGAATATTGAATGTATTTACTTTTCTGAGCTCCATTAAATATCCAGGATGCTTATCGCAAGCTACTCTTCTGCGGTGTGGTAAGAGCTCGCTGGAATATCTTACTAAAGGAATTGACGCGGAGTCTTTCTGAAGGTTTGCTCGAATGAGCTTGATACTCTCAATAGTTCGCCTCATTCCGCCATTCTTCTCCCTCCGAAGAACAACTGAATGCAGTTTCGCCGGATTTCTTCTAATGTGGATCAGCACACTAGGAGCAAAGATATATGCCTGCGCCTCCAATCTAACTTGGTACCAGGGGTCAAGTGCTACTTGTAAACTAGGAGGCCACGTTGGGATTGCCATATACGAAGTCGTTTGTAGGTTCCATTTGTTTATCAACTGCCGCGTTGTTCACTTTTTTTCCCAGCTTCTCTTGTGGCAGATATTACCCTTATCGCTATTCCGCTTCGGCTTTTGCACCGCATTAGTCTTGGAAGCAAAAAACGAAGGTTTGAATCTCTCGGAACGACTGGTCCATATCTACGGTCTATGCTGACAATACCACTTATTATCTTGTGGCCCAGAATGCTCATTCTAATGTTCAGTGTCAATATAGTCACTAGTACCATCGCAGTCGTACGCACCATTTTCGTTCTTCATCAAGCCTGGAGTCCAGCAACTATTGTCGTCGAGGTCGAAGTAGGAGAAATTGGACTTCTTCAGAATTTGAATTTTGCTGATATTTAATAACTTAGGTTGGGACTGCACTCATAGCGGCTAATTTGGCAGTCCTCACGCCTTATATTTATCGATTATTCAAGTCCGATGGAGATTTTGATAGTAAGCCATGCACATACTATCGAAGCGTCCAGCCAGATGGTGGCATCCGCTTGCGAAGGGTAGCTGATATAGCACCTGAGATGCGCTCAGGTCATGTACCTCGTGCGTCTACTTTTCTCATAGAAGGTTGTAAACTTCCTACTCATTCTCGACTTTTACTAGAGCCGGCCAATCTAGAACATGCAACAAGTTCCTGAATGAAAGCAAAGACGATGAGCTTACTTTGAACCTACATCAACCATCCTATGTTCTTCCTCCGAATTTAGATGCCTCTTCTGCGAATCCGGAATGACCTGTTTTGATCTGCCTAATAGTTCAACTTGTATGTGAATTCAGACGGTTGGGGTAAACAATATCCAGAAACGAGGAAAGAATAGAACTGAGTTGAAGGGTAATATGTATGTTGATTATAGTGCCTCTGACTCATATGCGAGTCGCGTATTCAAGCGTCCTATTGGTGGGCGAGACCCGAATATGGAGCGCAAATGAGATGTCCATCGAAATAACTTCCACACACCGGAACTTAAATTTGATCAGACGCCAGATGGGGAGCATGATACATGACAGCTGGCCCAACCTCATTCAAAGGCATCCAGAAGCCACTTTTCGCGGGGCGTAAGAGCGGAGGTACCATCTCACCCTGCATATACTTTGTGACGGCGCATCGCTCCAGAGTCCAACGCTATTGGTCAAGCGAATCCTGCTGCCACCGAATGCAAACTCCGCTATTTACTTTGGAAACAAAAGACCCTGCATCGACTTAATTTCGACAATGAAGAGTCGAAACATCCAATCAAAGTGAACGCCGTACTTAGGGATCCGAATCTTCGTCTACACATAATTTGAGTTGATACTTTCAATTTCGATGGTAGAGACGATTCATAATAAGGAGGTTTTGCTTTCTGAACTAATGAATTGCAATGGACGTGAAAATACAATGGAGACTCAGGGCAAACGAATTCGATGAGAAACCACCAGAAAGAGAAACGTTTGATCCATTTTAAACATTTATATGTAGTCTTTTATGAACCCCGGCTAAGGAGTGTTCGAAAATCGCAGCGCCAGAGATCAATTAAAAGTCAGTCAAAGTTACCTGTAGAATGAGTGGTCTGAAACGAATTGAAGAACCAGAGAACAACCTTGGCAACGAAGGGAGTCATTGAATAGAACAGGATATATGGGAATTTCTGGAGACAACCCTGGATCTAATGTATCAACTCAAGTACTATCCAGAATTTTGGAAGATACAAGTTCATAAGCAAACACTTTAATAAAGTTTGAGGGTTACGAGGCTTTTCCGACAGTACTAGTCTACTGTCTCATTGGTTGAATGTGGGGTGAGGTAAGCGACATAGTCGAAGTACTCATAAAAGGTGATATGCATTTAGACGAAAATGAATTGATCCCCTTCTTCTTTACGCCCCGCCAAACTAGAAGTGACATGCTTTCAGACATACACGTCAGTGTGAAGGCAAATCGAAGTAAGGTCCAGGTCACATCCAATGAACTTCCTCAATTTTTTAAACCAACTTTACTCCCACTTGATATTAGTATTAATTCTGGTGGTTGTGGGGATGGCCGTGGTCACAACAGCAGCAAGGGTCTTTATTCGCGGCCGTAATCGGAGGTTATGGTGGGATGACATTTGCGAGTACTCACATTCCGATACTGTTATATATACCCTCTCAATATTTCAACTTCAGGCGCTATTTTAGTAATATTGATCTTATTTGTGATGATCGCAGGGTATTTCATGGCCGATCTGCAAGCAGGTCAGTCTCACTTTCCATCACTCTCTCAATGTGACATCGACTTGGCTTTTGTCATTGTAGCTCCTACTACTCCTGAAACCCGCTACAATAAAATCATACAAACTTGGTAGGAGGAAAATCCACTGTGACTATCATCTTTTCGGTGCTCAATTATAAATACAGGATATTGGTCCCGTGCTACCCTTCTGCGCTTTGGTAAGGATTTGCAATGAAACGTGCGCATTTTTGCTTAAGGAATTGACACGGTGTCTCTCTAAAGGTCTGCTCGAATGAGCTTGTTACTCTCAATAGTCCGCCTTATCCCACCTTTCTTCTTTCTCCGAAGAACAACCGAATGGACTTGCATCGCGTTCCTTCTTTTGTGGATGATTACCCTTGTAGTAAAAATATATGCTTGCGCCTCAAATCTATCCTGGTACCATGGGCTGTATGCTACATGCAAGTTGTCAGGCCGCATCGGAATTATCCTATACGAAGCCATATGTAGGTCCTTCTATACCTCACCCGGCCTTTGCCCCCTTCACTTGTTTCTTCCTAGCTTCTCTCGTGGCAGATGGTACCCTGGTCGCTATTCCGCTTCGACTGTTGCACCATATCAGCCTTGATAGCAGAAAACAAAGGTCCGGATATTTCAGAATGATAACTAGAAATTCCTACTGACAGGGCTATGTGCCATTTCGTGGATCAGAATGCTCACTCTGATGTTCAGTGTCAATGCAGTCACCAGTGCCATTTCAGTAGTGCGCGCGGTTTTCCTGATTGGTCAGGCTTGGAGCCCATCAACCGTCATTATAGAGGTCGAAGTAAGAGTAACTGGGACTAATTGGATCATCAAAATTTTCTGAAAATTTCTAGATCGGGACGGCGCTCATTGCGGCTAATTTGGCAGTGCTTACGCCTTACATTTATCGATTACTCAAGCCCGAAGGAGACTTTGATAGTGAGCCGTGCACGTACTATCGGAGTGTCCAGCCGGATGGTGGTATCCGCTTGCGAAGAGTAGCAGACATAGCGCCTGAATTGCGCTCAGTTCATGCCCCTCGTATGTCTACTACTCCCATGCTGAGGTTGTGTTTCTTCTTAGACTTGTTCTTCAGAACCTGCCACTGGCAACCCCGAGCATGCAGCAAGTTCTTCTAGCACACTCACTAGAGAAGACAAAGATGACTCAGACGAGCTTACCTCGGAAGTGCATCATTGATCCTATATTCTCCCTTCGAATTTGGATACCGTTCCTGCAAATGACTAATGCTAATTGTTAGATACGGAGTTGAATTGCTTTGCTCCGTACATCCAGCTTGGACACTTTCCTTATCGAGTACTCTCTTTCTCTCTATCTCTTTTACTTCCATCCACGTTACTGGATTACATACTAACTATACAGCACTGACTATATATCGCAGCCACCGTACACAGATTACCTCAGTTGTTCGTTCATTACAACTGAGGTGAGCCATAGTATTTACTCTAGTACTACTAGTACAAACTGAGGCTAACGCATCTGTAGCTTATTTACTAACAGGTATAATATATTTAGTTGCTCATTCATTACAACTAAGCTTATTTACTAACACTAATTAATGTTCCGACGGTCTTGATCTCTGCCTTTTGTATGCGGAATTGTTGCGTCAAATAATATCTATACCTAATTTATCCAGAAATGAGTGGAGGACCTACGGAGGAGTGACACCTCATTCATTATGCCACACTTACTTCGCATACATGAGCATCCTATTGGTAAACACGTCTCATGAGATGCCCATACAGATACCAAATTCCCTTGGCCTCCCCTTCTCGCGGTACGCGAGGCCGCAGTCATACCCGCGTTTATGACTCTGGCGTATCAATTCTGGGCCTTGCGGGCCATTTTCTGCTTCTTCCTGTACCAGTACCGTCATTAAAAGTCACTCAATGCCACTGTTATTGTTCACAATCTTTGGTGCTACGAAATAAACGTTTGTGAACAATCCTTTGGTAACTACCAGTGACCACCCTAAGATCAAGCAATGTTGCAGGCAGTTCCCTAACATATGGGAACTGTCTACGACATTGCCAACAAACGGCTCTATCGGAGGGTCGGGTAGATGGTTAGAGGGTTAGAGGGTTAGGGTTAGGGTTAGGGGTTAGGCTCGCGCCGAAGGCGCGCTGGGTTAGGGGTTAGGCGCACCCGCAGGGTGCTCGCGCGAAGCGCGAAAGGTTAGGGTTTAGGGTAGTTACATCTAATCTTATCTATTTTAAGGGTGGCCTCGACTGGTGCGACCAAAGGATTGTGCACAAACATTCATTTGGTAGCACCAGTCAAATTGTGCACAGTATCTGTCGCAGGGGCTCTAAAAGTCAGCCTGGCCAGAAGGTAACCACTTTCTGTTAATCAGCTCTCCTAATTTAATTCGCAAATTAGCCGCCTGCTTCCAGGTTGCTGAGACGTCAACTTCCGGAATCCTAATATCCAGGAAAGACTCGAGGACGGATTCTTCTAAGTATTCATTTTCGTAGGCATATAGTGAATATGATGGTATAATGGAAGTGTTCATCCTGCCAGTTTTAACAAAACAAAACAAAGGACAGTGCTTGAAACGTACAGGTAAAGAGTGAGGTCATGTTTAGATATAGGTACTCCTCATCCACCAGAGCAGCATCTAAAATGAAGGATGGTTGATGTCTCTGCAGGGTCCTGGACAGAAGCATCTTCATTTCCTACACAACTCATGGAACTGGCAGACAGACTCGTTAGCACTGTTTCTGGAAGACCGGAACAGTCATGGAATCGTACCCAGGCCTAAGGCCCATTGGTCAAGCACTTGTCTGGTACTGACATATCTGCCGCCCGATGAACACGTTCGTCTAGCTAGACACTTTGTGTACGTCTTTTTATCGGAATCTCCCTCGGTAGTAATGCGGAATGACAACCTTCAGGCCGGCAGCAATCTTGAAAAGTGAATCAAAAACTGTCCCTGCCTACGCCACAGATCGGATGCAGATGAGTGTTGAAGTTTGAATGGAGATAGAGTAGCTGCAGTTAGCAAGTTCTGCATAGGCCTGACCTACAAGAAATACGGTATATACCGGCAATCGAGATAGCAGCGGTGATTAGGTTGACACTGGAAATTGGGACAAGCTTCCCGAAACAAGCTTTCTGAAACAAGATTGACTGTCCTCTGACAGATTTGTGGAGGATTTACATGGTACCTCCCTGCGAGATTGATGCGGTACAGCGGCTGCGGTATGTATAACTATACAAGTTGAAAGACGTCAAGTTGGTCAATTTCGCGTACTCGATCGAGCCTTTGTCCCTACGGCAGTTACCGCTGAAGCTGTAAATTACAAGGATGACCCTAGACTCAGAATCGAGTTTCTAGATGAAGTTAGCATATTCGGTCTCACCTACACATTTGACTCTGCGGGCATTCACACTTCAGTGGACTGGATTTTGCGGTCGAAATCACCACTGTGATAAAAAATGGGCAATGGTATTCTGAAAGAGATTCTGAAAATTCACTTTTTGCAGATATACAAAACCGGAAAATATAATGATGTCATTGTGATGTCATTATGACATCATTACGTTTTCCGGTTTTGTCGAAGTCGAACCAGAAGCAGGCCTACTAGCGAAAAAGAATACAATAGTGATTTCGACCGCAACATTTATGATTTCCGGTTCACCGCAGTGTCAAGCACTCCCCTGAGTTGTCAGTAACGCGCTAAGAACTGAGTGTGTTGATACCTAACGTCCTAAGTCAGTACATGCGGACCTCAGAGCAATAGAAAGGTTCTCCGTTACCTAACGTCCTAAGTATGTTGTAGGTAAACGTGAGTATAGAATGCAGCGGAAACTAAGGAGATGCATACCCTCAGAGCAATAGAAAGGTTCTGAGGGATGAATGTAAAGCTATCGAGTAAAATATACAGTACCAGTAGAAATGGAATAACAAACTACACTATGAAACGAGCTACGAAAAGATATCTGCGAGAGATATCCGCCCGGAACCAAAACGCATATACCCTGAGCCACATCTACAGAACAGTCACGGGAGCTCCGAACACTGCAGGACCCCAATCGCGTAAATCACAATCTAACAGAATGTTAGACCACCGCTGAATATAAATTGATATCCTTTGTACCATAGATAGATAGATAGATAGATAATAAATAGTGGTAAGAAAGCAGACAGGTCGAAGGATGCAATATATAAAACATACATGTATGTACTGTATGAGCTGAATTAATACTCACTTTTAGAACGAACGTTCCGTCGCTTACCTCGATGAGGTTTCGAAACGAGTATTCAATGAGATTCGTGGACCCGAAAATTCTAACATTTGATAGAAAAGTTTGAGACCCCGATGCTCTTGCTCTTGCTTGAAGACAGCGAAACAAATTCTTTGTGCATTTTTCCAGCTCACCGTCCCCCAAGAGCTTTTCCGGCTCTTTCCATGTCTCGACAAAGGTGGGAGGTTCAAGCGGACGAAATGCAGTGTCGCCCTACATTTGTTCGCCGTTTAGTACGGAGCCTACTAAGGAGCTGGAAAACTTGTCTGGCTTTTCGGCTTGTAGCCAATGCATGAGATACAAGTCAATGTACCATACGTCCTGGCATCTCTATAAGGCAAATCGTACCTGCCGGTGGCAAAAGCAATAATTGAAGATTCTCCGTCAAGTTTAGACAACTGTGCGAATGAGTGTCAAGACTTGAATGGATCTTGAGAATTTAGTAGTAAATACATGTGGTGGTCTAAGATCGAGCCAATGTTTTACAAAAAAAATATAAAGGAAAATGCTGCGTACGGGGCGACAGTGCTAACGCAGTACAGAATCGTAAGGATCACGGCACCAACTAAATCGACTTGCCTGGCATTTTGTTAAAGACCTACGAATCTAAGCCCAAAAAGTGCTGTATATTCCGCAGCTCACAGTTGAGGCACCCTGCAAAGCCGTCTCAGATAGAGCTCAATGCTGCGCCCGTCATTCAGCTAGAGCTAATTTTGGTCGTCGCAATCAAGTCGCAGCAGCGGTCGGGAAAGTATGACGTAAGCAATTTCCGAATAAATCCAAAGCTAGACCGTTGTCTGGCGCTGCTTTTTATTTTGTTTCATCGATACACGCGCCATCCGCGCTGTTCAAATTCTTGTTTCGCATTTATTCTGACCAATTTCCCTGCTGTTAAACACACAGCTCTCACCATTACCACCATCTACTCAGCTTCACACCTTCGACCACGACCCAATTTCACAGCCATATTTTGAATTTTTTGGATCCGAACCAATATCATTCTGACCCCAGCTAGACCAGCAGTAGGATGTTGTTTTACTTGCTCTCTCGATTATTCACGTACGTTTGCCTTTGATTTTCTGCATAAATTTCTACTAACGGTTTACTTTGTGCAGTTCGACTTTGACATACCTTTACCCCGCCTACATATCCTACAAACTCCTTTCAACCCGTCCAACCCCTCTTCCACTATTAGAACGAGCACTAAAGTATTGGTCTGTCCTCGGAACATTCACCTTCTTCGAATACTCTGGCGCAGAACTGCTCATATCCTGGATCCCCTTCTACGGCCTAATCAAGCTCCTCGTCCTCTCCTACCTCGTTTTACCACAAACAGACGGCTCCACACACGTTTACGACCTAGTTCTCCAGCCTTGGTTCTCATCACATGAAACCGAAGTCGATGGGGCATTAGAAGAGATACGGAAGAGGGTGTACGAGTTTATTCAGACCAAGTTTAGAGGTCTCTGGGAGATGCTGTTGAATTCTACAGCGTTGGGAACGGCGTTCCCCGCTGCAGGGACCCCTGCCGCCCAAGCTCAGCCTCCCGCTCAACCACCGACCATGTCTGATCCCGTATCAGGGCCAGCGCAATTAGCTGCGGGGTTCTGGAGCTCTTACGGGCCCAGTATGCTCACAACCGGCGCTGCGATCTACAGACAATTCGCTCCTGCTAATGCCCCCGGCCAATCTCCCCAACCGACTGGATACGACGTCGGCGGGGAGGAACGACCTGTTTCGTCGAGAATGTCGACTGCTCAATCGATTAGGGATAGAAGGAGGCAGCTCGAAGCGGAGTTGGCTACGTTGGGTGCGGATGAGGCTTCTTTGGGTGCTGCTTCTTCACCGTCGTTCCCTGTCCCTCAGATACCGGGTATGCCCATGCCTTCTGTGTTTCCTGTATCTTTTGGGGCATCTTCGAGTTCTGCGACGTCCTCTGCGTCAGCATCGGCTTCGGGCTCACCGACGACAACAACACACCGTGCACCTGGGTCTGGGTTAAGGGAGCGTACGACATCGATGGCAGGTCCCGGCGGGAGGTTTGAGGAGATTCATTCGAATGAGTTGGATGAGGAGGAAGAGGAGGAACATGGGGTTGGACATGAGTATGCGCCGAGGCCTGGAATGCCGAGTACGAGTCGGTCGAGTTGGTTTAGTTGGGGAGGAGGAGGGAGCTCGGCAGGGGGTGGGTATGAGAGGGTGAAGAGTGATTAAGTTTGCGGAGATGATGAATAGGTCGAGATGGGATGCGCTGGAGAGTTTTTTATGCAGGACTAGGATAATTGGAAATACTGCTTTTTGGGACATTGCTCTGTACGTATAATCCAGATCAGACTTTGATTTCAGTTACAAACAAACTTGGTACTGCGAATTTCGTGCGTGAGGCAGTGAAAGAACTACGGGTCCCACGTCGAATCGAAGTAACGCTTGGCCCAGGCTATAATTTATTATTTTTATTGCATTTTGACTTTGGGTCGTTAAGAAGCGCAGCAGCGGCGACAGACGACACAGAATCTTTCCGTGGCTTAGGTAGTAGGGATAAAGGCTCGATTGAGTATGCGAAATCGACCGACTTGATGTTCTTTGTCAACATTAATTTCTGCGCTTCCAAAGCCTGGCAGCCCTTTCCTCGTATACATACACCTATAATACCCCGGGCCACTATTTATTTACATATTGCACCCACTCGGACTATACCCCGGCAGGCAACACCACTCTTGCACTGATGAGCAAGTAACACGCAGCTCCCTCATTTTTATGGACGTCGAAATGGCAGCGATGATTGAGTTGACATCTGCTTCCGCTTAAAGATTCGGCAAGGACCTAAGTACATATACCGTATTGTTCGTAGGCAGGGCCTGTAGCAGTCACAGCAACTCGCGGCCCTTCTCTCAGAATTGATAGTCGAAAAGACGTCGATTCTTTGACAGTAAATCCTGGACTCGTAATATATTGCCCGCGCAACTTCTCGCAGTGACCCTCCCTCTCACATTAAATTCCTTTTTTTGCAGCCGGTTCCTGCACATGAATAAAGAGATTTTACGAGTATGAGAGCTTTCTGAGTTGCAGATATTTTTTGCATGAAAAACTGAATAGGACTTTATCGGGACTTCAGGACCCAATGAACCGGTCATTATTCGGTTCATTCATGTCAGATGCTGTTTGCAAGGCGCTACACATATCTCCCTTGATGCAGGGTTAGTTCAGGGATTGTACAGGTTTACTGAGACACAATGTTGGGGGGAGGGGAGGTCCAGTGGTTCTTATTGCTGAAATGTACATAGTCTATTTAAGCAGTTAAGTAGTATTGCCTTTTTGGATAGCCTGTAATGCTCTGATGTTGCCTCAATGTGACAAGGTATTTCCAGTATCTTTAGGGGTCATTACTGTTCATGTGGTAGAATGAGAAATGGCTGCATGTGACTCTGACTCAACAGAACTAAGAATTTGTTGGTCACCAGTCATTGGTTCCTAAACCCTGCATCATAGGCAAATAAAAACAGATTGAAGCCCTATATCTGCTTGAGCAGGTAACAAAGTTGAATGAGATAATATTGCAATAGTTACTGAGATAGAGAATATGGAAAAATGACTGTCATTGTCTCCTGAGGCCGAAAATTGCCTGCATCAAGATGGGAGAAAAAAGCAGGGTTGAAGTGTGGCAATGAGAAGCAAGAGACATGAATTACTGTAGCGGGGCTGTCACTCTGACACTCCAGTCCATGCTTTCCACCATTCCACACTGGCCATATTCTCACATTCACATTTATATTCATTATAATTCCTAGATTCCCAATCTGTTAATCACTTGTTCCACTTGTTACTAGCTATCTTAGATGCCCGATTATTACATATACCTTATACTACTATAAAAGCCAGCTTGTATGTAGAGTCGGTACAGACTCGGTTGATTCTTGTAGTCATTACAGCAGTCATTACAGCCGTTGATTCGGCATCAGAATCGACCGATCATATTGACCACCTACATTTCAAAGTTGAATTTCATATATTGGTTCCAACTTGATCTACCACCCCAGAATATCCTGCAATTTACTGCTCAGAAATGCTAGGTCTTGGGTGCTATTTGGGCACATTAAATTGGAAAAAAAGATACAAATGGCCAGAAAAACAGGCTCACCAGTTTGAAAATTACTGTTCAAATTGGGGCTCTCAGAGAGCTTCATATGCAATGACTTGCTGCCAGCTCTTGCAGGTGATGACCTCCAGGACTTGGAGTTTGATTCATTTTCATCTGACTCAGATGTGATTTCAGGTTTAATGCTGTAGTCTTATGTTTTATCTAACCAAGTTTAAAACTGGTGCACTAATCGCTTGAATCCATGGAACTGAATTATTATACTGGCCCAAGAGTCAGTACAGCAATTTATCAAAATCAAGTGAATCAACACTCAATTCTTGGTCCTGAATCAACTGCCACCTGAATTGACCTTAAATCAACTTTCTGACCACTGTTAATGGTTCCTAATTGAGTGAGTGTATTGTCTGGCATTACTGTTGCATTTTGAGCACTTCGTAAGGGGTGGGACAGTGGGACAAATCATACGAAATTTATTTTTCGTAAGTGCCTGCTGGACGCCGGGACATGAAGGAATTTATGAAATTTAACTACTATAAAAGGCTAAGCGCCCACGGGTAGTGTTGCCGCGGCTCGGCTAGCCGCAAGTCGACTCACCTAGCCGCGGCTCTCACGCTCAGCCGGCTCGATAGCCGGAATGAGCCGACTTGAAAAAGCTTTAGCCGACTTGAGCTGGAGTCAAGCCGACTTCAAGCTGGCTAGCTGGATGCAAAAAGCCCTTCAAAATCAATGTAGAATACTTCTACAATGATTGTGGAATACAATAATGGCGCAAGTGACCAAAAAGTACGGGGTGCTAAGCCTCGAATGAGCATTTAGCGGATGCTGTGGACCGACATAGTTACGTTGCCTGATGTAATGACGTGAGTGACGTGGCACAGTGTAGTGACATGCGACAGTATTTGGATACCGTAGTGACGTAGCGAAATTCTCTCAAATTGGCCTGTAATTTGAATGCAGTCTCAAAATGCGAGAGTTGATTGAAAGTTGTAGCTGTATTTTTTGCAGGAAAGTACTTTGATACACATATTTAATATCCATGCAGTTTTCGGTAGAAGCAAAGACTACTGCAAGAAAGGGTCTTCAGTGAACCAAAAGATGAAATGTGAGATCTGAAGTGAATTCTGGATGATTGTAAGGTGATTGACAGTCGAGCCGGTAGGAGTCGACTATGAGCCAGCTCCAAGCCGCGACATTCAGCTTGGAGCCGTGGGAAGCTGGCTCACATGAGGGCGCCCGCCGGCTGACCGGCTCGGCTCCAGCCCCTGATCGGCTCCGGCTATTAGCCGGCTTATTCACAAGCCGCGGCAACACTACCCACGGGCGCCTGGGAAAATTTTCGTAAGAGCTTGATTGGATACTGGACATGGTGGGACATTTCATTTCGTAAGATGCCCTGCGGACACAGGACATACGAAGTGCTTAAAATGGGACAGTATTCAGGGAAATGTTCCAACTTAATTGTTCACCATTAACTGAACCTAGCCAGGTGGCCAACAGCATAGACTACTAATGTACTAGAATGTGTTGATATCTGGCAGGAAAGATATTGAGCTGCATAATATCAAACTTAAAATGAAGATATTCTGACTAGTAATACTGAATCTCAGTATAGGTCCATATTGATCAAGGTACCCCATACAAGCACACCATTCATGAATGAGATATCAGAACCATTTAGAATCAAGACCTAAGATGATAAGATGATCCACTTTAAGAACAAAAGTAGAATAATTAGAGGAGCAGATGCAAAGCAGAAGCTAGAGTGGGCTAAAGTTGACCCACCCATGTGGAGACAAATGAATCTAGTGTTGCCGAAGGCCCCTCCGGCTGAATTTAAATTTTGCACAAAAATGTCCATTGTGGTTTCAACTCATGCAGTATAAGCTTCTCATATCTAAGCTCTATTCACACTAGCAATATCTCAAACTCACAAGCCGTGGTCCAAGAGGTACTCACAAAATACTGTACCATTTCAATCACTTCGTAAGGGGGTCTGATCGTGACTAACCCATACGAAAATTTCGCATGCATTTCGGCAAATATATATATATATATTAAGCGCCCATAGGCGCCGCTGAAATTTGTTTTTTTTTTGTCATAAAGCATAGCTAAGACGCGTGACAATGCGTGACATTTCGGTCCATAAGGCACTCCCGTGACCCGTGACTTATGAAGTGCTTGAAATGGTATAGTATTGATTGGAGCCGCGGCTCGGCTCATGTAACATACTTGTCCACCAAGTGTATAGATTAATTCAGTGTCTCTTTTGTTACTCTATCATTTGAGATATCTCTGTAAGCTCCTTAGAAAACTGCTGTGTGAAAATATTGATTTTTAATTTTGAGCCAGAAGGGCCTTTGGCTTAATGAGTTGAGTTGTTCTGAGTCAATGATGTGCCTAAGGCCTTAATTAAGGCCTCCCAAGGATATTAGGTCCTAATACCTTAATTATTGGTCTTAATTAAGAGTAAATTAGGTGCAATTTAGGACTTATATTGATGCTACTTAGTTTTCCTCACACTCATCACCCAAGCCCTCCAAAACACCATCATCCTAGATTATCTCACCCTGTTCCTGTGCTAGGATCTGAGAGCTCCATGAGAAACTGTTTGCGAGTGAAAGCAGCTCATCTACACTGCCGCTGTGACTGTTCATTAGTGCCTAAGTCTTGAGTGACCAGCTCTGCAGTGACAATATTGAACAGAGTTAGCTTTGTCTCATTTCATTGAAGAGTTGCCATATTTCTCCCTTTATGAGATGGATTTCATGTGAAAGCATTCATTGGCCAGACCAGCACCTAAACATTGATCACATGTATACTAAAACCTAGTAATTAGGACCTACATAAAGATGCAGCCAAATTTAGGTCCTAATTAGGAACCAAATGAAGGCCATAAACCTAATTAGTAATTAGGTCTTAAGCACATCACTGTTCTGAGTTAGAGAGAAAGTGATTACCTATTGAGGGTTATTGGTAAGGCTCATCACAAGTCCCAGTCAGGTGTGACCTGGACCTGTCATGCAGGTTATTTGTGGCTTGAACCCCCAACCTCTGACCTGAACAAAACCTTCTGGCACAGGTACCTGTTCTACAGGCATTTTCAGTGTTGCCGCGGTTCGGTTCGGTGCGCTCACCTGCCATTTTTGGTGACCTGAACTTCGAGGTTCGGTTCAGCATTTGTTGAACCTTGAACCTGAGGTTCGGTCCAGGTTCGAACCTCTGAACCTTCAAAATTCAGATTAAAAATAAAAGTACTTTTTAAGCTCCATAACTTGAATTTTTGCTACCCATACATATTTATTCACTCAAAATGGGCCTGTCAGGTTGTTAAACAGTCCTATAGATCGGCTTTTATCTCAATTACTGGGAGCAAGTATGATGTAATAGCATATCATATAGCAAGATTTAAATTTATTCACTTAGAAACTCAATTGAGGAAGTTTTTTCTACCTTAATTATGAGTTACTAACCTTAGAAGAGATGAAAAAAATCAATCTGCCTCTTTCAGATACATATTTTGGCCTGCGAACTGTTGCAGGTTCAGTTCAGGTTCCGAGGTTTGGTTCAGGTTCACCACCACCCGAACCTTGAACCTCCAGGTCCGCGGACCTTTAAGGTTTTACTGAACCTGAACCTGAACCTTGGGTGCGGTTCAGGTTCGCACCGGGTTCAGTAGGTTTGCGCACCGAACCGCGGCAACACTGGCCGCATTTTCAGTGCAGGTTGCAGGTACCCTGGCCAGTTACCTGTGCAGTAATTTTGAACAGGTAATCAGCATGTTACCTGCAGGTATGGTACTGAACAGTGAAAATGAGTATACCTTGATATGTTACTCAGAGCAATGGAAATAAGGAATGTATCTTTGTGGTATGTAATTGGAGTTAAGAAAGAACATCTTAAGAGTGATAACATAATAAAAGATGTCATCATATCCTCACTTTAATGTTGCTGTAAATAATCATAGCTTAAGAGTCTCTTCCTAGATCCTCAATAATACTTATAAACAAAATATAATGAAATAAAGCTAAAAAATTGCTTTTGAAAACCAAAATTTTTGTATGTACAATACCTGTCAGTACCTGTAGGTCACTTAAAAGCCACATATTAACAACAGGTATCTGTCTTTGACAGGGACTCATGAGGAGCTTTAGTTATTAGAAACATTTTGACTGACAATAAATAGTAACACTTCAAGTTGGGTGTAAGTTATTGTGCAATTCAACATAAACAGCAAATAAAATACATTGAACACATATGTTATGATCCAATCATTGATCTAAAACACAGAATACAACTTAATGATAGTGATTTCATGACAGGGGCATACTTGACGCATAGTGGGCCAATGCTAATGCGTGGTGGTACTCGTGCCCTTTTCAGTGATGGGAACAACTTACTTAGTGGATCATTGAATGTAATAAAAACTAGCTAAAAATGTATAAATTGCTTGAATTAGACCAATTCAAAATTGTCGAGACATAAACTCAGCATTCCATCTCATTCCATGCACTTGTAATGTATTATTTTGCTCATTTGAAGAGCTTACTCTATCTAGGCTGGCTCCTGAATGTTACTTGGCTTGAAGCTTGAAACTACTTATAAACTGTAAACAACTATCAAACTGTTGTGTTGTTCCAGAATAGTATACAACACTAACATAACCTGCAAAGCAAGAACCATTAGGGGCATGTCTTTGTTCTGAGACTACTAAGCATATGAAGTGTTCAGCATTGGGTAAGTCATACTCGGCGCACAACCTCAACTCATTTGCTAAATGTGTTTATGCTAGTAATTATTTGGCATAATTATGTACTCTGCTTAGCTGTCATATAATTCTCATTAAAGACCGATTTACCCTGCGGTCATAAAAGTTATTGGTTACATGATCGTCAATGTAGTAGTGCCAACGCGATTCGAAGAAAGGAGTAAAGACTGATGATTCGGATCCGGCGAATGGCTATTTTCCTCGCTTTTTATTGATGTCCCGGAGGTACTGTCTGTGGGCTCTGGATAACAAACATTAGGGGAAACGCGAACTACGGCTTAGAGGACATACGAGGCGGATGGGCTGAGTGCACCTCAGGTGCTATATCTGCTACTCTTCGCAAGCGGACACTACCATCCGGTTGAACGCTTCGGTAATACGTGCACGGCTCGCTATCAAAGTCTCCTTCAGGCTTGAATAGTCGATAAATGTAAGGCGTAAGGACTGCCAAATTGGCCGCTATAAGTCCAATTCCGATCTAGGGAACCTCAGCAAGATTCAGTGTTTCCGGGATTGCTCTTACCTCGACCTCGAAGATGACAGTGACCAAACTCCAGGCCTGATGAATGACAGAAACGGTTCGTATGACAGCAATAGCACTGGTGACTAAGTTGACACTGAACATCAGGATAAGCATTCTGATCCGTCCCGTCAGCATCGCCATTTTACGTATCGTTCCGACAGCTACTAACCTTCGTTTGTCGCTTCCAAGACTGATATGGTGCAGAAGTCGAAGCGGAATTGCGATCAGGGTAAGGTCTGACACGAGAAAAGCTATGAGAAGGCAAGTCAGTCAAGCGAGGGCGAAAAAATGAATGAATCTACATATGGCTTCATATATGGCAATTCCGAGGTGGCCTCCCAGTCTACAAGTCGCGTTTGGCTCATGGTACCAGGATAGATCAGAGCCGCAAACATATAGTTTTGCTACGAGTGTGCTCATCCACATTAGAAGAAACCAGATGGAAGTCAATTCAGTTATTCTTCGGAGAGGGAAGAAAGTTGGAATGAGGCGAACTATGGAGAGTATCAAACTCATCCGAGCAGACCTTAGAAAGATACCATGTCAATTCCCTCTCATGAACGTGTGCGCGTTTCGCCTCGAGTGCTTACCAAACCGCCGAAGAGCAGCTTACAACAAGCATCCTGGAAACAAAATTTGAGCTTACAATACATGAATACATTCACTCTTCTTCGTACCACATTTGTATGATTTTATTGTGACGGGCATGAAGAGTAGGGGGAGCTACGATGCCATGATTAACGTTTCGAAGTAGGGATCACAGGAAATGAAACTGACGTTTTTGAATATCAGCTAGGAAGTACGCGACAGCCATCACGATGATAAGCAGCGTTACCAGTACAGCGCCTAAGGTTGAAAATGTTGAGAGTGTGTGCCAGGGATTGGAATATGAGTACTCGCAACCATCGTCCCACCATAGCCTCCGATTACGACAACGAATACCGATTCTCGCGGCTGTTGTAACGATTGCAATCATCAGAACCACGACGACTAATACTATCAGGCATAAAAAAGGTGGTTTAAATACTTGTAGATAACTTCCGCATCAGACGTGAAGAAAAACTCACCTCTGTTAGTTTTTACGCTGACCCGGATATCTGAAAGCATCCTAGTGATGTGACCTCAAAGGGACTCAAAGTTGTCAGTGCTTCTTATAAACGGTTCATGTCTTTTACCTCACTCACGTCCGACCTGCATTTAATTGAGCTTAGTATGGGAAAAGTGTAACTCTCATATTAAAAATTTGAAAGTCCTTATATATCAGTATTCCAGAGTTTTGGATAGTACTCAAAAGTTTTCGAGGTTAGTTCCAGGGTTGCCTTCAGTATTGGTACAGCATGTACAATGCTCTTGCTTCAAGTCGTCAAAAGGACGGTAATTCTCAGGATTCCTCAAATTCCTATTTATTCCACTAATACTTCCGATCTGCGTTTATCATTTCAGTCTCGTTTCCAACTTCAAAGCCACAATTGACTGAATATGTTTCTCAGTGTGACTGTTCGTTCCTCATGAATCTTTATGCCCATGACGGTTCACATAAATTGGGATCGAACAACGTTCGTCCGGAGTCTGCGATTCTCTAATTTGCATTCACCCATACATCAATTCAAAAAGCAACCTTCGTACTCAATCACGATTAGTGGCGCTCATTGCGACGGTTCGCTCTGCAGGCTAAGCGGGACAAGAATGAGCCCTGGAATCCATTAAAATATGTACGAATGAGGACTTGAACACGCACTACGGCGTTTACTTCAACTTTAGAGACTTGTGTTCAAAGTTATGCCGCTTCATTCTGTGACGACTTGCGTCGCAAAATGACGAAGATCTCGAATGTAGTCGTATCAGTTCATGTATTCCACATTTGGCATTCAAGGCCCAATCTGCCAGTTGATCTCGAAAGGGCACATGGTTCAATCTCTGGGGCCTTGCAATGTGCGGGTATTGCCGAAACATTCACTGGCAAAGGGAAAGTATTAGTGAAGCCGTAGTTAATGGGTGATCTTGTTGCTCTAGTGAAGGTCGCTGGTAATAGTAGCTCTGAGCAATGGCCAATCTCCGCCAAGGTCTCGCAACATTTTTGCCTATGCCTACAAGGAGGGCTTGGATTGTCCTGACGTCTTCCTTAGGCCCCAGTGATCGTCTCCTGGTATGTATTTATTTTCGAGGCCCCTCTGGCCGCCGGCTTCCTTTTACAATGTGACAACTGTATAGAGTACAGATCCCACCAATGACAACCCCACGTCGAAATGAATTTACACTACACAGGAAAAAGAGCACGTGTTGTCGATCCCCGCTCCTGGGTAGTTGGCTTGACTTACTCGCGCTGGTGGATAGTCCGAAGGAAGATAAAGATTAATTCGACATAAACCAAGTCGCGTCATGAACAAGTTACGCCAATGTAATAAACAGGATATCTCAAGCACAAAGCAGAAATAAGTTACGCTGAATAGACTAACTTGATGATGTTGGAAGATACTACCCATCCCCAGGAGTACCACCCAAACTTAAATTTGGGGAAAGAAATCGGGATTGACTATCCAGATCCAGCGCATACTCATCATCTTTGCTTTTTGTCGATGTCCTAGGTATATTTACTGCGTGTTCTGGATTGACGAGTTCTAGTAGTCAAGTGATTATCAGTACTAGAGAAATGACTTTCAGATAGGCTATTTGGACGCACGAAGGGTAGGATCTGCGGGCATATTGGGCGCAATATCCGCTACTCTTCGCAAGTTTCTTGGGTAGGAATTGAAAGCCCTTGCCTCAGCCTCGACAGCAATAGGTACCAGGCCCCAAGCATTGGAAATGACCAGTCCACCGCGTACGATCGTGATCATACCGGTAATTAAATTCGCACTGAACATGAGGATGACCATTCTGAACCGTATGAACAGGTTTACTCAATACTTAACTGTTATTTGAAATGATGCAAACCTTCGTTTGTCCCTATCGAGGCCGGTGTGGGATAGCAGTCGAAGTGGTATGACGATGAGTATAGCATCTGCAACAAGGAAACCTAGGAAAAGTAAGTGCGCAAGATAGAGGCGAACAAATGAAAAATGGGACCTACTGATGGTTTCATATACGGCAATTCCGACATGGCCTCCCATCTTACAAACTGGCATTGGCTCATGATACCAGGATATATTGGAGCCACAGGCATACAGTTTTGCTGTAAGCGCTCATACACATAAGTAGGAAACTGACGGCAGTCAATTCGCCTATTCTTCGCAGGTGCATGAAGGTTGGAATGAGGCGAACTATGGAGAGCATCAAACTCAAACGAGCAGACCCAATGCCAGACACCGTGTCAATATGCTTAGCGAAAACATTCTTATATGATCTTTCCGCTCCAAACGCTTACCAGACCGCAGGAGTGTAAGTTGCAATAAGAATCCTAGAGACCGATGATCCAATCGATGAAATATAATCGCGTCAAATATCCCTCCCAACAAATTTGTATGACTTTCATGTGACGAGCATGATGAGTGGCCGGAGCTATAAACCCAAAGGCTGAGACCAGTCTTTCGAAGGAGTAAGGGAAATGAGACTGACGTCTTCGGACATCGGCCACGAAATAACCAATGGTCATTGGAATTATAATCGGAGTTACTAGTGAAATACCTGGAGTCAAAAGTTCAATAAGACAAAAGGAAGTTGAATTATGAATACTCGCAAGCATCGTCCCACCATAATCTTCGATTGCGAAAGCGGATACAGATCCTTGCTGTTGTTGTAGTCAGAGCCACCACCAGAACGATGATGATTAAGACTAACAGGTAGAAGGCCAGTTGAGTTCGATCTGATGGAGGGAGAACTGACCTCGATTTGTGGTCGCATTGACCTGCGAATCTGAAAGCATTCTTCCCCTCGCTACGACGAATACCTCAGCTGTGTCACTTACCTCACTCTTCGGTCCATTTTGAATGCAACTAGCACAGGAGAAGCAAAAGCATTGAATTGAAAGCTGCTTTTATAGTATACGCTTATCTCCCAAGGGCTGTCTACTCAATCTCGAAGTTACTTACAGGGGTGACTTGGATATTCGGGTAAGCCAATGTACTGGTCTGCATCCGCAAATATTGACATGAATTTCGATGAGAGCCCTTTTTACTTGGTCGTCAACAGTGGCATAATTGCTGAGTTCATCTTGCGGACCAAGTCTCCATACTTAGTTGAGACTGGAAGCGAAACGTCAAAGGTCTTGACTACGTTAGAACCTGTCAGAGTAACGGGACGCCAATCGAGCACTCGAAAGTATGTACATACAATCCCTATCAATGGTACGGCATTTCTTTAGCTTTGGTGGAAGAGTAGGGAAGACTTTGTTGAGTCGCGCCATTCTTCGAAAATTGGGCAACTAGAATATCGTTGGGCCAACCCTGGTCAACCACGGGCATTTTTTGCATTGTCGTCATTTGTGTGTCTTGTCGTCATTTGAGTGCCCTTTCCTCCGAGCACGTCGACGGAGTGCGATGTCGCAAGCAGATAGCTGATTTTGTAAACGCAATAAACGGGCATTTTAGAATCAGGGCACATAGGAAAATTGGATTGTCGAGGCCATGTTTGAGCACAAAGCTGATTTACTAGACTACATGTAAGATTTAATGTAATGTTTAGAGCATGCTCTTACTCACCTTGGTTTTGAGAGCCTGGTGAAATTGAACTGATACTGTTGTGAAGGCCGCTGGTAATGGTTCCAAGCAATGTCCATTCTCCACCAAGGTCTAGCAACGCTTGTGTTTATGCCTACAAAAAGGGCTTGGATTTTCCTGATGTATTCCTCAGGCCCTAGTGATCGTCTCCTGGTATTTACTTTCAAGGTCCTCTGACCGCCAGCTTCCCTTTACAATGCATCGACAGTATATAATACAAATCCCACCAACAATAACCCCGCGTCGAAATGTACCTACACTTCACAGGAAAAGGAGCACGTGTTGTCGCTACCTGCTCCTGGGTAGTCGGGTTTACTTGCTCGCGGTGATGGATAGTCCGAAGGAAGATAAAGATTAATCTGGGATGAAAATTATATCATCTGGACATAAACTAAGTCGCGTTATGAGCAGGTTACCCCAACCTTCTGTATGTAATACACAGAATATTTCAAGTCGACGCAGCACAAAGCAGAAATAAAGAAAGTATGAATTACGCTAAAGAGACTAACTTGACAATGTTGTAAGATGCTACTCATCCTCAGGAGTGCCATCCAAACTTGCTTTCGGGGAAAGAAATCGAGATTGACGATCCAGATGCAGCGCATACCCATCATCTTCGCTTTTTGTCGATGTCCTAGGTATATTTACCGCATGTTCTGGATTGACGAGCTCTAGAAACCAAGTGATTATCAGTACTAGAGAAATGACTCTCAGATAGGATTTATGGACGCACGAAGCGTAGGATCTACGGGCATATTGGGCGCAATATCCGCTACTCTTCGCAAACGGATACCACCATCTGGCTGAACACTTCGATAGTACGTGTAGGGCTTACTATCGAAGTCTCCAGCACGCTTAACCAGACGATAGATGTAAGGAGTCAGGACCGCAAGATTGGCCGCTATGATCCCAATTCCAACCTGGAAAATTAGCAAACTCAGCGATCCTCAATTTTCTTGGTTAGGAATTGAAAGCCCTTGCCTCAGCCTCGACAGCAATAGATACCAAGCCCCAAGCATCCGCAATGACCAGTCCACCGCGTATGATCGTGATCATACTGGTAATTAAATTCGCACTGAACATGAGGATGACCATTCTAAGCCGTATGAACAGGTTTACTCGATATATAACTGTTATTTGGAGTGATGCAAACCTTCGTTTGTTCCTATCGAGAGTGATGTGGGACAGCAGTCGAAGCGGTATGACGATAAGTATAAGATCTGCAACCAGAAAACCTTGGAAAAGTGTGCAAGGCAGCGGCGAACGGATGGAATATGTGACCTACTGATGGTTTCATATAAGGCAATTCCGACATGACCTCCCAGCTTACAAACAGGGTTTGGTGCAAGATACCAAGATAAATCTGAGCCACAGGTGTATATTTTTGCTATCAGTGCGCTTATACACATTAAAAGGAAACTGATGGTAGCCCATTCGCTTATTCTTCGCAGTTTCATGAAGGTTGGAATGAGGCGAACTATTGAGAGCATCAGACTCAATCGTGCAGACCTTAAGTCAAATGTCATGTTAGTGTCATTTTAAGGAGACAGTTGCATTTTTCCGTGCCAGGGCGCTTACCAGACCGCACAGGTGTAGGTCGGAATGAGAATCCTAGAGAGACACGATCCAATCCATGAAATGTAATCACATTAGATATAGATATCGCACCCACCAAATCTGTATGAGTTTCAGGCGATGAGCATGGGGAGTAGTCGGAGCTACGATGCAAAGGCCAGGTTTAGTCTTCCAAAGGAGGAAGGGAAATTAAGACTGACGTCTTTGGAGATCGGCCAAGAAATATGCGACTGCCATTGTAATTATAATCGGTGTCGCTAGAGAGACACCTAAGGTCAAAAGTTCAGTAAAACAACGAGAACTCGAAGCATGACTACTTACAACCATCATCCCACCATAACCTCCGATTTCGACAACGAATACAGATTCTTGCTGTTGTTGTTCCTAGGGCCATCACCAGAACTATGACAATTAAGACTAACAGATAGAAGGTTGTTAAATTCGACAAATTAAACGGAAGAACAACTCACCTCGATTTGTCGTTACACTGACTTGCAAATCTGAAAGCATTCTTTCCTATGTCGTGACGCCTGATGTTGAACATGAGGTATCCTTATAAACACTCCAGCCGTTCGCTTACCACCTCCTGCTTAAATGAGACTAGTACAGGAAAAGCAAAAGGTTCGAACTGAAAGACACTTCTATAAATATACTACAGTATATGCAGGTCTCCCGGGGTCTTAATTTCCCAGTTATGTACTTGCAGGGTTCTCGGGTATTCTCTTTGAGACAATAAATTATAAGCCAATATACTGGTGAGCATCCGCGAGCACTGACATGAATTTCGATAAGAGTCCTAGTGGTCAATGGTGGCGTTGTTTGCCGTGTTTCATCTTAGGGACCAAGAATGTTCTCTATAATTGAGATTGGAAGCGAAATGTCAAAGGTCTCGACCACTTTAGAGACCTGTCAGAGAAACAGGACGCCAATCAAACACTCGGAAGTACATATCCCTTTCAACAGTACCGCATTTACTTCAGCTTTGGTCGAAGATTTTGTTGAGTCGCGTCATTCTTCGGAATTTGGGCAACCAGGCGGAATTCTAAAATTGTAATATCATTGGGCCAACAACTATGGGGTTTCTTTGTAGCGTCATCATTTGGGTGTCCTTTCCACTGAACAAGCCGACGGAGTACGATATCGCAAGCAGATGTCTAATTTTGTAGACGTAGCAGGCGGGCACTCTAGAATCAGGGCACATAGGAAAATTGAACTGTCGAGGCCATGTTTGAGCAGTAAGCTGGTTTGATTCAGTGCATTAGATGACATGTAAGATTTGAAGTCGTATTTTGAGCCTGCCCTTACTCACTTTGATTTTGAGAGCTCCGGAGTGCTTACAATCCTAGTGATTGAATTGATATTGTTGAAGATGTATAGGTTGAGTAATCTGAGGCACGGTCAACTTGGAAGTACACTTGAATTTGAGAAAAGGTGTATTGGTGTTTGAGTCAGTTTGACGGTATCTGCCACGAGCTGCGCTTCAAGAAAGCGATGCAACAAGATATCTGCGAATGAGATAAGAGTCGTTCACGATAGTAAGCATCCAAATTACGGTCTTGCAGAGCCTCAGGTATCGGCCTCAGAGGTTGGCAATGTGGCTTCAGTGTGACTTCAAAACAATGACAAAAGCTGGCGTGAGGAGTGCGTAACGGATTTCATCACAGCTCACGTGACCTGTGACTTAGGTGTAATCATGTCACACAGCTTCTGGATCAGTCCGTGCTTTACGAACTTGAACTTGAACTATCACGTCCACCGTCCTGATCCCCTACGACTGTGCTAGGAATCTCCTCCAATTTTTGTATCAACTAATAGCTGAAAAGTGAAGCTGTCGTATCCATATTGGTAAATCTTGTTCGAAATCCAAGCAGCCGCTTGAATCCCATCTCAAAAGCTAACTACAGCCTTCAAGTTGCAACATAGGTCCCGATTCAAGTTTATCAAGAATATATATCCTTGGGCCCAATAACGTGAGCCAGTTTGGATTTCCTCACTCTGCTGTTTCGAAAAATAATCTATAAACGTTTAGCAACCTACGTCGGAATTGCACGGACCAACACTTGCGAGCTTACTTTCTTGAATACCCACAAACTCTCTTTACTCATCTACCAACATTTCAATGCCAATAACATATCAAGGCTTTAATATAAATGCTAGTTCTTCCACCCCTGCAATCCCAGATGCCGATTCTTCCATCGTTCTTTCAGACCTGCTTCGCTCTGGCGAAACTTCCCGGTTGCGGAGACGAGGAGCAGTCAGGCTTGATCATATGCCTAGGAATGACGACACACGGGGGTCAGTGAATGGAACAAGCGGTTCTCTAGAAGAGGAGGAATGCTGTTTTCGGCTTTATTGCAGAGAATGCGATGCACCGTCCGATATACCATTTATTCGTGGATCAACCGCCTACCAACCTTCTCTTTTTCCTTCCGCCTCCTCTTTCCCGCAGAATCCAAAAGGAAAAGAACGTGCGTATGCACCACAGTGTCAGGAAAGGACCCTGATACATCCCCGTGTCAAGGCTCAGAGACTTCCGCATATCGATGCATCTCTGCATGTACATCCCCCATCTACTTCATTGTATCCTCCCACCTCTGCTCAAGTCCTTGCTTTTCTCCAGCGTTCTCAGAGACCCAACTACATAACGCATTCCTCTGGTACTGGGCCAAGACCTGATGTCGATGCCCGGGATTCGGATAATGAAAACGGTATCTTAGTGTGGACATCCGTTTCTAATCCTGTCGATAGCGTGTTGGTTCCTATGCACTATGAGGATGATTCAACAGAAGCAACAGCTGAAAATGATACGCGATTCATGACGGTAGAGGAACTTGCAACGCGTCGTCCAGGACCGATATCCACTGCTTGTTTGTGTAAAAGAGAAGTAATTGGGTGTGCTGTTTGGTGAGTTAATTTTCTTTCTCCGCTGACATCGACAGATCCGCTAACCTCTAATTTTCCCAGTGGTTCTCCTCTCGGCATGCGATATACTCCCTGCTCAAGCGCCGTGAAGAAGATATTCCCTTCTCCAGCACAGTTACCGTCTCCTTCTCTGAATTCCCACCCACGTACTTTCCTCGCACGCAGATCTGATTCCATACGCAATTATCCTCGTCCCACTACCATCAACAGCAATCCCGAAACATCAAACTATCGTAGCAGAGTTGCTGATTACCTCCTGGCAGCTATGCACACGCCGAGGTCAGGTAATACAACCTCCGCCCATACTGTCCCTAGTCCCCCCGAACCCATCCGTATCACTCCCGAAACAAATCATGACTTGGATCATGGACGACCATTCCAAGTATCGATCTTCCCCCGAAGAGCGCGGCCGCAGAATACTCAAAACCATGACTCGTCTACAACATCTCGAGATCAGGAGCCCTCGGATGAGTCCTCGGTTTCCGGATCTAGTGCAAGACCCGTCGTGATTCTGGATCGTCACGACGACAACGCCGAGGCTGGAGAACGCAGTCCTCTAGCCGAGCTGCATCCTTCTCGAGTTGCTCCATTAAGCGACACGGAAAGCGTCACTGATACGGAAACAGACGACGATAGCGACAATGATGACCATTATCGTCTCCCGATGATCACACAGAGTGGTAGTCAGGGACGTGGTGGCGATCAGTCGGGATGCGTTCCGGGACATTGGGAGCTTGAGAAGCCGACGCGATTTGTTTATCGGTTCTTTGCAGAGGCTGTGATTGCTGAGCCTTTGAAGGAACGAGATTCGCCGTCGGCTGAGGAGGGTGGAGAAGAGGTGGGAGGGGAAGGAGGAGGATTTTCATCTTCGGCAGCGGACTGGAGTAGGTTTTATGCCGCTGTACATGGGCTAAATCTGGGTCGGGCAAGTGAGAAGAGCGATCTTGACGGTGAAAACGATACACCGACGAGAAATGGTGAAGAGGAAGTAGGCTCGTCGTGTGGATGAACGAGTCTCACCTGGCGGGTGATAGGATGGTCTTCGGTATGATTTCTGTGGTTTGTTTTTGGTTTGTTTTTCGCTGCCCAATGCGATACTCTACAGACGTATCAGGCAAGGACGCTTTGATGTGCTGTGCACCCAGTATTTGGTATTTGTATATTCTATGTAGCATTTACTTATTCCTGATTGAACGCTTTCGGTTGTATTATATATAATTCTCTGGAAACTTCGAATTCACATCGATTTGCATGGACGAATATTGAGATTTTGAACACAGCCAGGTTTTTGCTGCAGCTCATTCCCCCGATAAAGCGTGGTAGATGCAGAGTAGATACATATTTATAAGAAAAAAATGTCCCAAAGTAATCAAGTATGCTCCCAGCTTCCACTACTCCCACTATCGTCCGTCCGTTCATCTCTGAGATGTGAGCCCCGATCGCCTTGCTCTGCTCGAGATGGCGACTCCGACTCTAGGGGTTCATCCCGATACCTCTGCTGAGCCGACTGTCCTCCTCCCCCTCCCGCTGATGCTGGTAACGAAGCACCCTCTCTCGCACTTCGCGGAAGCATAGGTTGGTCATCCCTAGCATCTTCATATTCATCCTCATCCGATCCCTCATCAAATGCATCATACATCTCTCCCCTTCTTTCCCCTTCCCTTCGTATCCGTCCCATCGCAACATTATCTCCCACACGTGTAAGCGCCTCATAGTCCTCCCTCTTCTGCCTTCTCCGACGCATGAAAAATACGAACAGTGCTATTGCGACAGCGACGAGGAACAGGAATTCCAATAGGGCGTAAATAGGTTTTTGTGAGGAAAAGATCTTGGAGAGGGTGGAGTCGGAAGGAGAGGAGTCGGAAGAAGAGGCTGCCGTCGAGCTAGAGGTACTCGTAGTTTCTACGCCATCAACAACGCCCGTACTGAGGAAATGGGTAGGTTTCGTGTACATTCTCGACGTCGACCCCGTCGGCCTTTCCTCTGTCGTTGTCGTCGTAGCCAGAGTCGTAGTCGGGGATAAAGGTATATCTTCTTCGTCCTCTTCTGCTTCGACGGGAGGAAAAACATTCTCGTCATCCGGGGGAAGTTCATATTTGTGCTCGTCATCTGCGGCGGAAACGCTCGTATCCGTACTCGACCCCCAGAAAATCATGTTCCAACCCAAAAACTTGCCCGTCGTCTCTGAATTCACCGGGTCTGAGACGGTGATGGTCCAAATTCCCAGAGGATTCTCATCCCAATGTTTGACGCTCATGAACAACCAACCAGGGAACCCGTTCTTATCTTTATCACTCTTCCTTCCTCCTCCGTCTTTACTGCTCACACCCGCCAACACGCTCTTTATTCCGTTTGGCGAAACAACCTCAACATATACGTCGCCCCTGCGTCCATGCTCGATCCAGACTCTCACATTGATGTGTTCGAGACCGTCAAACCGCGCCCGACGCATCATTTTTTCCGTAACCTCGAGCGTACTGCTGACGCTCCCTTCACCTGCCCCACCGAACGGAATCCCTCCGCTAAACTCCTTCTCCTTGGTCATCTTCCCATCGCCCAAAACCACCGTTCGGGTTTTCATCCATGTTTGGCGGGCGACGAGCTTCCAGTCGAGGGCGGCGTGAACGAATGCGTAGCCGTCGAGCGCTCCGTAGCCGAAGGCATAGGAAAAGGGACGTTTGGCAAATGTTAATTCGTAGTCTGTGTCAGCGGAGGCAGGGGAAGTATTCGATGGATCATAATTGAGAGGCCGAGCAGTGCGTACAGTGAGATGCTGGATGTCCCGCCACGTGAGATCTGGCCTTGCTTGAAGTGCAAGAGCATAAACACCAACGGCGTTTGGTGCAGCGGCCGATGTGCCTCCGTGCGACTTGGTGCACTTGTTTTTTCCCTTGTCCGTAGTTACGATACTCTTATCACCTCCAGAACTATATGCGACAACCATGTTTGCTGCACAAGCTTCGCTGTACCAAGGACTGCGTCCGTGCGAATCAACCGCACCGACCGTCACGCTCCAGATACTGTTGGTGTATCCATCGTAGTTACACTCGTCTCCGCTTCCTTTACCGTTACCACTGGCAAAAACGAATACACTGCCTTTTCCTTGTCGGCCACGGTTGATACCATTGACTATCGATTTTGTAATGATGTAGTCAGGACCGTCCATGGTTCGCCCGTCGTCCGTTGGGCCCCAAGAGCAAGAGTAGATGCTGACCTCGTCATACCCCTGATTAAGAGCCGCGGCTTCGTCTGCATCTGTTATAGCCCCGGATAGAATACGAACGGCAGCAACGCGAGAATGATACGCGATGCCCAAACCGCAGACACCATTCTTAACAGCAGCAATCTGGCCAGCGCATCGAGTGCCATGGGTGTCATCAGCGAGTTTTGGCGTTGGCAAGCTCTCGTGGTCGTTGTAGTCGTATGAATTGGCAGCGTCAAAGTTTTCTGCAAGGTCCTCAGAGGTATAGTCCAGACCATCGTCGATCAGACTGGAAGTAACGCCGACACCGGTATAACCCTCTTCCCAAAGCCCAGAGACGTTCATCATATGCTCTGGCGCATCTGGATTAATGAGATGCCATTGGTCAGGGAACAGAGGGTCCTGAATGCCTAGCTTGGCGGCAACGTCAGAAGTGGTCGGCAGCGCACGCTTGACGCGTTTGCGTGGTATTTGGGGTATTAAGGACTTCATCGGACTCGGTTTTGTGGCGTGAAAGCGGGCCAAAATCGCATCCTCTCCTCCCTCTTCTCTCTTCGTCAAGTTTTTTTCTCCTCGGACAAGCCAGAACCCCTCCAACTCTCCGACCTGCTCGACGATCTCTACGCCAAGAAGACTAGCATAGTATTCCGGTTGCGTATCAAGCTCGAGAACATAGTAATTATGTGTGTCGTATGAACGTCGAGCCGTAGCGGATACTGACCCTGCTATTGAAAGCAGAACCACGAACGTTGACAGTAACATCGGCCGTACCTTCTCCTTCTTTGAATTACCTTATTAATACCAAAATATCATCCGATTCGGGAGCGGAAATGGGGTGATTCTGTGAATGTCAATGGCGTACAAATCTTTGGACGTGTCACTTTCGACCCTCGACAAACTAAGGAATTGAGAACTAACATTGATATTATTGAGGTCCTAATGTCTTCTCCCAATACCGATGAGAATGGTCAGCGAGGGGAACGCCCTGCTGTAGATGGTTGGAGGGGAAAGGGAAAACGCGCTGCGGGCGCTAATCCGGCTTGGGCGCTTCTTACCGACTTGGGCGCTTACAAGGCGAGCTCACAATTCGAGTCCGACCAGCTCTTTACCTGCAGTATGTAGCGCGTATTGGTCTTATGTATATGGATGATTATAATCGGCTAAAGTGGTACCTGCTAAGCGACGCAGCCGCCCCGGTCGCCATTTTCGTTCAACTAATTTCAAGGGTCCGGTCAGGGTGAGTCCAGTCCCACAAAAGTGTTCATGTGGCAGCCTTTGTAAGTACTGCGTCCTTTCCGCTGATCTTGAAAGTTCTCCGAGGACTCTTTAAAAGGCCTTCCTCATCCTCAGTCTTGTTTGTGGACCCTTCCCTTCGGGCCTGTTCAACCAGCGAAGATGTTTTTGCCCGGCCTTGCTGTTCACAGTCTCCTGCTTTATGCCAGTGGTGCATCAGCATTGAGTGCTCCTACCGATAAGCAATGGGCAAAGTTGAGCCAGGCGGTTGGAGGACGTCTGTACACCTCGCTACCTCTCGCCTCCTCCTGTTTTTCTACCGTCAATGGACAACCCTCCACTCCGAACGCGACGGAATGTGCGTTGGTGCAGCAGGGATACACGCAGCCCGACTTTCGCTTCGATAACTACAGCGCTCACATGATGGTAAGCCGATCTTGACTCCATATGGATATTCATTTGCTATGATTAACGGATTGTCGTAATTCTCAGCCCCAATGGGAGACCTGCCAGACTAGTCTTCAAAGGTGCCTGTTGAACTCGGATAATCCCAGCGATCCTGCAGCATGGGAGGACCACGAGTGCTGGCAGGGGGCAATTGCTCCTCGTTATGTGCGTTCGCTTGCCTTTCCAAGAACTTGATACCCCTGATTCTTCCGTAGATTGATGTCCGAACCACAAATGACATCCTGGAGGCACTGAAGTTTGTCAAAAAGACCGGCATACAGTTCTCAATCAAGGCTTCCGGCCATGATTATAAGGGTCGTTCAAGTTTTGGTTCTTTGTCTCTATGGGTAAGTCAATACTTTTTTCTTGCGATTGTAGCGCTCTTATTGAATATCTATTTATCAGACCAAAAATCTTAACTCGGTTAGTCTTCGCTATTGACAAGTGGCGACGCGTTGCGTTTTTCAATGCGTTAAAATTTTGTCTACTATACAGTTGTCATATTCCGCGACATTCAAGCCGGAAGGAGGGCATGAAACATATTCCGCAGTCACCACCGGGGTGTGTAGTCTCCTCTACATCATTTCATATTGTCCACGATAACCACGATGCACGTTCGTAGGCCGGCGTTCCAACCGAAGATATCTATGAGTTTGCAGATCAGAATAACGTTACCATCTTGGGTGGATATGCCAGTACAATCGTGGAAGCGGGAGGATGGGCTCAAGCTGGAGGACACAGTATTCTCTCACCCGTCTACGGACTCGGAATCGATCGTGTGGTAGGTCTGATGTCCTCGTGTTGTTCATTTAGACGGTGCATAACGACATCACCCCCCAGCTTCAATATAAAATTGTGACTTTCGATGGAGTCGTCAGAACTGCCAACAAATATCAGAATTCGGATCTTTTCTGGGCATTGAGAGGAGGTGGGGGATCTACGTTTGGAGTTGTGCTTGAAGCGACGTTCCTTGCTGAGCCGAGGATGAGCCTACGAGTGTGCGTTTCACCCGCGTCGGGGTTTACTTCTGTGCTGAATTGTCTTATCTTGCCAAGTGCTTCCATTTCGTTCACCCAAACCGCCGACAACGCAAGAGGGTTCCTTGAAATCCTTGTGAACAACTCGTACAAATGGGGCCAAGAAGGATGGGGTGGCCACATGGGTCCTGCTTCTTTGATCAACGTTAATCCCTTATTGACACTGGAAGAGGCCAATGCTTCTGTACAGCCTGCGGTCGAATACGCTTTAGCTCAAGGTGGCAAGGCCGTTGTGGAAGACCTACCATCGTGGCAAGCATTCTTCACCAAATATGTTCCTTCAGCGCAAGCGGTCAGTAACACACGAACACATACCAATTTCCGTGTATCATTAATGCAAACCACTTCCTTTAGAGCGTTGGCGTTCAAACCATCCTCGGAAGCCGATTAATCCCGACAGATCCCTTCTTCACTGACGAAGATGGCCAAGAAGCTTTGGTCGATCTGATGAGCAAAATGATCAGCACCTACGCCGTAAACCCATACATCATTCAAGGAACTCCCTTCCTTTACAATTATACCAATGGTTCGACAAGCGCTACGCCGGCTTGGCGTAACTCTCTTTGGCAGGTTCGTCGTTACGCATGTACATAGCAGTTGTCTAATCGCAATTTATAGATTGGTTTCCATGAGAACATGGCCTACAACGCGACATTGGAGACGATGTTCTCGCAGTATGAGATTGTCAACAATATCACCGCATGGATGAGAGAGCTTGCGCCAGATTCTGGAGCATACTTCGTACGTGTTGTAGTCCAATTTCCCTGTGTTTTATAACCAATTTTCTCGCACCTTTGCAGAACGAAGCCAATCCGTATGAGCCCGACCATGAAGGTAAATCCTGGCGTCTTGTAGACCGCTCTCAGCCACTGACTTCTTTGACTGCAGTCACCTTCTGGGGAGAAAATTATCCTACTCTGCTTCAACTCAAAAACAAATAGTAAGCCGTCTTCGTGTTTCTGGCCGAGCGGATTTGCTGAAACTTCACCTTCAAGCGATCCGGACAGACTTATGGACTGTTGGATGTGTAGTAAGTCCATTTTCGTCTGCACGGCTTTTGGCAAAGACCTAAATCGAAATTTTCAAGTTGGGTGGAAGGGAGCCGCGGACGAGCGTTACTCTTGCTACCTCAATATTTCGTCCAACTTTTGAGGGCCTATCAGAAAGTCAATCATAGTAAAAGCCTTGATAGAATTTCCGGCTGCTCGTTAGGTAGATAGACGGTTGGTTTCGACGGTCAAGTATATACCCAACTTTTTCTTGGAAATAAATGCAAAGACAGACTAAGCACTGGGTCCCTAAGTATGTAGTGAAACCTTCTATGTATTCTCCGCTTTTCCAAAAATGGAGTTACCCGATGATTTTGTATGTACATATACTCAATGAGTACAAAGTCGATAACGACCTGCTGCATACAACCATATTCTTATGCCCCCGTGTCCAAGTATCTACATCCAGTATACCCTCTACACACATCAATATCGTGACATCCCATGAAAATTATCGATAGTACATAACGAAACTTGGGCGCCGCTTTCATGAAGAACTAGAGTTCCCAACAACAGGATCCTCGTCAAGTTCATCACTTGGACCAATCAGTATCAGTTCTCTGAGAGCCTTCAGACGTAACAGCCTGTGCCTGCGATGCCTTTTCTTCGGCAACCTGGATATCTGTCTCCGACACGACTCTGGATCCGGCATGATCGTATTCCCACTGACCGATATTGTGAAAGTGGACCTTAGAAAGAGCTTCGTTGGGACCTAGGCGAGGCAACCTTCGTATACTGGCAATGTTCGGTAATACGTGTAGGGCTTGTGGTCCAAATCGCCCTCATTTCTGAGCAGCCGATAAGATAGAAGACCCAGATTAGCAACGTCCTGTAAGGATGAGGCGGTACCAAACTGCCAACCCTGGGTAATTCATCGACCTGGACGTACCATGGTTACCTTTATTTACGAATAGACCGGAAGGCACCAGCCTAGTCCTGATCATCATTGTAGAACCGTCATACATGCTGTGTTCCTTCTTGGATTTTCTATATAACATCCAAACAGCGTTACTTTGGGACTGCACACGACACGGATACGATACCTCGTACGTAGCAAATTCCGTGGGCATTAATTCATTCATTCTGACTTTGATCACAGTCCAACTTGAACGTCTTTTATCTAAGTAGCAGAAAAAAGAAGGCCGCAAGGACAAAGACAACGACCAAGGCCTACTCAGACGCTTAATATGCAGGGATTGTTGCAGCTTCGTGAAGTGGTAGAAATGGACGATACGGGCAAGATTATCTCCATTCCGGAAATCGATTTGAATATGGATGCTTCGAAGGGAAGAAGGCCAGATGATTCAAAGCTGGAGGGTACCTCAGGTGGAGCGTATCCGGGAGATGTCGCGCCTTGGACTAAGCCAGTAAGGGCGCCATTCTTGACTAGGGATTTCTGCTGAGGATTTGTTAGCCTTCACCTTTAACACTCTTGCCAACAAAGCGATCGTCCGGTATAACAGGCTTGGGTAAGGTTCCGTTCTTTTCGCTGAAATCAGATGCAAGAGAGTTGAAGGACTCGAATCATTCTCATTCTCATGATCCGGAGTATTCCCGTGCTGATCTGCGTGCAACCAAGTCGTCTTTGCGTCTTAACAACAATTCTAAGCTTTCGCTCCCTGGATCATCCTCACCCGCGGCATCATCGTCTGGAGCTAGGATGGCCAAGGCGAGGCTGGCAATGCTATTGCGGTTCACAGGGAAGAAGCGGTCGAAGTCAAAGATACAGGAGAATAATGGCGAGCATCCGAGTTTAAGGCCGAGAACGCCACCCTTACCCGAGGTTCCTGGTACTGGGGCGTATTCGATCACGCCGGATACATCACCAGTGATGTTATCGCAGAACGGTAGGAAGAAGAGAAAGGATAAGGATAAGGATAAGGATAGGGATAGGGATAAGGAACGAGATCGCGACGCTGCTGTGGCGATGAAGTTGGATTTAGATCTCGACCAAATGGAAGGGATCGTTGATACGGACGTTTTTACTTCCTCGTTGCCCGCAAATGGTACTCTAGTTGGCAAGGGATCTTCGATTACCCAGAGTTTATCTGATGACATACATTCACTTCATTCACACCCTTCTTATTCACCCTCCAGTCACCAATATAGTGGCCATCTTGGTCCTGTCCAGGCCTCGGAATTTCATAATCCATTTTCTTCATTTGCTTCATCTCCAACACAAGGTTCATCTCTTGCCAAGCTCACGGACAGAAGGATTTCTCCGCGGACTATAATTTCTGGGGAGAATCGAGACAGCAAAGATCTGAATGTAGTGACTACCTCGAGCCCGATGTTGAAGCATGGTTTACATGGTGGTCAGAATGGCACTGGTGCAATGAATAATGCCCAACCACCTCACTCACCCTCTTGGTTTCCACCCCAATCATGGAATGTCCAGCACGCAGATTTTGGTGACCCCGAGGCAGAGGAAGGGTATTACTCCAGCTCAGAAGACAGCTTGGAACATGGAGGATCTGGCAATGGCGGCTCGAGGAGTATAGGATATGGACCACAAGGAAGACGTACGGTTGGTGGCGGTAGACCTATGAGATTTGCGCGGCCAAATTATTCGGACCTGGATGACGACGAGTCTGCAGGACTTGATAAACTCGGGAGACAACTTCCTCATTATCTAAGGAGTGTTGCCTCATTTCGTTCTACCTCAACAAGCACATCCAATAGAAGCGGTAGTGCTTCTTACAGTTCTCCATATTTCCCAGCATCCACATCTGCTACAGGCTCAACAAGTTCTGTTAATTCCAATTTAATTCTCGGAACGGGGAACAGGAGGAAGGATCTGTTGATTAAGAAACCGAAGTTTATTGGTCCAAGAAGGAACAGCAAACCAAATAATGCAGCTGGACCATCATCGTCTTCCAATGACCCTCCTACCATTCACAGCGATTACACTGGTCCTGAATCGGCTCCTATAACAAATCGGATGGAATTCAGATTGGATATTCTGGATCATCAGAGACCTTCATATTCTCCTTCTCACCTCATACAAGACCTTGGCTCTCAGTCTCAACAGCACCTATCAATTTCATTCCCACTCAAAAGCTCTTTACCCTTCCTGGGCAGCCGTGCACACCCTGGCCCACCTCATTCCACCTTGCCACCAGAGATAGGGAGTAGAAGGCAACAGGATTCTTCACGATTTAGCATCCGAATCTATCGAGCAAATAATACATACCACGTTGTTCAATGTGGGTTCAATGTGACTGTTGCAAAGTTGATACCAAAATTGAAGGAGAAGCTGTTGCTCGGTGAAGAGCGGGAGATGCATATGTTATATTTGAGGGAACGAGGAACAGGTTTGTGTTGTTGTACACATCTGTAAATTACCTTGATTACTTGACTAATTTCCTTCTATCGGCAGAACGTATTCTTGGTCAAATGGAACGACCTGCTGACATTGTTCGTCGTCGCTTAGAGCAAGCAGGATACGACTTAAACGACGGGCTAGGACTTCTGGGGGGAGATGGTCTGGGTCTTTTACTGAAATTCATGTTCAAGAGTCAGGTTTTTGCACCCACAGTATGTATAATTAATTACGCCCCTAATGAATGCTTAAACACTGAACGATTCCAGGAACAAGCCCTTGCCATTGGAGATTACGAACACGTTGACCTCTCAGATAGTTCCCTCCGTACCATTCCGGTTGCCCTTCACCAACACGCAGACCAAATATTCTCGCTCTCTCTTTCCCGAAACCCTATGCTTGACCTTCCTCTCGACTTCATTCAATCATCTACCTCTCTCACCGAGCTTCGATTGTCCCAAATGGCTCTGAAAAAGGTCCCGACTAACATCCGTTTCGCTGTATCTCTCGCCCGTCTTGATCTATCCTCGAACTGTATCGGGGACCTAGATGATGCCTATCTGGCGGAAATACCTGGATTGAGGTCACTGAAGGTGCAAAATAATCGACTGGAGAAACTCCCTTGGTATTTCCCGAAACTCAGAAGTTTGACAACATTGAACATATCGAGCAACAAATTTCGCATCCTTCCAACTGTTGTGTGCCAATTAGGAAATCTTCGCGATCTTGATATCTCGTTCAACAATATTGCTGGGCTTCCGGGAGTTCTGGGAAAACTGCGTAATCTCGAGCATTTTATCATGGTGGGGAACCAAATTAGATCCATACCACCAAATGCATCATCTCTTGTATCTTTAAAGCATCTGGATTGTAGGCGGAATAGGATTGGTGATTTTACGGTAATTGGGATGTTACCCAAGCTGGAGAAACTTTTTGCAGATCATAACACTTTGCATGGGATTGATTTGCGCTTGGGCCCCTGCTTGATGACAATGAATGCATCATATAACAAGATTACAGAGATGAGAGTTGTTCCAGGAAATTCCTATACTGCTCTGCTATTTTTGGATGTTAGCCACTCTGAACTTTCATCTATAGCACCCCTTGCTCTTTCCTCTTTACCATCTCTTTGCCAGCTTAACCTCTCACATAATAATATCAAAACTCTCCCTTCCACCCTTGGGAACTTGGTCCATCTCACAATATTATCCATAGCTGACAATGTGCTGGAAAGGCTGCCAGAAGGAATTGGAAAGTTGCAGAGGTTGGAAGTACTTGATGTACGCAGAAATAACCTCACAGAGCTCCCGGGGGAACTGTGGACATGCGCAAGTTTGGTCAAGCTCAATGCCACAAGTAATTCAATTGAGAAATGGTGTCTACCAACTGCTCTACTGCCTCCACCGCCGACAGATAATAGGGATTCTTCATCATTAATGAGGACATCCCCTGGTTTGCACATGCATCCCTTCCAGGGTCAGCGCAAAGGTTCTGCAACCTCTATCATCAACCCTGTCAAACCCTCCTCTTCTTATCTGCCTTCCCTTGCATACACTCTTGAAAAGCTGTACCTTGGCGAGAATCATCTTACAGCTGAAGCACTTGGTTTCTTATCCCTATTTCAGAAACTCAAAGTTCTCAACCTGTCATTCAACCTCATCCAAGATCTTCCTCCAACTTTTTTCAAAAGCTTTTTCAGCAGCATTGATACAACTTCCTACTCATCTTCCTCTCTATCATCTGCTGGAGCACAAAATCAAATGCCCAGGTCTTCTTTGGAAGAGTTGTATCTGAGTGGGAACAAGCTGACAACTCTTCCTACAGAGGATATAGCCCGGATGACCCAGCTGAAAACACTGTATCTAAATGGAAATCGATTGCAGACACTCCCACAAGAGCTTGGCAAAGTGGTGAATCTGACAATGTTGGATGTGGGAAGTAATTTGTTGAAGTATAACATTTACAACTGGGAGTTTGATTGGAACTGGTTGGTGTCCTGTTCACTTTTTGGTTGCGTTTACTGATTATATTCATGATGTGCACATCAGGAACTTCAACAAAAATCTCAAATACCTCAATCTTTCCGGGAATAAGCGTTTCCAGATTAAATCTGATATGACAAAGCTCCCTGGTACCTCTGCGGCTGTGATCCACCCACAGTTACTTGGTGGTTTTACTGATCTTACTGAACTTCGTGTTCTTGGTCTGATGGATGTCACAGTCATCACTACTGGACAAATTCTTGGCGAGCATAAAGCTCGACATGTGCGTACCTCTGAAAGCACTATTTGTGGTATGGCATATGGGATTGCTGACACTCTTGGACAAGACGATTGCCTCCATGTGCTCGATCTTGTACATGAATTTCCTCATGGAAACAAAGCTATCTTTGCCATATTTAGTCAAAGTCAGCTACCTAAAACAGTGCCAATGGGGATCAGTGGGAACAAAATTGCGAAGTTTCTGAGGGACAACTATATTGAGGTGTTCCAGACCCAGCTCTCAGCACTTAGGAAGGACGAGGCAGAGGGCATAACAGATGCATTGAGGAGGAGCTTCTTGAAGCTTAATCAGAGTCTCTTTGATATGCTGACCTCAAATTGGAAACAGATGCAAGAAGCATTGTCCAACAGAGCTATGGCCAGATCTGGCATGGACATTCATAATCCATTTATTTCCATGGGTGGAGCATCAGGTATAGTATTGTACTTCCAGGACAAGACATTGTATGTGGCCAATGCCGGTAATGCACTAGCTGTCATATCAAGAGCAGGGAATGCCGAGCCCATCTCCCGCAAGCATGATACTCATGACCTGCTAGAGGTGTCAAGGATTCGAGCGGCAAGAGGCTGGGTATCTCCAGCTGGTCTGGTCAAGAATGAGATTGATATTAGCCGCTCCTTTGGATTCTTCCATCTCTTCCCTGTCATCAATGCGCGTCCCGACATTATTGCTTGGCAAATTTCTGAGCTTGATGAGTTTGTCATCATTGGCAATCAGGGCTTATGGGACTTTGTCTCATATGAGACTGCGGTAGACATTGTAGGGAGGGAGCGCGGGGACCCAATGCTTGCTGCACAAAAGCTGAGGGACTTTGTGATGAGTTATGGAGCAGACGGCAGTACAATGATTATGGTCATCTCTATCTCGGATTTGTTCAAAGAGAACAGGAAAAGAAGTGGAGAAGGTTCAGTGATGGATTCACAGATATGGAAGTATGATGACCCGGTTCCGCCCTCCCAGGTATCCTCCCAATTATGGAATGCCCAGCACTCAAAGTCCTTCAAACAGAATCCCAGCATTCATTCAAATCTAATTTCATTATCTGATGGTGATAGCCCAGTGTTTCTAATTCTTCAACAAGTTCTCTGCAATAAAAGGCCAGGCCCTATGATGAAGGATTTGACATGGATGCGGGACCTTCTTGCATCACACGACCAATCTGTATTACAAGAACTTGCAGATTTCATTCAATTGGTGAGTACTCTCTGCATAATACTGGAACTTGTTCATTTGACAATGCCTACCTCTGCAGGAACTGGATTTGAAATCATCTTTTGACTTCCTTAATTCTGGAAGGGAATTGAGTAGAGAAGTTCTTGATAGAAGATGTCTACGGACACTTCGATATCTGTCAAACAATTATCACATCCTACCGTCGTCTCTGACAGTCACAGATATCAGACAAGAAAGTTATCATCCAGTGGCTGGTGGGGGCTTTGCGGTAAGTGATGTCCACATTAGAGTGGTCATGCTGGCTTCAAGTTAAACTCTTCATAGGATATCTGGCGTGGAAGTATGGGAGATCAACCTGTGTGTTTGAAAGTCCTTAGACTGGTAGTTGAAACAGACGAAGAAGTGCGCAAAAATCTTCGAAGGGTAGGAATTATCAGGAATCTATGCAAGTGGTGGATAACCGATTTTGCTCATTAGCGATTTTATAATGAAGCACTTATCTGGCGGCAGCTCAAACATCCAAACATTCTCCCACTTCTGGGTGTCAATGCAGACCTCTTTACTCCTTCATTCTGTCTCATCTCACCTTGGATGGAAAACAAAAATATTATTACATTCCTAAAGCAGAATCCTTTACATAGTCGACAGACTGTGGTAAGTATTCGGAAGCAGTTAAATTAAACCAATTTGACTCACCGCCAATTCAACCAGTTTTTAGAGATTGCAGCCGGTCTGTCCTACCTTCATTCAAAAAAAATTACACATGGAGATTTTCGCGGGGTTTGTAATTTGTTCTAGTTTTCTGTACACTGAAGTTGACACTATATTTACTACCAGGCTAACATATTGGTCACGGATGATCTACACTGTTGCCTTGCAGATTTTGGTTTAGCTTTGACCACCTCTGATTCTCAAGCATGGTCTGTAGCGACGACGGGCTCAATGAAGGGGGCAGTCAGGTGGATGGCACCCGAACTTTTGAATCCTGAGGATATAACAGATGAAACTTTGAAAAGCCCCTCCCGAGATATTTTTGCTCTTGGTTGCACAATGGTCGAGGTAAGCTTCGCAGCTTTGGAGTTGCTAGATACTGAAGCCATATTTTACATTCAGATTCTGACCCTTCAACTTCCTTTTCGTGATCAGAAAACTGATTATGCAGTGCTTGCCTATGTGGTGTCTGGAAAACGGCCTGTTCGTCCGGAAAATGTCTGGTGCCCAGATGCAGTCTGGAACATTATAACCAGCTGTTGGGCACAGGAATCAGTAGATCGGCCAAACTCTCAAGAAGTCCACAAAGCGTTGAGTCAGGTCCAAACTGAATGATGGGAACATGAGGGATGTTCAATGTTACAAATCGTAAACTTGTAGCTTCTTCATTATTGATACATATTGTTTCCTTATTTCAATTATCATCAAGCAGCCTGTTCAACCCCCTTGCCTCCACCAAGGAGACTGGAAATTCTTAAAGCAATTTATGAAGCATTGTGAAGACTCGTGGCAGCATGACGGTGTTCAGGTTCTTCCTCGGGTGGACCTGATGCACTCACACATTTTGGTCACTGTAGTATGCTCGACTCGCTGTTAGGCGTATTTGTATTCACTAATCTCTAAGCCCGCAATATTGTATACAACATAGTTGTTCCCTTTTGAATAATGTATGCTCTGAATTGAGATGTAAAGCGATAACCCGACGGTAAGTATGCGACCTACTTACGCATAGTAACCCGACCGACAACATCATCGAGCAAGTATACATGAACTCAAAGTTGAATAGCTCAACCAGTAGGACAAACAAGCCTGGAGCTAGTAAAGAAATGGAGCAAGGGTATCAAACTGCGTCCACCAGAACTGAACGACGTGCATAAGCATACACCGACCGCAGGGAGTCACCCTGAAAAGCAGAAACCTCAATTTCTTCAACTTAAGTTGCTGCCCCATGGGTATTGAGGCCATCATCATCATGCTGACATCCCTCAGCTTCAACACAAATTGTGACATTCGATGGATTCATTAGAATTACCAACGAATATCAGAACTCGGATCTTTCCTGGGCATTGAGAGGAGGTGGAGGATCCATGAAGTCAAATCATCGCGAATATCAAACTCATCCGTGCTGCCCTAAGTATTTGATATTAAATATTGACCGCAGGAATTTACATTCCTACGGACATTGCTGTCCATGAAAACCCTCACCATAGCAAGTATGTGAACGATAGACAAGCCTTGGATACACATATTATTTTGAACTAATACCAAGAACGAGAAATGTTACAGATGTAGTACCAGTATGCCACGACGCGAACGCAGTGGTTCTCGTACAAGGGCCCAAGACCTAACAATCATGAAATCATCATGGACACCTTTTAATGCTTATTTTTCAGCAATCCTGCAGATACCAAGAGTATCAGTCCTTATCCGACAAATCGCAATGAGCAAGAGTAGCGTGAGCAACATAATCAACAAAGCCCGTGCATCGTCCGACCAAGGGGTTTAGCACGACGTCTGAGATAGATTCTCAATACTATACCTAGGATGGTCGTGGTCACAACTGAAGAATATCAAAATCGTGAGATACGACTTACTGCGGTTACGGTCACAACCAGTGAGCCATCACAATTTACATGAAACGGCAAAGAAAGAAAGGTATATGGATGGTTGGAATAATGCGATTGTCGTGCGGCTCGTAAAGAAAGGGCCCGCATTTTATATGGAGGATTGAAATATCCCGGTACACTGTATGTACATAGCCTTTCACTTGAGAATCAATTAAAAGACTCTACCTAGATTTGTTCGTGGCTTAACCTGTGTGAAGGTACGGATCGCCGCTCCGCCACCTCCATCGTGTTTCACATATTTCATATTCTACATATTATATGTACTGTGTATTTACGATTACTTACGCTTGTGGAATCAACGCCATTATCCGGCTATTACTACTCCTCGCTCTCCTTTTGATTGCTCGATATAGAGGGGTTTGGCAGCGCTCTCACAATCTGGCTCAATTCCAAGTTGAGTGTACGTCAACCTGACTGCCATTGGTTTTTCCCAATCATCCCAAGAACGTCCTTTTGGTCCCCAATGTCCGGCAAAACCCAGTATGAATCGCTCTGGACAGCGTGTTTTGAGGGAAATTGAAGGTAAAAGACGGATCGTTCCTCATGCATCTATACCAAAATGATCACTGTTAAAAATAGAGCTAGCAGAGGAAAAGCAACGAGTTCGTTTGACCTGTACTAGTTAGATACCATACGAACAGTATGTCGTAGCATAAGACAAACGGCGGAGTAAAGCGAGGTAAAAGTATGTATGAAAAACTGGTGCTTTATGTCGCTCGTACCAATGCGGCCATATATACTTTCCACAATCACTCCGGCACCGCCGGGACGAAGACGGTGGAGACGAGTAAACCTATGGGAGGTTTGAACAGATTTACAGCTATTTAATTATTTGTAGCATTGTTTTCAAAAAACGCACCTTGATGGTCGTGTTTACGGCCAAACAACCGTACTATTCATTGCTTCACCGATGCCGGGACAATTGTACGTTAACGTTCTTGTGGAGCAATGTGTTCGTGGTTTGTTTGCAGGTAAATACGATCACTAGGGTGCGTTTTTCGAAAACAATGCTACAAATAATTAAATAGCTGTAACAGAACAACTACGTAACAATGTATGGACCTTGCAGGCAGGAACAGTTCGGCGAAGGAACAATATCAAAATGATTACTTCAAGTTACAGCTAGAATTTTGGACCCACTGTCAGATATAGAAATGACAAGTACTCATTCCCTTGGCTGTACGAAACTTCAATGGATTTCGCGGCCTCTCAGGGCCTGCTACATATCGTTGTACGCTCACGAGGTCAGGGCTGTATTAATTGTGAATCTGAGCCTGTTCGACGTTTGTCGCCAATAAACCACAGTTCTCGCCAACGGCATGCATCTCAGCAACTATGTACCTACCTAAATATATGGAAAGTCTTGTGGAAAGTGGTAAGTCATGTAAAAAGCGGTTCGAATTTGGCGACCTAAAACCTTTTTCATCAATAAAGTCCTAAGCACTATGCAAATTAAGGCCCTGACTCGGGGCTGATGCTCGGGCCTTACATTAAGTATAAAGAGCTGTAGCTCTTCTCTTTCACCAGTGTCAAGCAGGATGAGAGCCTCGGCACGAGGCTCTCCTTGCAGTTGAATGAGGTTGAAACAAGGGTTGAAAGCTCCCCCAGATGTATATCTAAAATTTTTGGGGGTATTTTGTCCAAATATATAATGTACACCTATTCGATTAGCCTCTAATACTTGCAGAGCGCTCATTGGTGACACTCCACACGTGTCCGCCATGTGCGGAATGCTGTCCCCGATCATGATCATGATCAACACCTCTTAATACAATGTTTAGCGCCGTAGATTGCTATTTAGGATTTCACCATTCGTCCTCAGTCCAACGTGTTTCATCTAGGAGAGAAAAGAACACCACAAGGGCAAAGCCAACTGCTAAGGCCCCCTCCGACGCTCAACATGCCGGGATCAGAACTACGTGAAGTGGTGGAAGTGGACGCTACGGGGCAGATCTCCATTCCGAAAATCGATTTGAATGTGGATGCTGCGAAGGGGAGAAGGTCAAATGATTCAAAGCTGGAGGGTGCTTTGAGTGGAGCACATCTTGGAGATGTCACGCCTTGGACTGAACCAGTAAGTGCGCCGCTGACTCGACCAGGTAATTCTACTGAGAATTCGTTAGCCTTCACCGTTATTAATAACCCCGCCAACAAAACGATCGCTCGGCATAACTGGCCTGGGTAAAGTCCCGTTCTTTTCGCTGAGACCAGATGCAAGAGAGTCAAAAGACTCGGGATTTTCACATTCTCATCCAAGCAATGCTTCAGAGTCTACCTCGACTTTCACGTATCAAAACTCCAATTCCTCGTATTTATACTCGAATTCCTCATATTCTCAATCCCGTGCTTCCTCTACCGAATATTCTCTGCGTAAAGCCAAGTCGTCTCCTGGGCTTAATCTTAATTCTAGGCCTTCATTGCCTGGATCATCCTCCCTCGCATCGTCGGGAGCTGGAGTAGCCAGGTCAATACTGTCGCCGCTGTCAAGGCTTATAGGAAGGAAAGGTAAAAGTCGGCTGAAGACTGCTGTTCCTGCGGGGATTCCACCTTTGAAGGATGTCGAGGATGTTCTCATGGAGTTAGATTTAAATCTTGATCGAATGGAAGGGATTGTTGACCCAAGCGTCCTCAATTCATCCTCCGCAAACGGTACTCATATTGGCAAGGGGTCATCAATAACGCAGAGTATATCTGACGATACACGGACCGTAATTCCGGAGCAAAACCAAGATTTAAACGCGGCGGTTCCCTCGAACCCGAACTCAGACCATGGGTTACATGGTGGTCCTGATGGCGATGGTGTGATAGACGGTTCACCTTCCACTGCCAACAACAGTGTCAATCCCGATTCCGAGGCCCAGCCACCCTCCTGGATTCCTTTTGAATCGTGGAATGTTGAGCTTGCAGATTCCAGCGACCAGGAGACGGAGGAAGAGTACGACTCTAGCTCGGAAGACAACATGTCGCACCATGAAGAACCTCACATGCTCAAAATGAGTGGTTCGCAGAGCCTAGGGTATGGGCCAGGCAGACCTGGAGGCACTGCTCGTGGCGGGAGGCCCATCGTATTTGCGCAGCCGAGCAGTTTGGACTCAGATGACGATGATTTAGTCGAGGTTGATGAACTCAGGAGACAGTTTTCTTATCATCTTCAACGGAAAGTCGGGAATGGGAGGCGACAAGATACCTCTTCTCGATTCAGTATTCGAATCTACATAGCGAACAATATGTATCGCCATGCTCATTTCGGGTTAAATGTGACCGTTGCAAAATTGACTTCAAAATTAAATGCAAAGTTGGAACTCGGCGAAGAGCGGGAGGCGACGTATAGACTATATTTGATGGAACGAGGAAGAGGTCTGTATTGTATGTGTTTTAAATTTTGCTTCATTAATGGCTTTAATTCTGCAGAACGTATCCTCGGCCAAAGAGAACGACCCGCTGACATCATTCGTCGTCGTTCAGAGCAGGCGGGATACGATCTAAGTGATAGTCTAGAGCTTTTAGGTGAAGATCGATCGGGGTTTCTGATGAAGTTTACATACAAGAGCCAGGTTTTTGGAGTCATGGTATTACATTCAATTACTAACCTGACAATGACTGACCAATATACAACTTTAGGAACAATCCATTCTCATCGAGGACTATGAACACGTAGATCTTTCCGGCCATTCTCTCCGGACCATCCCCCCGGCCCTCCACCGGCACGCTGACCAGATTATCTCTCTCTCCCTTTCTCGCAATCCCATGCTCAACCTTCCCCTTGACTTTGTCCAATCCTCCACTTCTCTCACTGAACTTATCTTATCCCACATGGCCTTGAAAAAGGTACCAGCCAATCTCCATTCTGCCGTATCTCTCACCCATCTCGATCTATCATCAAACCGCATCGGAGACCTAGACAATGTGTATCTGGCAGCTATTCCTGGGTTGAGAGTATTGGAGGTGCAGAATAATCAAATGGAGAAGTTGCTTTGGCATTTGCCAAAGAGTTTAACAACATTGAATATATCAAATAACAAGTTTCGCTTCCTTCCAACCGTTGTCTGTCAATTAGAAAATCTTCGCGATCTTGATATCTCGTTTAACAATGTTGCAGAGCTTCCGGAAGATTTGGGAAAACTGTGCAATCTCGAGCATCTCACGATGGTCGGAAACCGGATTACATCCATACCTTCCACCGCATCTTCCCTTGTATCTCTAAAGTGTCTGGATTGTAGGCAGAATAGGATTGGTGACTTAGCGGTAATCGGGATGTTACCAAAGCTGGAGAGACTTTTTGCAGATCATAACAGTTTGTGTGGGATTCATTTGTGCTTGGGCCCCTGCTTGATGATGATAGATGCATCACATAACAAGATTACAGAGATGAGGCCTGTGCCAGGATATCCTTATACTGCTCTGCTATCGTTGGACATTAGCCACTCGGAACTTTCATCTGTATCTCCTCTCGTACTTTCCTCTTTACCATCACTCCGCCAGCTGAACCTCTCACATAACAATATCAAAAGTCTTCCTTCTGCCCTGGGGGACCTGGAGCACCTCAAGGTTTTATCCATTGCTGAGAACATGCTAGAAAGACTGCCAGAAGGGATTGGAAGGTTGAAAAGGCTGGAAGTACTTGACGTGCGCAACAATAACCTCACAGAGCTCCCAGGGGAATTGTGGACATGCGCGAGTTTGGTCAAGCTCAATGCCACATGTAATTCAATTGAGAAATGGTATGTGCCAACTGCTCTACCGCCTCTGTTGCCCACAGATAACAGGAATTCCTCATCATCGGCTAGGACATCCCCTGGTTCAACACACATCCAGCCCTTTCCGGGCCTTGACAATGGTTCCACACTCTCTATTGTCAACCCTGTCAATCCCTCTTCTCCTTACTATCTGCCTTCCCTTGCATATGCTCTCGAAAAGCTGTACTTGGGCGAGAATCAGCTTACAACCAGAGCACTTGGTTTCTTATCCCTATTTCAGAAACTCAAAGTTCTCAACCTGTCGTTCAACCTCATCCAAGACCTTCCTCCAACTTTTTTTAAGAATTTTCTCAGCAACATCGATACAGCCTCTCGCTCATATTCCACCCCATTGTCCGCAAGAGCACGAAATCAGATGCCCAAGTCTTTTTTGGAAGAGTTGTATCTGAGCGGGAATAAGCTGACAATGCTTCCCACAGAGGATATAGCGCGGATGACCAAGTTGAAAACACTGTATCTGAATGGAAATCGATTGCAGACGCTACCACAACAGCTGGGTCAAGTGGTGAACCTGACAATTTTGGATGTGGGAAGTAATTTGTTGAAGTACAACATTTCCAACTGGGAATTTGATTGGAACTGGTTGGTGTCCTCTTCACTTTGGGGCCACTTTTACTGATTGTATTCATCCTCTATGGATCAGGAACTTCAACAAAAATCTTAAATACCTCAATCTTTCCGGGAATAAGCAATTACAGATTAAATCCGATATGAAGCTCCTTGGTATTTCCCGCGGCAGTCGCATGGCTCCAGCTGCCTCTGCAGCTGTGGTCCACCCACAGTTACTCAGTGGTTTCACTGAACTTACCAAACTTCGTGTTCTCGGTCTGATAAATGTCCCAATCACCACTGGACAGATTCCCGGCGGACATGAACTTTGGCTGGTGCGGACCTCTAAAAGCACCATTTGTGGAATGGCATATGGGATTGCTGACACCCTTGGTCAGGGCAACCACCTCAATGTGTTCGACCTTGTGCATGAATTTCCTGGTAGGAACAAAGCTATCTTTGCCATGTTCAGTCAAAGTCAGCCACTTAAAGCGACGCCAGTGGAGATCAGTGGGAACCAGATTGCAAAGTTTCTAAGAGATAAGTATATTGACACATTCACAAACCAGCTCTCAGCAGTTAGGAAGAATGGGTCAGAGGGCATAACGGATGCATTGAGGAGGAGCTTTTTGAAGCTTAATCAAAATTTACATGATACGCTGTTCTCAAATGGGAAACAGATGCCGTCAGCATTTCCCAATGGTGCCATGCACAGATCTCGTGAGGACATTCATAATGCATTTGTGTCCAGAGGTGGAGTATCAGGTGTAGTATTGTACTTCCAGGACAAGACGATGTACGTGGCCAACGCCGGCAATGCACTTGCCGTCATATCGAGAGGAGGTAATGCTGAGCCCATCTCGCGCAAGCATGATCCTTACGACCGGCAAGAAGTGTCAAGAATTCGAGCAGCGGAAGGCTGGATATCTCCAGCTGGTCTAGTCAACAACGAGATTGATATCAGCCGCTCTTTTGGATTTTTCCACCTTCTCCCGGTCATCAATGCGCGCCCCGACATTTTCACTTGGCAGATTTCTGAGCTTGATGAATTTGTCATCATTGGCAATCAGGGCTTATGGGACTTTGTTTCATATGAAACCGCGGTAGATATTGTAGGGAAGGAGCGCGGGGACCCAATGCTTGCTGCGCAAAAGCTGAGGGATTTGGTGATGAGTTACGGAGCGGATGGCAGTACAATGATTATGGTTATCTCTGTCTCGGATTTGCTTAAAGAAGAAAGGGCTAGGAGTCGAGAAGGCTCAGTGATAGATCCACAGGTATGGAAGCCTGGCGAGGCTGTGCAGCCCTTCCAGATACCCTCTCAATTAGGGAATCATATCCAGCACTCAGATTATCACGGTCAGAAGCCGAAGCCCAATAACCATTCAAATCTAGTTTCATTATCTGCTGGTGATAGCCCAGTGTTTCTTATTCTCCAACAAGTTCTCTGTAATACAAGCCTAGGCCCCCCCCCTGTGAAGGATTTGGCATGGATACGGGACCTTCTTGCATCACATGATAAATCCGTATTGCAAGAACTTGCAGATTTCATTCAATCAGCGAGTACTCTCTGCATAATACTGGGACTTGTTCAATTGACGATACCTACCTCTGCAGGAACTAGACTCTCCATCATCTTTTGATTTCCTTAATCCTGGAGAGGAATTGAGTAGAGAAGTCCTTGATAGAAGATGCCTGCGGACACTCCGATATCTGTCAACTTCCAACTATCATATCCTGCCATCGTCTCTGACAGTCACAGAAATCAGACAAGACGGTTATCATCCAGTGGCTGGTGGGGGCTTTGCGGTAAATGCCAACAGCCACACTAAAGTGATCTGGCTGGCTTAAACTCTTCATAGGATATTTGGCGTGGAAGTATGGGAGACCAATCTGTGTGTTTGAAAGTCCTTAGATTGGTAGTTGAACAGGATGAAGAAGTACGCAAAAATCTTCGAAGGGTAGGAATTATCAGGAATCTATACAAGTGACGGTTGACCGATTTTGCTCATTAGCGATTTTATAATGAGGCACTTATCTGGCGGCAACTCAAACATCCAAACATTCTCCCACTTCTGGGTGTCAATGCAGATCTCTTTACTCCTTCGTTCTGTCTCATCTCACCATGGATGGAAAATAAAAATATTATTACATTCTTAAAGCAGCATTCTTCACATAGTCGACTGACTGTGGTAAGTATTCGGAAGCAGTTAAATTAAACCAATTTGACTCACCACCAATTCATCCAGTTTTTAGAAATTGCAGCCGGTCTGTCTTACCTGCATTCAAAAAAAATTACACATGGAGATTTTCGCGGGGTTTGTAATTTGTTCTAGTTTCCTTCTGTACACTCAAGTCCATACTATGTTTACCAGGCTAACATACTGGTCACGGATGATCTACACTGTTGCCTTGCAGATTTTGGTTTAGCCTTGACTACCTCTGATTCTCAAGCATGGTCTGTAGCAACCACAGACTCAATGAAGGGGGCAGTCAGGTGGATGGCACCCGAACTTTTGAATACCGAGGGTATAACAGACGAAGTTTTGAAGGGCCCCTCCCGAGATATCTTTGCTCTTGGCTGCACAATGGTTGAGGTAGGTTTCGCAGCTTTGGGAATTCCTAAACACTGAAGCTACATATCCACTGTTAGATTCTGACACTACAGATCCCTTTTCAAGATCAGAAAACTGATTATGCAGTGCTTGCCTGTATTGTGTCTGGCAAACGGCCTGCTCGTCCGGAAAATGCCTGGTGCCCAGATACAATCTGGAGCATGATAACTCAATGTTGGGCGCAAGAACCAACAGATCGGCCGAATGCTAAGGAAGTGTACCAGGCGTTGAGTCAGGTTCAAACTGAGTTATTGGAACATGAGGGACCTCCTACGTTTCAACGTTGAATACTCGTAGTTTCCTCGTTATCGGTAGATCTCATTTACTTGTTTGAAATATCTCCAAGTAGTAAGTCCATCACCCCTGCCCTTCTTAGCCCTTCTCGCCGATTCATTATATTTCCACTTACTTATTTTCGTTTCCCTCTGCATTTGAATTACAGCTCTGCGAGCGCATCGCGCAGGGCCTGGGGTAGGATATAGGATAATTAAAGATGAGGATACGGATTAGTAATATTATAGTCGATGCAGACACCTTAACACTCTTTGTTCACAAAGGCCGTCATGTTTAACGAGGTCGATTATGATTCACTGTACACGGACAAAGGCAGCGTGGCAGCGTCTTGGAGTGTTAGTAGTCCACTGCCAGGAGTTTGTGGGCAACTCATGGAAAGTAGGAATGGATGAAGTAGTTACTCTAGGGCTGAACAATGGTCTTCTTGATGCTCGCAGCACTTCTTGGCACCGAGCAGAAACTGCCAGTGAAATCTTCTATGTATTTCATGCTCCTCAGAAGATGAACTGCATACTGATTTTATATCTACATGTACTTGCGATATATACAAGTTCGATGGTGAACTTCTACATACAATCATAATTTTATGCCCAGTCCGATCCCGCATCCAGCTATTTACATCCAGTATCCCTCAGGCTCTACATACATCCAATTATCGATAGTACATGACAAAAGAACGCCACCTTTCGAGTCATCACGAAGAACTCGGGTTTCCAATAATAGAATCTTCTTCAGCCGGACAAATTGGAACCGGTTTGTTTTGCACCTCGAACGTTCCTTCAAAATCTCTGGACATGGTAACAACAGCCTGCGCCTGTGACATCTTTTCTTCGGCAACTCGAATATCTGTGTCCGACGCAATGGATTCAGTTTGGTTGTAGTCCGTCTGACCGACGTTGCGAAAGCGAACAGTAGATATAGCGTCGTTGGGACCTAAGCGAGGCAACCTTCGCATACGCACTTCCCCACTGGCACTAAGGCTGCGGTAATACGTGTAAGGCTTGCTGTCAAAATCGCCCCCATTCTTTAGCAGCCGATAGGCGTAGGGAGATAGAATACCCAAATTAGCAATGATAAGAGCTGTACCAGACTGCGAAGTTTTTGCTTTAGGATAATTTATCTATCGGTCCGCATCATGCTTACCTCTGCTTGTGCTGTAATGGCTTCGAGCAGACCGGAAGGCCCAAGAAGGAACACAGCATGTATGACGGAGACTACGCTGATGAGCAGGCTGGCACCGAACATCATGTATAACATCCTAAGGGTATCATTTCAGGACCGCATACGACACAATACGTGCACGACCCACCTCCGCTTTTCTTGAGAAATGCCTACTCCTCGTAACAAGTAAATAGGAATGATGGCCAGGGCAATGTCTGCGAAAAGATCCGCTGGAAAACAAAAGAAGAAAAGAGGTCTGTAATCAGCACAGAGGCGAACCACCAAACAGAAAATACTTACTAACGAGTTCCACAATCGCGACCTTCTCGCCAAGATGACACTGCGGAGCTGCCAGTCGGTACCATGAACGATCGGAAGCACAAACGTATGTTTTTTGTGCGAGGGAGCCTGCCCACATAAGAAAGAATACGACCGCAGTCCCTTCGGTGATTTTTCGTAGCAAGAATAAAGGTGGAATAAGTCGAATCACGGAGAATATCAAACTCATCCGTGCTGCCCTGTCCAATATTCACCGTCAGTTTACTACCTCGCGATTTCACGGACATTGACAGCATATGAAAACACTTACCATAGCGAGCATGTGAAGGATATTGAGACGAGCCTTAGATACCCAAATTACTTTGAGCTAACCACGAGGAAAGAGAAGTATCGTGGATATTATACATACCAATACGCCACGATACGAGCGGAATGACTCTCGTTCAGGGGCCCGAGACCTAACGATGATAAGGTCACCATAAGCACGCTGTTAATTTTTTATTTTTTCCAATATTGCACAAACCAGGAGTATCGGTTCGTATCCACATTGCAATGGTCAAGAGTAGCGTGAGCAGCATAGTCAACAGGGCCCATGCATCGTCCCACCAAAGGCGTTTCGCACGACCTCTAAGATAGATTCTCAATACCGTCAGTATTTGTGCTATGCCAAGTATGGTCGTGGTCACAACTAGACAGTGCGATACATCGGTCAATGAGTATCACAGCCGTAAAACAACTTACTGCGGTTAGCCGTAGAGCTGGGTTGTACCCAGTGAACCATCACTATTTACATGAAATGTGCAAAGAAAGGTCGTAGATGGGTGAGGTGGAGGGGAGGGAGGAATAATACGATTATCGTCCAGCATCTGGCTATAAAAAAGGGTCCGCATTTTATATGGATGATTGAATCTTCCCTGCACAGTATATTCGTAACTGTTAACTGGAGCACCCGGTACGCATCAAAAAGACTCCCCTCTCCTTTCAAATCTGGTCGCGGTTCAATCTAGCTCATTTAATTCAAAATTGAGTGAAATGTCAACCTGACCGCCAATGTCATTGAGTCACACGAACGCCCCCTTCGTCCCGACTCCCCAGACGTCCGACAGAGCGGCTCCGGATAGACTAAAGAGTAAAAAATAACCACATAGCCAAAAAGGTGGATGAACTCTTTGTCGTTCACCTTACATCTCTATAGCACCCCAGATTGAGGCGGCCCAGATTGAGATTGAGGCGGCGGAGATGGGTAAACCATATGGGAGGTTTCTGGCTGGTTTCTACGACTCGACAGGGGAGCTACGTAACAATCTGATTGACCTTACAGCAGGGACGGCGCCACGAAGGAAAAAAAGAGAGAGATGTTCACTTGGATAGCCACAGACCGACCAGAATCAGTCAGCACTTCGATATGAAACTACAAACATGGAATAAGGTATAGAAAATATCATATATGTATCCATGTTGGCCCGAAAGGAGCGAATTTCACAATGCCCTTCCATCCCTGAGGCCTTATCCACCGGAACAAAGTAGCATCCCGACAACTTGACGCGGAGCCGAATAAGCTAAAAAGCCGTTCGAAAAACCGCAAAGCCGAGCGAAGCCTTCAATACCATGCCATGTTTATGTATATACATTTACTACTGTACGATGCGATTATAGAAATACAGAGAAAAATGGATGTCAAAAACACAAGTAGATTGTTGAAATCCGAACTACTATGATAATTTTGTTTCTAAACCTCCAGAGAATGCAAAAAAAACTCCTCCCCAACATGGCCTCGAGTATGATCGATCAAAGGGTCTAAAGAAATCACGAACTCTTTCCTCGACGACTTCAAATAAACCCCAACGCACTTGAGCAACATATCCAGAAGGAGCAACCAACTCAACGTATCAAACGTTTTCCAAGCTTAGCGAGAAGCAGTGCCCAATTGGAATATCCACCCACATGTACGCCGTCGACAAGCAGGAGAGACTTCTAGCTTATAAGTTAACGAATGCGGGGCGCTGTTGAAGCGCAGAGTCCGAACGTTTAAGCGTGGTTTTGACGGGCCCAGCGAGCAGCCTCGACAAGGTTGATAAGAGAGGCCTCAGTCTCCTTCCAACCACGGGTCTTCAAGCCACAGTCCTAAGTAAAAGAATGAGTATGGAACTGGGCTTACGACAGAAAATGCTTACAGGGTTGACATAGAGAAGAGACTGGTCAAGGTAGGCAAGCATGGCCTTGAGACGCTCCTGGATCTCAACATTGCCGGGAACACGCGGAGAGCGTACATCGTAAACACCTGGACCAATGTTATTGGAGTATCCGTAGTGCCTGAAGGTGTTGATGAGCTTCAAGTCACTCTTGGGTGCCTCAATCAAGATGACGAGATGAGGGAAGATATCGTCGGAGTAGCAGAAGTGAGAGTGCGTCTGGGTGTGGTCACCGACACCAGCAGTGGAGAGCTTGAAGGAGTTTCCAGCCCAGTTGAGGTAAGAATTCCAGTCAGCGCGACGAAGGGGAAGCTACAATGAAAAAGTCAGAACCTCGCAACGCGGCATCAAATGTTCATATGCCACTTACTCCCTCACGAAGAGCAGGTTCGTCAACCTGGATAGCCTTAATACCGGCAGCTTCGAGATCAATGACCTCATCACGAAGAGCGAGAGCGAGTTGCTGAGCCTGAATCTCACGGGAAATGTCGACTCGAGGGAAAGACCAGTTCAAAATAGTCACCGGTCCAGTCAACATTCCTTTCATGGGTTTGCTGGTGAAACTCTGAGCGTACTTGCTCCAGCGGACGGTCATGGGCTCCTTGCGGGTAACGTCAGAGACAATGGTGGGAGGACGGACATAACTACAAGGAGTAAGAGTAAGGACACATTGTTGCGACATCGTTGCGAAATACATACCGAGAGCCATAAAATTGAACCCAGGCGTTTTGGGTAAAAACAAAGCCGGAAAGACGTTCTCTAAAGTATTGGACCAGGTCATTTCGCTCGGGTTCTCCGTGCACCAACAGATCGAGACCAATTCGCTCTTGGAAGCGGACGGCAGATTTAGTTTCCTTCTCAATGAATTTCTCGTACTCTTCCTCGGTGATCTCGCCCTTGCTGAGTCTAGTACTCCTTGGTTTACTGGAAAAACATGTCAAGACACAAAAGTAACAATTTGCAGGAACGGTTAAACTTACAGGGAATGAACCAATAGTAGTGGTGGGGGATTTAGGCAAGCTAAGAATCCTCTGGGCCTCGAGACGGGCGGTGAATGAGCTCTTCCTCTCGCACTGGTCGGGGTGACGGAAGCTACACGCTTACGAACGGAGTCGTCAGAGTTCTTCTCGAAACCACGGGGCTTAGCGATAGAGGTACGGTTTGCCTCGAGAGCCGTGGTGATGGCAGCATCTTGGGAGCCAGAGACGACGGCCGCAATGGTGCCGACCGAGTTTTGTCCCGACGCCGAATCCGAATATCACGTGCTCTCCGGCTGATTCGTCCATCCAACTCCGTTATCAACGTCCCCTAGTATTACTTCACTCAACCTTGACTTACTCAACGTCGTAACTCACCTATCTCGATTGGAAGGTCAAGCGCATACTCGTCTGAGCATACCTTAGTATGTAGCTCTGGCCTCCCATGCAGTATAGCATTTACTTTACATTTAAACTTGCAGATGTTTTTCCATCTTTTGGTCCATTCGCTGTTCGTCCAACTTATTCTTAAGGAAGCCAGAAGGTCAGTGGGTCAGAGGATTGGGTGAGGAACCAAAGTGGCAACGGCAACGGCAGGGCTGTATATATATTCAAGCAGAATTTATGTATAATATGTTGTAGGGAATGAAGTTTGTTTTATCTACTGTACAGATACTGGATTTGGTGGATTCTCGGCGAGGGAAGCGAGCAGCCGATAGCGACCGCATAGTCACGTGTTTCATCTCGGCATCATCTCCGAGCCAATTTCGGAAAGTTTATTGGCTGCAAATACCTCTATTCACTAGACCAACGTGTTGCAGATCAAAAGGACAAAAACAACGACCAATCCAGGTCCCGACGCTCAATATGGGGGGATCATTGCAGCTACGTGAAGTGGTGGACGTAAATGATACGGGCAAGATTATGCCTATTCCGGAAACCGATTTGAACGTAGATGCTGCAAAGGGAAAGAGGCCAAACAATTCAAAACTGGAGGGTACTTCAGATGGAGCATGTTTGGGAGATGTCGCGCCTTGGGCTGAGCCAGTAAGGGCGCCATTGGCTTACCCTGGGACTTCTACTGAGGATTTGTTAGCCTTCACCTTTAACATCCCCGCCACCAAAGCAATCGTCCGGCATAACAGGTCTGGATGAGGTCCCGTTCTTTTCGCATTCTCATTCAGGTAATGCTCCAGAGTCACATTCCTGTGCTTCCTCTGCCGAACCACATTCTACGCGTACTGCCAAGTCGTCTTTTGGTCTTAGCAACAACTCTAAGCCTTCGCTCCCTAGAGCATCCTCACCCACGGCATCATCGCCAGGAGCTAGGGTAGCCAAGGCGAGGCTGGCACTGCTGTCACAGGTCACAGGGAAGAAGCGGTCGAAGTCGAAGACACAGGAGAATAATGGCGAGCATCCGAGGTTGAGGCCAAAAATGCCACCGTTGCTGGAGGTTCCTGGCGCGGGGCCGTATTCGTCACCGGTGACTCTGCTATCGCTGAACCAGAGGAAGAAGGGAAAGGATAAGGATAAGGAAAGAGGCAACGATGTCACTGATTTTGGAGGGTTATCCCTTGTTGCAAATTCTGAAGATGTGACAATGAAGTTGGATTTAAATCTCGACCAAATGGAAGGGATTGTTGATGCGAATGTTTTCACTTCCTCATCGCCTGCAAATGGTACTCTAATTGACAAGGGATCGCTGACTGTAATTTCTGGGGAGAATCAAAATGGCAAAGATTCGAATGTGGTGAATAATGCCAATAGGCTGAATTCCTGCACCTCCGATGCGAACCATGATCTCAATGCTGACCATGATGTCCAACCACCTCACTCACCCACTTGGTATCCTCCCCAATCATGGGGTGTCCAGTCCCCAGATTCTGATGACCCCGAGGCAGAGGAAGAGTATTACTCTGGATCTGGCATTGGAAGCTCAAGTATCAGGTATGGACTTGAAGGGAGAAGTACCATTGGTGGTGGTAGATATTTGGTATCTGCACGGCCAAGCCACTCAGACATGGCCAATGAGTTCACAGGATTTGCTAAACTCGGGGGACGAGCACATACTGGCCCGCTTCATCCCAGACTACTACCAAAGGTAGGGAGTAGAAGAGGACAGGATTCTTCACAATTGCATATCAGAATCTATCGAGCGAATAATACGTACAATGTTGTTCAATGTGGGTTCAACACGACTGTTGCAATGTTGACACCGATATTGAAGCAGAAGCTGTTTTTCGGTGAAGAGCGGGAGATGCATAAGTTATATTTGAGGGAACGAGGAACAGGTTTGTGTTGTACACATCTGTGAATTTCCTTAATTACTTGACTAATTTCCTTCTATTGGCAGAATGTATTCTTGGTCAAATGGAACGACCTGCCGATATTGTTCGTCGTCACTTAGAGCAAGCAGGATACGACTTAAACGACAGGCTGGAACTTCTAGGGGATAATGGACCGGGGTTCTTACCGAAATTCGTGTACAGGAGCCAGGCCTTTGGGCCCACGGTATGTATATTCAGTTACATGCCCCACGAATACCCAAACTCAAATATGAGACGATTCCAGGAACTAGTCCATGGACTCGAAGATTACGAATGCATCGACCTCTCCGGTCATTCCCTCCGTACCATCCCGGTGGCCCTCCACCAGCACGCCGACCAGATTATCTCCCTCTCCCTTTCTCGCAATCCTATGCTCGACCTTCCCCTCGACTTCGTTCAGTCCTCCACGTCCCTCGCTGAACTTAGATTGTCCCAAATGGCCCTGGAAAAGGTCCCGACTAACATTCTTTTCGCCACCTCTCTCACCCATCTCGATCTGTCCTCGAACCGTATCAGGAACCTAGATGATGCGTATCTGACGGGCATACCTGGATTGAAATCGCTGAAGGTGCAGAATAACCGAATGGAGAAACTCCCTAGGGATCTCTCGAGACTCCAAAGTTTGATAACGTTGAATATATCAAACAACAAGTTTCATGTGCTTCCAGCTGTTGTTTGTCAATTAAAAAACCTCCGCGATCTTGATTTTTCGTTTAATGCCATTTCTGAGCTCCCGGATGACCTGGGGCTTTTGAACAATCTCGAGCTTCTCATAATGGTGGGAAACCAGATTACATCCATACCTCCCTCCGCATCATCCCTCGTATCCTTGAAGCATCTGGATTGTAGGCGGAATGGGATTGGTGACTTAGCGATAATTGGGATATTACCCAAGCTGGAGAAACTTTTTTCGGATCATAACAGTTTGCGCGGGATTGATTTGCGTTTAGGCCCCCGTTTGATAACGATAAATGGGTCATACAATGAGATTACGGAAATGCTGGCTGTGCCGAGGTCCATTGGGCATCCTGCGCCTTGTACTATAGAGTTGCTGGACATCAGCCATGCGAAACTCTCATCTATATCTCCCGAAGCGCTATCTTCTTTACGATCACTCCGCCAACTCAACATCTCACATAATAACATTAAAACACTCCCTTCCACCATTGGAGACTTGGAACACCTTGAGAAACTATCCTGCGCCAATAATGGGCTGAAAAGACTGCCGGGAGGAATCGGGAAATTGAAGAGCTTGAAAGAGCTTGATGTACAAGAGAATAACCTCGCGGAACTTCCAGGAGAGCTATGGGCATGTGCCAGTCTGGTCAAGCTCAATGCTACCAGTAATTTGATCAAGAAATGGTGTCCACCCATTTCATCACCTACAGAGCATGATGTGGACTCTTTCTCGTCGGGCAGGACGTCCTCTGGTTTGCACGTATATCCCTTTCCTGATCAGCACAAAGATTCTACGGCTTCTATTATAAACCCTGTCAATCCCTCTCCTCATTTACCCTCCCTTGCATTCACTCTCGAAAGGTTATACTTGGGCGAAAATCAAATTACAGCTGATGCACTCGATTTCCTATCCATATTCCAAAAACTCAAAGTTCTTAATCTGTCATTTAACCTCATCTGCCACCTACCTCCAACTTTTTTCAAAAACTTTCTCGCATCTCCCTCCTCATCCTTCCCATCAGGCACTCAAGCGCCTGATCAGATGCACAAATCTTCTTTGGAAGAGTTGTATTTGAGCGGGAACAAATTGACAATTCTCCCTACAGAAGATCTATCTCGGATGACAAAATTGTCAACTCTGTTTCTGGATGGAAATCGACTACAGAGGTTGCCGCAAGAACTGGGTGAAGTAAAAAACTTGACTGTCATAGATGTGGGAAGTAACTTGTTGAAGTATAACATCTACAATTGGGAGTTCGATTGGAACTGGTAGATGTCCTACTCACTTTTCGGTTGTTTTTGCTTTGCTTATAACTTACTCCTCAGGAATTTCAACAAAAATCTGAAATACCTCAATCTCTCAGGAAATAAGCAATTTCAGATTAACTCTAATGTCACTGGTCCTTTCCGCCACAGTCGCCTTGCTTCTACTGCTGTAACCTGTCTACAAGAACGATCACTCGGTGGTTTTACACACCTTAAACAACTTCGCATCCTTGGTCTTATGGATGTCACAATTGGACAGGCTATTAATTTTCCAAAAGACAATGAGGATCGACATGTCCGTACCTCTGAAAGCACTGCTTGCGGTATGGCGTATGGGATCGCTGACACCCTTGGCAGGAACGATCACCTTAATGTGCTCGATCTTGTCCACGAATTCCCCCACGAAAATAAAGCTATCTTTGCTATATTCGGTCAGAGTCATTTTCCCAAATCAATGCCGGCAGGAATTAGCGGGTGCAAGATCGCAAGGTTTCTGAGGGATAAATATATCGAGGTGTTTGAGAATCAAACCTCAACATTAAGGAGGGACAGAGCGGAGGGTATACCAGATGTGCTGAGGAGGAGTTTCCTGAAGATTAATCAGAATCTGCATGATATGGTGTTTTCGAGTCGGAAACAGATGCAGCTGACCTCCCTCGGTAATCCTTTGTTCGGACCTAGCGTCAACATCCAGGAGCAACGAAACCATACTTTCATTGCCAGAGGTGGGGCGTCGGGTGTGGTACTGTACTTCCAGGACAAGACAATGTATGTGGCCAATGCCGGCAATGCTCTTGCCGTCCTATCAAGAGGAGGTAATGCTAAGCCCATCTCGCGCAAACATGATCCTTACGACCGACAAGAGGTGTCAAGAATTCGAGCAGCGGAAGGCTGGATATCTCCAGCTGGTCTGGTCAATAACGAGATTGATACCAGCCGCTCCTTTGGATTTTTCCATCTTCTCCCTATCATCAATGCGCGCCCCGACATTTTCACTTGGAAGCTCTCTGAGCTCGACGAGTTCGTCATTGTTGCCAACCAAGGCCTGTGGGATTTTGTCTCGTACCAGACTGCGGTGAATATTGCGAGACGGGAACGCGGGGACCCAATGCTCGCTGCGCAGAAACTGAGGGACTTTGCGATGAGCTATGGAACAGACGGAAGTATGATGATTATGGTCATTTCTGTCTCGGATTTATTCAAAGAGGACAGGGCAGGGAGTCAGAAGGTTCAATAAATCCACAGATATGGAAGCCTGATGATCTGCACTTGATGCCCTGCCATTGGTAGTGGGCCAACGCTGCTTGTTGGAATATGTGTTTAGCCAGTCCGGCACTCACCAACTGCGCGCCGTATCTTATCTTTACACCGGTTATTTCATATTCATAACCTTATATAGAGTCTGTAGTAGATACGAGCCCCCTCGTGTGTTTGCCGAGGGTTCCCTGCCTACTTGAATCTTATATCTTGTCCTTGTTTCTTGAGCCTTCTTAGGGCATAATTCAACACAAACACACTGGCATAACCTTCTTCATTGCATCACTCCGAGCCAGTCACGAGACAACTTCCTCTGTTTTACCCAAGATAAACCTGATTCGAGCTCAACGACTACGAGAACGTTGACAACTCACCAATGAGACCACAAGATTACACCGAGACACTACAGAGAACATTTCTCACATTTCCCTTTCGATGGAGCCATAAGAATCTCCAACAAAAATCGGAATTTGGACTTTTTCTGGGCATTGAGAGTAGGTGGGAGATCTCCGTTTGGAGTTGTGTTTGAGGCGACTTCCCTTGCTGAGCCGAGGATAATCTTAAGAGTGTGCATTTAATCTGGGCAAGGGTTTGCTTCTTCGCTGAATTGTCTTACCTTGCCAAGTGCTTCCGTTTCGTTCACCCAAACCACCAACAATGCAAGAGGGTTCCTTGAAATCCTTGTGAACAACTCGTATAAATGGGGTCAAGAAGGATGGGGTGGCCACATGAGTCCTGCATCTTTGATCAACGTTAATCCCCTGTTGACTTTAGAAGAGGCTAATGCTTCTATACAGCCTGCGATTGAATATGCCCTAGCTCAACGTACCAAGGTCGTTGTGGAAGACCTATCATTGTGGCAAGCATTCTTCACTAAATCGTTCCTTCAGCGCAAGCGGTCAGTAACATACGAACACATTCCACTTTTCACATGTCGTTAATGCAAACCACTTCCTTCAGAGCGTTGGCGTTCAGACTTCAAACCATCCTTGGAAGCCGACGGATTTCGCGGATCCCTTCTTCACCGAAGAAGATGGTAAAGAAGCCTTGGTCGATCTGATAAGCAAAATGATCAACACCTACGCCGTCAACCCATACATCATCCAAGGAACTCCCTTCCTTTACAATAGTTCGACGAGCGCTCCACCAGCTTGGCGTAACTCCCTTTGGCAGGTTTGTCGTTACCCATGTTCATAGCAGTTGTCTAATCGCAATTCATAGATTGGTTTTATAGCTTACAACGCGACACTGGAGACGACATTCTCGCAGTATGAGATTGTCAATAATGTCACCGCTTGGATGAGAGAGCTTGCGCCGGATTCTGGAGCATACTTTGTACATGTTGTAGTGTATTTCTCTGTGTTTCAAGACCAATTTTCTCGCACCTTTTGCAGAACGCAGCCAACTCATATGAGCCTGATCATGAAGGTAATATCTGGTGTCCTGTAGATCGGTCTAAGCCACTAACTTTTTTGATTGCAGTCACGTTCTGGCGAGAAAACTATCTTACTTTGCTTCAACTCAAAAACAAATAGTAAGCGGTTTCTGTGTCTCGCGCTGAGCGGATTTACTAAAATTCACCTTCAAGCAATCCGGACAAACTTATGGACTGTTGGACGTGTCGTGAGTACATTTTATCGTTCGCATTCCTTTTCGCGAGAGATTCCCTAGTTGGGTGGAAGGGAGCTGCAGACGAGCGACACTCCTGCTACCTCAATATTTCGTCCAAATTTTGAGTGTCTGGCTTGATACAGTCTTCGGCTGCTCATTAGATGGACACAGCAGAAGCTGCCAGTAAAATATTATAAGTATTCCATGCTCTTCCGAAGAGGAAGCTGCATAAGTACTGATTATATATCTACATGTACTTGTAATATATACAAGTTCACGATCGTACTTCTATATACAATCATAGTTTTATGTCTAGTCCATTCCCACGTCTAGCTATCTATATCCAGAATACGCTCTACACGCATCCAATACATGCCATAAAAATTATCGATAGTACATGAAAAAAGAAAGCCACTTTCATGACGAAGTATTCCAGTGTCCAACAACAGGATCTTCTTCAGTCGGACCGATTGTAACCGATTTGTTTTGCATCTGGAATGTTCCTTCGAAATCTCCGGATATGGTGACAACAGCCCATGCCTGTGATATCTTTTCTTCGTCAACTCAAATATCTGTATCCGATACGATGGATTCAGCTTGGTCTGTTTGACCGACGTTGCGGAAGCGAACGGTAGATAGAGCGTCGTTAAGACCTACGCGAGGCAACTTTCGCATACGCAATTCTCCACTGGCCACTAAGGCTGCGGTAATACGTGTAAGGCTTTCTCTCAAAATCGCCCCATTCCTAGCAGCCGATAGGCGTAGGGAGATGGAATACCCAGATCGGTAACGATAAGAGCTATACCAGACTGCGAAGCTTTTGCTTTAGGATGATTTCTTTATCAGCCCGCATCAAGCCTACCTCTGCTTGCGCTGTAATGGCCTCGAGCAGACCGGAAGGCCCAAGAAGGAACACAGCATGTATGACGGAGACTACGCTGATGAGTAGGCTGGCGCCGAACATCATGTATAACATCCTAAGGGTGTCACTTCAGGACCGCATACGACACAATACGTGCACGACCCACCTCCGCTTTTTTTGAGAAATGCCTACTCCTCGTAACAAGTAAATGGGAATGATGGCCAGGGCAATGTCTGCGAAAAGATCCGCTGGAAAACAAAAGAAAAGAGATCTGTAATCAGCACAGAGGCGAACCACCAAACAGAAAATACTTACTAACGAGTTCCACAATCGCAACCTTCTCGCCAAGATGACACTGCGGAGCCGCCAGTCGGTACCATGAACGATCGGAAGCACAAACGTATGTTTTTTGTGCGAGGGAGCCTGCCCACATAAGAAAGAATACGACCGCAGTCCCTTCGGTGATTTTTCGTAGCAAGAATAAAGGTGGAATAAGTCGAATCACGGAGAATATCAAACTCATCCGTGCTGCCCTGTCCAATATTCACCGTAAATTTACTACCCCGCGGTTTCACGGACATTGACAGAATATGAAAACACTTACCATAGCGAGCATGTGAAGGATATTGAGACGAGCCTTAGATACATACCCAAATTACTTTGAGCTAACCACGAGGAAAGAGAAGTATCGTGGATATTATACATACCAATACGCCACGATACGAGCGGAATGACTCTCGTCCAGGGGCCCGAGACCTAACGATGATAAGGTCACCATAAGTACGCTGTTAATTTTTAATTTCTCCCAATATTGCACATACCAGGAGTATCGGTTCGTATCCACATTGCAATGGTGAAGAGTAGCGTGGGCAGCATAGTCAACAGGGCCCATACATCGTCCCACCAAAGGCGTTTCGCACGACGTCTAAGATAGATTCTCAATACTGTCAGTATTTGTGCTATACCAAGGATGGTCGTGGTCACAACTACACAGTGCGATACATCGGTCAACGAGTACCACAGCCGTAAAACAACTTACTGCGGTTAGCCGTAGAGCTGAGTTGTACCCAGTGAACCATCACTATTTATGAAATGTGCAAAGAAAGGTCGTGGATGGGTGAGGTGGAGGGGAGGGAGGAATAATGCGATTGAAGGGTCCGCATTTTATTTAGAAGATTGCACAGTATATTCGTAACTGTTAACTGGAGCACCCGGTACGCATCAAAAAGACTCCCCTCCCCTTTCAAATTTGGTCGCGGCTCAATCTAGCTCATTTAATTCAAAATTGAGTGAAATGTCAACCTGACCCCCAATGTCATTGAATCACACGAACGCCCCCTTCGTCCCGACTCCCCAGACGTCCGACAGTAGGCTAAAGGGTAAAAAATAACCACATAGCCAAAAAGGTGGACGAACTCTTTGTCATTCAGTAACAAGTCCTATAGCACCCCAGATTGAGACGGCCCAGACTGAGATCGAGGCGGCGGAGATGGGTAAACCATATGGGAGGTTTCTGGCTGGTTTCTACAGCTCGACAGGGGAGTTACGTAACAATCTGATTGACCTTACAGCAGGGACGGCGCCACGAAGGAAAAAAAAGAGAGAGATGTGCACTTATCCATTCCACAGGATAGCCACAGACCGACCAGAATCAGTCAGCACTTCGATATGAAACCACAAACATGGAATAAAGTATAGAAAACTCACTTTATCATATCTCCATGTTGAGCGAATTTCACAATGCCCGTCCATCCCTGAGGCCTTATCACTACGCAGCGCCCAAAAAATTACGTGAGAAATAGGAAGGGTAAAAGGGCCATGAAATAAAATCACTTTTTCCATGTATTTTTCATCTGAAAATTAAAATATTTTTCACTTGAAAGAGAATCAGACATTTTAAGTAAATTTCGCCTGAAATATCATAGAGATTTCAGTCCCATTTTTGCCAGACTAAGAATGAAAATTTCACATGAAAACTTGATTCAGTTTCACTCGACAAAGGAGCCGAAATTTACCTCCTTTTGCGGCTCAAATCCCGCCGGTAAATGATGTGATTTTGCACGCGTGAAAGGGCAATTCAATAGCAGCTCTTTCACGCAGGTAAAAGAATATCTTTTACGGCTGAAAAACGAAATGGGACATTATCGGGACGCTAGTCCCCATAACGTTCCGTTTATCGGGTTGGACTACCATTTTGGGAGGCAGCACTTGCAAGGTGCTTCCTGTACTTGGTAAGTTCATGAACTGCACTCAATGAAAGGAAAACCTGAATGACATACCAAAATCAATGAGTGTTAGGGAGCCGATAGCCAGCTGATGTCACAATGATGGAGAAGGCGATGAAAGGAGTGAGGTCAAAGTTTCCTGAGTATTTTTAATTCAACAAACAAAGAGGCGTTGTGTTCGATTGTATTTACTGCAAACCTACCATGTACAGGAAGTGCCTTGCAAGTAATGCTCGGGTTCAGCTCCACTTGATGTGGCTTGAATTGTCTCCGGCTTAAATTGGCTCCAGCTTACAACGGCTCGGCTTATTCACGCGTCACAGCTCAAGCCGTATATCACATTAAATATAGAAATCTGGCACCTTGTTGGGACTCGGTTTGGCAATATGCCTCAGAATTATATCCAGAGCATGTATTAGAACTTGATAAACATGAGTGACTCATTGGTGCAGTGAAATTAGGACTTATTGGAACAGATAATAACTTATTCCATACAGCCGTGGCGCCGGAGCTGCCACAGGCTCAGCCGCTCGGCTATTTGAAGCCCATCCGTCGGAGCACTACTTGCAAATGCCGCCTTCCAAAATGGTAGTCCAACCCGATAAACGGAACATTATGGGGATTAGCGTCCCGATAATGTCCCATTTCATTTTTCAGCCGTAAAAGATATTCTTTTACCTGCGTGAAAGAGCTGCTATTGAATTGCCCTTTCACGTGTGCAAAATCACATCATTTACCGGCGGGATTTGAGCTGCAAAAGGAGGTAAATTTCGGCTCCTTTGTCGAGTGAAATTGAATCAAGTTTTCATGTGAAATTTTCATTCTTTGTCTGGCAAAAATGGGACTGAAATCTCCATGATATTTCAGGCGAAATTTACTTAAAATGTCTGATTCTCTTTCAAGTGAAAAATATTTTAATTTTCAGATGAAAAATACATGGAAAAAGTGATTTTATTTCATGGCCCTTTTACCCTTCCTATTTCTTACGTAATTTTTTGGATGCTGCGTAGTGTATCCACCGGGACAAAGTGGCATCCCGACAAGTTGACGGGGAGCCGAAAAAGCTACAAAGCCGTTCATGGTAAACTGCAAAGCCGAGCGAAGCCTTCAATACCATGCCATGTTTATGTATATACATTTACTACTGTACGATGCGATGATGTGGTTATAGAAATACAGAGAAAAATGAATGTCAAAAATACAAGTGGATTGTTGAAATCCGATGACTACTATGATAATTTTTTTTCTAAACCTCCAGAAAATGCAAAAAAAACTCCTCCCCAACATGGCCTCGAGTATGATCGATCAAAGAGTCTAAAGAAATCACGAACTTTGTCCTCGCCGACTTCAAATAAACCCCAACGCACTCGAGCAACATATCCAGAAGGAGCAACCAACTCAACGCATCAAACGTTTTCCAAGCTTAGCGAGAAGCAGTGCCCAATTGGAATATCCACCCACATGTACGCCGTCAACAAGCAGGAGACTTCTAGCTTATAAGTTAACGAATGCGGGCGCTGTTGAAGCGCAGAGTCCGAACGTTTAAGCGTGGTTTTGACGGGCCCAGCGAGCGGCCTCGACAAGGTTGATGAGGGACGCCTCGGTCTCCTTCCAACCACGGGTCTTCAAGCCACAGTCCTAAATAGAGGGATGAGTATGGAACTTGGCTTACGACAGAAAATACTTACAGGGTTGACGTAGAGAAGAGACTGGTCCAGGTAGGCAAGCATGGCCTTGAGACGCTCCTGGATCTCAACATTGCCGGGAACACGCGGAGAGTGTACATCATAAACACCTGGACCAATGTTGTTGGAGTAGCCGTAGTGCTTGAAGGTGTTGATGAGCTTCAAGTCACTCTTGGATGCCTCAATCGAGATGACGTCAGCATCGAGACGCTGGATCTGAGGGAAGATATCGTCGAAGTCGGAGTAGCAGAAGTGAGAGTGCGTCTGGGTGTGGTCACCGACACCAGCAGTGGAGAGCTTGAAGGAGTTTCCAGCCCAGTTGAGGTAAGAATTCCAGTCAGCGCGACGAAGGGGAAGCTACAATGAAAAAGTCAGAACCTCGCAACGCGGCATCAAATGTTCATATGCCACTTACTCCCTCACGAAGAGCAGGTTCGTCAACCTGGATAGCCTTAATACCGGCAGCTTCGAGATCAATGACCTCATCACGAAGAGCGAGAGCGAGCTGCTGAGCCTGAATCTCACGGGAAATGTCGACTCGAGGGAAAGACCAGTTCAAAATAGTCACCGGTCCAGTCAACATTCCTTTCATGGGTTTGCTGGTGAGGCTCTGAGCATACTTGCTCCAGCGAACGGTCATGGGCTCCTTGCGGCTAACGTCAGAGACAATGATGGGAGGACGGACATAACTACAAGGAGTAAGAGTAAGGACACATCGTTGCGACATCGTTGCAAAACACATACCGAGAGCCGTAAGATTGAACCCAGGCGTTTTGGGTAAAAACAAAGCCGGAAAGACGTTCTCCAAAGTATTGGACCATGTCGTTTCGCTCAGGTTCTCCGTGCACCAACAAATCGAGACCAATTCGCTCTTGGAAGCGGACGGCAGATTCAATTTCCTTCTCGATGAATTTCTCGTACTCTTCCGAGGTGATCTCGCCCTTGCCGAGTTTAGCACGGGCTTGACGGATCTCCTTGGTTTGCTGGAAACCATGTCAAGACAAAAAAGTAATAGTTTGCAGGAACGGTTAAACTTACAGGGAATGAACCAATAGTAGTGGTAGGGAATTTAGGCAAGCCAAGAACCTTCTGGGCCTCGAGACGGGTAGTGAAGGGGCTCTTCCTCTCATACTGGTCGGGGGTGACGGAAGCTACACGCTTACGAACGGAGTCGTCAGAGTTCTTCTCGAAATCACGGCGCTTAGCTATAGAGGTACGGTTTGCCTCGAGAGCCGCGGCGATGGCAGCATCTTGGGAGCCAGAGACGACGGCCGCAATGGTAGCGACTTCGGAAGCCTTCTCGAGGGCAAAAGAGAACCAATCTTTTTGTTCCGCGGTGAGCTTGTCCTCAGAAGCAAGAGTGACGGGAATGTGAAGAAGAGTAGAAGAGGTGGAGATGATGACACGGTCCTGACCGAGCGCAGAGACAGCTTTTTCACCATATTTGGTAGCGGTAGCAAAGTCAGTTTTCCAGACACTGCGACCAGACACGACACCGAGCGAAAGAACAATAGGTGTCGAGCTAACGGCGGCGATGGTCTTCTCGAGCTGCTCGGGAGCTCGGTCGAGGTCAATGTGGAGCCCGGCAATGGGAAGTTTGGCAATGAAGTTGACATTGCTTTCGAGACGGCCGTAGAATGTAGTGAGAAGTAGCTTGGGGCCGGCAGAAACAAGTTCGGGATAGGCAGAACCATATTGACTTTCGTAGTTGGCACCCTTATCGGTGACAAGGATAGGCTCATCAATTTGAACCCATTCCGCTCCAGCGGTCTTGAGCTCGTTCAAAAGTTGCTTGTAGACGGGGAGTAATTTAGGAAGGAGAGTGATGGGGTCAAAGTCAGGCTTGGCCTCTTTTGTTGCTTTAGCAATAGCAAGATAGGTGATGGGACCAAGGACAACAGGTCGGGTGGTGATACCAAGCGCCTTAGCTTCCTTAAATTCTTCCAGAGGCTTGTTGAAGTTGAGTTTGAACTCGACGGTGTCATCAAGTTCGGGGACCAGGAAGTGGTAGTTGGAGTCAAACCTATGAATAGTATAATTCAGAAAAAGAACGAGATCGTATCAATTCATCAACCTACCACTTTTTCATCTCACCAGCAGGGACGTCCACACCGTCCGCCTGACGTCCACGAGCCATAGCAAAGTAGGTGTCGAGGGCAGAAAGTCCTTGACCTTGATATCTCTTGGGGATCGCATTAAATGCCGCAGAATGGTCAAGAACATGGTCGTAAAGCGAAAAATCGCCACTGCAAGGCAAAGAAAAAAAATTTTTTTTCATCAGATAACGATAATCAATGTGATATTCTGACCTGGTCTTACCTGGGGATATAGGTAACCCCACGTTGCTTGAGTTCAGTCCAGTTGGTCTTTTTGACCTCAGCAGCGACCTTGGTGACCTCCTCAGCGTTGGTCTTGCCTGCCCAGTAGGCTTCGACGACTTTTTTGATTTCACGGTGTGCACCTGTGAAGATTATCCACAAATTGAGCTAGCTATCTCAGTCAGATAGGATTGCAAGACTTACCGATACGAGGGAATCCAAGAACACTGGATGCAACCATGATGGAAGAAGGGAAGATGGGAGATGGGGAGGAGATAGAGGTGAATTCGAGTCAGTGACGGTTAAATATTGTTTACGTAAGGCGCTTAAAATTATGGTACGTTCTCGCCAAAGTTTCGCAACATTCCGCCATCACAAAGTCCGGGTCCACTCAACGGATTTGTTGGTGGAGCTTCACGGTCGCCCCGTTTAGACCAACTCCAGCTCGGCACGGGCATCTCTTTCACGATAAGTACGCAGTCATGCACATATGTTGCGTGTTTGAAAGTTATATGCAACTTTCATTGCACGGTTCCACCACAGCGAGCAGAAAGATCACTCTACTCTTACCTCGACGCGTCCTATCTCGAAATAGTGGGTTGATACTGGCCTTGTCTACAGAAACTGTTTGGCCGCAATACCGAGGAGCCAGTAACCCGTACCCTATGGTTTTTCTCTCGCTGTGGTGGCTACAAGTCGACGGCACGTAACAAGTTCACAGATTACAAAGGAAACCATCCGACAAGTATTAAAGAATATTTTGACATGTAGAGAACCAATTTATAACGCCTGGTTCACTGCTGGTCAAAGTTAATGAATGTGAGTGCCCGTCCCACACCAAGAGCAAAAATAGGTTAGCATAACTGGCTTCGAGCTCCATTGCACTCCCACCATTCAATCGCCTCTTTTCCGAGTGGCTGGCCGTGATCAACGTCTGCTTGTTTCCGCAAGATGGCGTATGTGTGTGAGGAAGGGTGAGTACATGATTGAGAGTCGTTGAAGAGATAACTATGGCCTCGAGTTCAACTCAAGACATCGGAGTCAAAGTTCCTTGAATTCTGATTGCACCCACTCTCAAGCCAGATATTTCACTCGGCTTTACCAAGTCTTCACTAGCGTTCCGATGAATTGCTTACATGATGTTGTATGGGCGCATCCACTAACGTCAACTATCACCTGTGTGGTATCAGGGCAGCATATCCTGTGGACTTTATTAGCCGAATGCTTCTCGTCAAGAATGTAGCTTTTCACATTGATGGTCTAGCATTACAAGGCTCGGCATCTCCTGAGATTTACCGATTCCTTCAACGACGGTTTATTGATTCGGTGTCTTCCCATAAAGGACAAACCGTTCCGACCTCACTGACTGATCCACATTATGCGAAGCTAGCCATTTCTAACTGAAAGCTTGTTCCTGTTTCCGTCATGGGCTAGCAGAAGGGGAAGCTCTTTGATCGCACTGTGGGGTCACCTTCAAGTTTTGAAAACTACCACCTGAAAATGATTGCACTAAGTCTCTCGAAACAGTATGGACCGAAGGAAACACAGATGACTTTCCCTCGTGATTCTGAAGGGGTTGGCGGCGCTACGGATTGAAATATCGACGAACAGGGGCTACGAGTTTAAAATACTCCTTCAAACAGCTGCATGTAAATCGCCCCTTCCCCTTCTACATAGCCATATCTTTCCGGAGCATTATTGCAGTCCACTTTCAATCAGGGCTCCAGGTTAGATTCCAAGAACGCTTAACTGCGACTTCGTCCTGGACCATTTGGCATGCTCTAGATTCGCCCAGTGAGAAATATACTGTAGATTGCAGGAACGAACGCCGCTGACAGCGTTTGAACGACGTTTCCCTCCTGCTTCTGAATGCCTGTTCAAAATTTTGAGGGCAGTAGTACGACTTCATTGATACAGTGACTTACCAAGTAATTCAGGAATGGTGTACGAATATGAAATCCTGACATTTGAGTACATAATGAATACATCTCTGCCTGCTTGCAGAACCCACGTTATCAATTCTCTGGATCTCTTCCATTCTTTCTTCCAATTGGTACATAGGCTGCTCCCGCGAATGACTGGTACTTAGCTCTGGCGTCTGTCGGCAATACTAGTAGCCTCAGCTGTCTCCAAAACAGATACTTACTCTCGGATGAGCAGAATTGACGTTTCATTTCCATTTCTTTGGGGCGGTTCGATTCTGCATTCTTAGTGTCTCGATCGCAAGAACCTTGGGTCCTGAATCTTGCCGGAATTGAAAAACATTGTAATTGCATACCCCGGTGAGCTAGTATTGTCGTCTGAAGAATTTTACCATCCAAGAGTCGATGCTGCGGTACGTGGCTTTTGTGCCCAATAGTACCAGTCACTTGGCGACAGTTTCCTTTAATTCCTAGCTCGAGCGCTAAACAGCGCATTGTCATAGACGGCGTACTCCTTAGAATTCTTCAAATCCACCCCGCGGCTACAGGAATGCAGTCAATTGGATATTTCAAGCACTCCTTGATTGGCATTCTGCCCCATCGACAACTACATTTTGTACTCTCAAGGAGCCAAGAATACCAGACAATTTTTATTAATCCCAGTACGGACCAGAGAAAAGACGCAATTCAGATCCAGATCCAGCTTTCTATATTTGAAGCGCAACAACGAGACCAATAATGGTCAAGCACGGTGCCTACTTTCAGTGAACGATTAATGCGTCCGAAGCACAGAGCTTTCAGCTAAGATGGCAACCGACGAGCAGGATACCTCATTGAAAGCACGAGTACGGAAAGTATTTTAGACAGGGTTGGAAGGAGAACCCAAAAACTTTATCCGCACACATAACTCCGACATTCCTAAACTCGCCTCACCCTGTCCATAGAGTTTGAAAAATTTCGCCTGTGCCAATCTATGCGTATTTAAAGACGGATGGGACATGGCATAAAGGGACGCAGTTGCAATGCTTATAAGAAAGCATTGGTGGCGAACGATATCTTTCTCCAGCTCATACCGGACGATCTTCTCGTGTACTGCATAGGACCTACCAAAGGGTTAGTTATGCTTTCGAAAATTCATATTGGCATAAACGCCAATCGGGGTGAGTTCATACCTATGTCGAATATGAATCGCAGCTTTGATCCTCACTAATTTCTGAATTACCCACTTTCACCTACTGAGTAGTGTGTGTGATCGTTTTTCTGGTCATTGTGCTGGTTACCATTCTGGCAAGAATATGCATTCGCTCTCGTAATCGGCGGTTATGGTGGGATGATGGCTGTCAGTTCACGCCGCAATCTTTCGCTATTTTCTCTTACTCACCTCTCAATTTAGGCGCCTTTTTGGCCACTTTGTTCACAGTGTTAATGTACGTAGGAGAATTTTTAGCTGATAATACAGCAGGTGAATTTCATTCCCCTGTCCCACTATCAAAAAACTCACGTTGTCGCAGTGCCGACCTCACCCAATGCCCATCGACTCAAGATCATCCAATTTTGGTCAGGAAGTCGAGCACGGTAGTTGCATTCCGTGAGCTGAATCATATACACAGGATTATTCTGATACCCTACAGCTTTGCGATCTGGTAAGCCATGGCGGCAGAAGCCTGAGTATGTTAGAGCTACCGTCGCAGATGCCGCTGACCCAGGAATTTGATCTAGGTCAGCTAAAATCACCTTGATGCTGTCAATTGTTCGTCTCATCCCGACCTTCTTCATCCTACGGAGAGTATCCGAATTGGCTTCCATCGGGTTCCTTTTGATGGGTATAAGCATCACCACAACTAAAACGTATATCTGTGCCTCCAACGTTTCCTGGTACAAATTACCAAATCCTCTATGTAAAGGACTCAACAACACAATACTCGGGACGGTAGAGCTCATAAGTAAGCCCTTCTCACCTTTCCTGCTCGCAGTAATGGCCTTGACTCATCTCCCCGAACTAGTGTATGTTGCCGCGGATGTTGCACTTCTATTCATACCGCTGCGGCTGCTATACCACGTCAGCCTCTCAAGAGATAAAAAGAGGTATGCAGTAAGCGTACCGTAAAGTAAATACTTCGGAGCATATGTGAACTGACAGATCCATATGTTTCAGGATGCTCATTTTCATGTTCAGTGTCAACCTGATCACCAGCGCGATTTCGATTCTACATGCGATACTTCTGATAGGTGATGCTTGGAGCTTGTTAGCTGTGACCGTCGAAGTCCAGGTGAAAATGATCACTCATAGCTATGAACAATTTATCCTTACTATTGCTTTAGCTCGGGACAGCACTCGTAGCGGCCAATCTGGCTGTCATTGTGCCTTACTTCTATCGAATGATCAACCCTGAGGGAGATTTCGATAGCAAGCCCTTCACGTACTATCGAAGTGTCCAGCCAGATGGGGGTGTTCGTATGCGACGAGTGGCGGACCTAGTATAGGACATTCACTCGATAAATGTGCCTCAAATGTCTATTGGCGCTACAGTTCGTCTTCCGGAATCTGACACGGAAACAATCTCAGCAAATGTTTCTGCCCCGAGCGGTAAAGATTCTCAGCCAGACCGACTTCATCAATCATCTTTTGCTTCCTTTAATTCGGTCCCTCCTCCTGTAGATGAAGTGCCATTAAAGTCACAATGTCCCTCGGTGCAGCGTAATTCGTAGCAGTCTTTTCTTCGTTTTTGAATCTGACACAATGTAACATAAACATACCTATTTGCTGTATGTTATAATCTTTATATAAGTAGCCGTAAATCTTGAATGAAGGAAATTGACCTCAAAAACTTCAGCCGTGCTAATTGTGGTGTTAGAATGCGTTCGAGACGCGCTCGGCCCGCCTGGCGCCAATAGTCACAGTCATGTGACGCTTCTCGTTAGGAGTTCAATTCCCGCCAGTACCTTGGCGACATTTTCCTATTAATTTCCTAGCTCAAGCGCTCAAAAATATCAGTATCGCATTGTAATAGATGGTGTTAATCCCTTTTGGCCCGCGTACTCTCTGTGATCGAGTCCTTTTGACACTCGCTAGAATTTCGCCTAAACTTAAAAAGAGATTTTCAAGCATTTCTTGATTGGCATCCTGCCCCATTTGCTACTACATGTTTCAATTTAAAGGAATGAGTTATTAGCACGGGTTCGCATTGGGCTAGACCATCAGATAGCAATTTCAGTTTCAATTTTATGTTTGGGGTGCGAAAATGAATGCAACCATCAGCGGTCGAGTGCGGGGTGTGGGGTGCCTGCTTTAAGTAGCTGGTGAATGCTTCCGGAGCCGAGTTCACGGTCAGGATAGCAACCGAGTAGCAGGATCTCTCATTGAACACGAGTATGTGCATACATCTACTGAGAGGGTTTCTAGACAGGCTTAGAAAGAACAACCCTAAAACTTTAACCACATATCTCTGGAATTCCTGACCTCCCTTTACCCTGTCCGTAAAACATGAAACCCGCCTTCAATTGCATTCAAGGGCGGACTGGATGTGGCATGAAGGGTCACAGTTGCACTGCAGTGCTTATAAGAAACCATTCATGGAGAAGGATATCCTTGAACTTATACCTGACGACTCTCTTCGTGTCCTGCATAATAGCTTATACCAAAGGGCAAGTCATGCTTTCGACGATTCATATTGGCATAAACGCCAATCGAGGTGAGTTCGTACCAATGCCGAGAATGAGACTGCAACTTCGATGCTCACTAATTTCTGGATATCCCACTTCGTCTATATGCAGTGGTTATTATTGTCTTTCTGGTCATTGCCCTGGTTACGATGCTGGCGAGGATAACCATTCGTTCTCGTAATCGGCGGTTATGGTGGGACGATGGCTGTCAGTGTTCATGCAGCCTCGATTTCTTGCCGTTTCCTCTTACCCTTTTTATTCTTACTCTTCTATCGAGTCTAGGTGCCTTTTTGGCCACCTTGATTGCAGGTTTAATGTATGTAGGGGAATCCCTAGCTGATAATACAGCAGGTATATTTTATTCCCTGGTCGCACTCTCTAAAGACCTCACGTTGTTGCAGTGCCGGCCACACCCAAAGCTCGTCGACTGAAGATCATCCAATTCTGGTCAGTAATTGCAGCGCAGGAGTTTCATTCCGTGAGCTGAAATATATGAACAGGATTATTCTTGTATCCTACAGCTTTTCCATTTGGTGAGCCTTCTCGGCGAAAGCCTCAAGCATGTAAGGTTTCATGTTGCAGTTGTCCCTGACCTGGTAACTTGATCCAGGCTAGCTAAGATCACCTTGATGCTGTCAATAGTTCGTCTCATTCCAACTTTTTTTACCCTCCGGAGGGTATCAGAGTTGGCTTCCATCGGGTTATTTGTGATGGGTATGAGCATCTCAACGACGAAAATCTACATCTGTGCCTCCGACATTTCCTGGTACAATTCGCCAAATCCTCTGTGTAGGGCCCTTAGCAACACAACACTCGTGACAGTAGAACTCATAAGTAAGCCCTCTCTATCTTTCTTACTCGCAGCAATCGCCTTGGCTCATCTCCCTGAACCAGCGTATGTTGCCGCAGATGTTATACTTCTAGTGATACCGTTGCGGCTGCTATACTATGTCAGCCTCTCAAGAGATAAAAAGAGGTATGCAGTACGCTTACCGTAAAGTAAATACTTCGGAGCATATGTGAACTGACAGATCCGTATGTTTCAGAATGCTCATCTTCATGTTCAGTGTCAACTTGATCACCAGCGCCATTATGGTTTTTCATGCTGTACTTTTGATAGCTAAAGCTTGGAGCTTGTTAGCCATGACTATCGAAGTTGAGGTAAAAAAACTAACTTGACCCTGTGGATAAATTTCTCTTACATAGAAGCGCTTCAGATCGGGACAGCACTCGCAGCGGCCAATCTGGCTGTCATTGCGCCTCATTGCTATCGAATGGTCAACCCTGAGGGAGACTTCGATAGCAAGCCCTTCACGTATTATCGAAGTGTCCAGCCAGATGGGGGTGTTCATATGCGTCGAGTGGCAGACCTAGTAACAGACATTCGCTCGACAAATGTGCCTCAACTGTTTTTCAGTGCTATAGATCCGGTTTCTACGACTGTGCGCCTTACAGAATCTGACACGGAAACAACATCAGCGAATATTTCTGCCTCGAGCGGTATAGAAAGTAAAAATTCTCAGCCAAACCTTCTCCATCAATCATCTTTTGCTTCTTATAGTTCGGTCCCTCCTAGAGATGAAGAGCCAATAAAGCCCTAATATCCCTCGTTGCAGCGAGATTTGTAGGAATCTTTTTCACCTTTGAATCTGACACAATGTAAAATTATTGTGTAAATACCTACAGATTTTGGATGAAGGTGTTAAGCTGTAATCCTAATTAAGTACACTTGACCTCAGAACATATGACAAGTTCTCAGGGTTGTACCGTATTCAAAGAATGTAAATACTACTGTAAATGGGAGATAGTTTAGGAAGAAAGTAAAGAAGAAAAGGATGAAACAGTTACAAAAAGATATCCGCATGGAAATAGAACAGGAACTATACAACCGTTATGCTTCTGTGGAGAGCTATCCCGACACGCCACAGGACACCCATAGCACTCACATGACTCGACGCATCTACGCGTCGTTATGCGTGAAAGCCTCCGATCTAACAGAAGGAAATTGACTTTAAAGATTCAGCCATGCTAGCTGTAGTGTAGAACGCGTTCGACCACGCCAACGAGTAACAGTGATGTGACACTCCTTGACCATCAAAAATTTTATTCAATAATGTACTCTTAGAACATGGAGCGTTTCACATTGCAAATATTTTGTAAGTATTGCTCTAAATTTTGATATATCATGCCCTCAGATCTCATCAAAAGCTCAACGTTGGTCACATCAAACTGGTGTCTGACACCAAGATTTACTCTACAGAAGGACCTTCATGTTCGGGTAGGCGTGTTCATTTCTGTGGTTGCTACTACATAAGTATTTCTCACATTCTTTTCATCATTTCCTTCAGTGTACATACTGGCCACATAACAGAGGGCAATATGAGGCATCAGAATGTATTGATCCTCATTTTTTAAGGGCTTATTTTATTTTTATAAGGGCAGCAAGCATGTATAACTTTGCCCACTTGACTTTGAGTATACTTGATCCACTTGAGACCAGATTTTCTTTAGTTGTTATGAATTTGATTGCCTGCTGCAAGATCCCTCATCATATTTTTCTTATCTTTTCTCAAACTAGTGCAAAGATTTCAAAAAAGTCTGTTTCATTCTGATTAGGCAAGACAATGTATGTCTTGGATTATACCAAGTCATCAGGAAAAATGGTCTGAGCCTCAGGTTACCTAGGAGGCAACCTGGAGCAACCTGAGGGACCTGGGTGACCTAGGTGACCTGTGCA
>KN834771.1:474044-520065 GCA_000827265.1 Collybiopsis luxurians FD-317 M1
GACCTAGGTGACCTGTGCAACCTGGGTGAACCTCAGGTAACCTAGGAAATGCCAATATCCTGGGCAAACCTCAGGTATCCTTGGGATACCTGAGGAGTGATGCTGTAAATATTACCAAATAAGGCAAAATTATATTGAATATATATACCTATGCTTTAATCTATCCTAAATGCATGACAAGGACACCTTCTTAGTTGTAGATAACTCATAGAAACTGAAATTTGACATAAGTCACATGATGCAACTCTGTGAGCTGTCTACAATCAAAATAATTTTCATATGGTCAAAACAAGTATATCACAATTATACCATACTATATACACACTATATGTACATGTATAAGCTCTTTACTGTACTGAAATACTGTACTTGAGTATATTAAGTTAATACTAGTATACTGTAATACATTATAAAGTATAATACCTGATGAAAATGTACATCATATATACTATACATAAAATATGTACAAGTTCAATACTACTACTACTACTATACAAGTACAATAGCTCACTATATACAGTAGAATAGAGTGCGGACAGTAATATATAAAGATATATTATTTTTACTTATTAACCCTTTATGCAACCTGGGGTAACTTCAGGTAACCTGAGCCAACCTGAGCCAACCTGGGGCAACCTGAGACAACCTAGGACAACCTAGGGCACCCTAGGATATAGGGGTTGGACTGTGGAAACCTAGGTAACCTAAGTACTTGAAGTGTCCTATGCTTCTTAGGTTTCTTGAGGTTGTTATAATTTAGCTATTTTTCCTGATGAGTGAGCTTGTGAAGTAGATACATCATTGCATATGCCCTGTCTGTTTACTCACCTGGAAAGGGCTGAACCAATGGGTGACCAGCATGGACACCCAATCAACTGCGACAAAGTAATTTTCACACTGATGCTAAATCACGATCTCACATATTGCCCAGTCCATGACTCCATGCAGTGTGATAGTACAGTGGCAGAGTATCCCTTGTACTTCTTGAAATAGATAAGATTTGAGTTGATTAACAGCAGAGAATGTTGAATGTTCTGACTGGATACAGTTACTGGAACATTACTGGAACATTATACATCAATGTCAAGCAAAGAACAAGTTCCTTTCAAGTAACTTAATTGAATTGAAAAAGTAACTTGACAAGTTACTTTGCTCACAGTCAACATTAGCGGGCATGCCAATAGACCATTTTTTCATCAGTTATGCACAAAACATGAGCTGTCCATTCCCAGTCTTAATAGTAAGGAGGCACAAAATTCACCACCCAAAAACTCGACATTCCATTATATTCCATGCACTTGTAACTAGCTATACAGACTTACTGTACATACATACATGAATTTTGACATACATATATGAATTTTGACAGACCTTAAGTTTGAAAGAAAGACATATTATAGTTCACATCATCAATCCTGCAGATCTCACATTTCTTTTTTCCATTTGATATATATACCCTTCCTGCAAATATCCATTGAAACTGAGTAGCTATGGATCTAATCATTGCAGGTACTCAGATGAGCAGAACTGGTGATTGATTCCTATTTTTTCTCGCTCTCTGATTGCATATCCTTAGCATCTCAATTGGAAGAGCTTTGGAAGTCTAGATCTCACCAGAACTGACAAACCATGCTATGATTCAGTGCCCAGCGTTGTCACCTGATCCACAATCACAGAGCCCTGATGAAATTTCATTTAGTACTGCCGCGGCTTAGCCGAAGGCCCCTGCGGCTTAATTTGAATATTACATTTTTTTGTACGAGGATATCCCTTGTGGTTTTAACCTATGCACTGTAGGCTTCTCATGTTTAAGCCCTTTTGACACTAACAATATCGTAAAAGTAAGACCCGTAACTCAGGTTTTATTAACGAAACACTGATCGGAGCCGTGGCTCAGCTCAAGCCGGGCTCCATAAATTCCCTCCACTTGCAAGTTCCATACATCATGAGGTGAAAAAATTTAGAATGGGCCCGGGCTGAACGGTCATCAGATAGGACGTAGTACAGATTCAGTTTGAATTTTTCTATCCTTGGAGTGCAAAAATGGACGCAACCATCAGTAATCGAGCGCGGGGTGCCTGCTTTCAGTAGCTGGTGAATGCTTCCGCAATAGAGTTCACAGTTAGGATGGCAACCGACGAGCAGGATCTCTCATTGAACACGAGTACATACTGAAAGGACTCTTTATAGACAGGCTTGGAAAGAAAAACCCTAAAACTTTAACCACATATCTCCGGAATTCCCGACCTCCCTTTACCCTGTCCATTGAACATGAAAATTCCTCCTTCAGCTGCATTCAAGGGCGGATTGGATGTGGCATTAAGGGACACAGTTGTTCAACTGCATTCAAGGGCGGGTTGGATGTGACATTAAGGGACACAGTCGCACTGCAATGCTTATAAGAAAGCGTGAATGGAGAAGGATATCCTTGAACTAATACCTGACGATTCTCTTCGCGTCCTGCGTAATAGCTTATACCAAAGGGCAAGTCATGCTTTCGACGGTTCACATTGGCATAAACGCCAATCGAGGTGAGTTCGTACAAATGCCGAGAATGAAACTGCAGCTTTGATCCTGACTAGTTTCTGGATCTCCCACTTCGTCTGCTATACAGTGGTTGTTATCGTCTTTCTTGTCATCGCCCTTGTTACAATGCTGGCAAGGATATGCATTCGTTCTCGTAATCGGCGGTTATGGTGGGATGATGGCTGTCAGTGTTCATGCAGTCTAGATCTCTTGCCGTTTCCTCTTACCCTTTTTTTCTCTTACTCCTCTGTCGAGTCTAGGTTCCTTTTTGGCCACTTTAATTGCATGTTTAATGTACGTAGGGGTCTCCCTATCTGAGAATACAACAGGTATATTTATTCACCAGTCATGCTCTCTAGAGACCTCACGTTGTTGCAGTGCCGACCACACCCAAAGCTCATCGACTGAAGATCATCCAATTCTGGTCAGTAAGTCCAGCATAGCAGTTAAATTCCGTGAGCTGAAATATATGCACAGGATTGTTCTCATATCCTATAGCATTGTGATTTGGTGAGCCTTCTCAACGAAAGCCCGAGCATGTTAGGTTTCATGTTGCAATTGCCACTGACCCGGTAACTTGATCTAGGCTGGCTAAGATCACCTTGATGCTGTCAATAGTTCGACTCATTCCAACCTTCTTTCCCCTCCGGAGGGTATCAGAATTGGCTTCCATCGGGCTACTCTTGATGGGTATAAGCATCTCAATAACAAAAATCTATATCTGTGCCTCCGACGTTTCCTGGTACAGTTTGCCAAATCCTCTGTGTAGGGCTCTTAGCAATGCAACGCTCGGGACGGTAGAACTCATATGTAAGCCCTTTCGATCTATCCTGCTGGCAGCAATTGCCTTGAATCGTCTCCATGAAACAGTGTATGTTGCCGCAGATGTTATACTTCTGGTCCTACCGTTGCGACTGCTATACCATATCAGCCTTACAAGGAATAAAAAGAGGTATGCAGTGAGCATACATACCTTAAAATAAACCTTTCGGCGAATATGCGAACTAACAGATTCCTTATGTTTCAGAATGCTCATTTTCATGTTCAGTGTCAACTTGATCACCAGCGCTATTTCGGTTTTCCATGCTGTATTTTTGATACTTGACGCTGGGAGCTTGTTAGCCGTGACTGTCGAGGTTGAGGTAAAAGAACTAATTTAATCCTGCGAGTAAATTGCTCTTACATAGGAGCGCTTTAGGTCGGGACAGCGCTTGCAGCGGCAAATCTGGCTGTCATTGCGCCTCATCTCTACCGAATGATCAACCCTGAAGGGGACTTCGATAGCAAGCCCTTCACATACTATCGAAGTGTCCAGCCAGATGGGGGTGTTCGTATGCGTCTGGTGGCGGACCTAGTACAGGACATTTGCTTGACAAATATGCCTCAAATGTCTATTGGCGCTACAGTTCGTCTTCCAGAATCTGACACGGAAATAATATCAGCAAATGTTTTTGCCCCGAATGGTGTAGAAAGTAAAGATCCTCAGTCAGACCGACTTCATCAATCATCTTTTGCTTCCTATAATTCGGTCCCTCCTCCGGCAGATAAAGGGCCATTAAAATCACAACATCACTCGGAGCAGCGTGATTCGTAGCAGTCTTTAAATTTTTTCATTTTTGAATTTGACAGAATATAATATACATATTTGCTGTGCGCCATAATCATTGTGTAAGTAACCACCAATCTCGAATGAAGGAAATTGACTGCAACAATTTCAGCCGTGCTAGTGGTGGTATTAGATTGCGCTTTTCGTTCCGTGCGTGATGCGCGGCCCGCCAACAGACGCGACGCGATAATGCACCTCGTCGAAGGGGTTCCCGCCAGTACCTTGGTGACATTTCCTATTGATTCTTAACTCAAGTGCTGATCAGCATTATGTGACGCATTGTAATGGATGGAATTAGCCCGTTTTTGGCGGCGTACTCTCCATGATCGAGTCCTCTCGACACTCACCAGAATTTCGCCTAAACTTACAAGGAGGTTTTCAAGAATTCCTTGATTGGCACGTTGTCCCATCTGCTGCTACATTCTGCAATATAAAGAAGCCAAGAATACCAGACAAGCTTTATACATCTCAGCATGAGCAAGGGCTAGATGGCCATCAGATAGGATTCCCCAGTTTCAGTTTTTCTATGCTATCATCAGTGGTTGAGGACAGGATGCATGCTTTTAGCAACTGGTGGATGCTTCCTCAATAGATCTCACAGTTAAACTTCACAGTTAGGATGGCAACCGACCAGCAGAATTTCTCATTCAACACGAGTACTGATAGAATTCCTAGGCAGGGCTGGAAATTAAACCCTAAAGCTTTAACCACGTCTCTCCGGAGGTCCGGACCTCCATTTACCCTGTTCATATAACATGAAATTTTCGCCTCCAATTGCGGTTTGGGTGGGGCGTGAAGGGACGCAATCGCAATGCTTATAAGACAGTGTTAAGGGAGAAGGATGTCGTCAAACTCATATCTGACGATTCTCTTCGCGTCCTGCCAAATAGCATATATCAAAGGGCAAGTCATGCTTTCGAAGATTCACATTGGCATAAACGCCAATCGAGGTGAGTTCACACTCATGCCGAATATAACCCACTAATTTCTGGATCCCCAACTTCGTCTACTATGCAGTGGTCGTTATCGTCTTTCTGGTCATTGCCCTTGTTACGATGCTGGCGAGGATATGCATTCGTTCTCGTAATCGGCGGTTATGGTGGGATGATGGCTGTCAGTGTTCATGTCTCGATCTTTTACCGTTTCCTCTTACCCTTTTTTCTGTTACTCTTCTATCGAGTCTAGGTTCTTTTTTGGCCACGTTAATTGCAGGTTTAATGTACGTAGGGGAATCCCTAGCTGATAATACAGCAGGTATATTTCATTCCCCAGTCGCGCTCTCTAGAGGCCTCACTTGGTTGCAGTGCCGACCACACTCAAAGCTCGTCGACTGAAGATCATCCAATTTTGGTCAGTAAGTCCAGCATAGCAGTTAGGTACCCTGAGCTGAATTATATACACAGGATTGTTCTCACATCCTATAGCTTTTCCATTTGGTGAGCCTTCTCGGCGGAAGCTTCGAACATGTTAGGTTTTATGTCGCGGTTGCCACTGACCCGATAACTTGATTCAGGCTAGCTAAAATCACCTTGATGCTGTCAATAGTTCGACTCATTCCAACCTTCTTCACCCTCCGCAGGGTATCAGAATTGGCTTCCATCGGGTTGCTTTTAATGGGTATAAGCGTCTCAACAACAAAAATATATATCTGTGCCTCCGACGTTTCCTGGTACCATTCATCGAATCCTCTGTGTAGGTCCCTTAGCAATACAACACTGGGGACAGTAGAAGTCATAAGTAAGCTCTTTCTGTCTTTCCTGCTCGCAGCAATCGCCTTGACTCGTCCCCTTGAACAAGTTTTTATAGCCGCAGACGTTATACTTCTGGTCATACCGCTGCGGCTGCTATACCATGTTAGTCTCTCAAGAAATAAAAAGAGGTACGCAGTGAGCGTACCTGTCTTAAAGTAAACATTTCGGCGAATATGCGAACTGACAGATTCCTTACGTTTCAGAATGCTCATCCTCATGTTCAGTATCAACTTAATCACCAGCGCCATTTCGGTTTTCCATGCTGTACTTTTGATAGTTGACGCTTGGAGCTTGTTAGCCGTGACTATCGAAGTCGAGGTAAAAAATCAACTTGATCCTGTGAATAAATTGCTCTTACATAGAAGCGCTTCAGGTCGGGACAGCACTCGCAGCGGCCAATCTGGCTGTCATTGCGCCTCATCTCTATCGAATGATCAACCCTGAAGGAGACTTCGATAGCAAGCCCTTCAGGTATTATCGAAGTGTCCAGCCAGATGGGGGTATTCGTATGCGTCGAGTAGCTGACCTGGTGCCAGACATTTGCTTGACAAATGAGCCTCAACTGTCTATCGGTGCTATAGGTTGTGTTTCTACGACTGTTCGTCTTCCAGAATCTGACACGGAAACAACATCAGAGAATATTTCTGCACCGAGCGCTGTAGAAAGTAAAAACTCTCAGCCCAGTTTACATCATCAATCATCGTTTGTTTTTCACGACCCGGATGCTCTCTCACAGGGATCTCGCTCGTTGCAGCATGATTCGTAGCAATCACATGTTGAAAGTCTTTTTTTTCTTTCTTTTTCTGGAATGAACACGATGAAAGATACTCACATACTGTATGCAATAGTAATCTTGTAAACACCTGCAAGCTCGAATGAGGAGAACGCGTTGTAATAATATACGCGTTCGGCCCGGGCCGCTGAAATGAACTTCCCATAAAAAGTTCCGTTTTTGGCGAGATGAACCTCAATAACCGAGATGCCGTCCTAACGCTGGAGCGGCTTCTCGGCCACCATTCAGCTTGCCAAAACGGGGATCCTGAGCAAATCCTGAGAACGTCTTTGATGGGGAAGTAAGGCCTTATCAATACGAGCTGCACGGTAGAGGGGAACTAAAAAATCTTATCGCGTCCTCGTCGATCGAGCTCCCTGGTCGCTACATTGTTATGATGAAGCGGGGAAGCTGTTACTCCCAGAAGAACGCCACATAGAGCAAAAAAAAGGGCGAGAAGGAGCATTTTTTAGTGACTTTTGATTTTTTTCTCGCCCTCTAATTGCATATGTATCTCAATTAGAAGAGCCTTGGAACTCTAGACCTCACCAGAATTGAAAAATTATGCTATGATTCAGTACCCGGCGTCAGCGTTGTCGCCTGATCTACGTTTACAGAGCCCTGATACTACATTATACATGGCTTCGACGACCACCAATACCGGTGTCCGGTAGGCTTCTCATTGGAAAATCGAACCGTGGAGTTCCGGCCAGTACCTTGGCGATGTTTTCGTATTGATTTCCTAGCTCTAAGCTCAAGTGCTTTTAAGGATCAAGTGGTGCATTGTAATGGGCGGCGTTAACTCTAGGAGGGCGGTGTACTCTCCATGATCCTCTCGACAATCACTAGCCTCCAGTAAATTTCGCCTAAACTTACAAAGAAGTTTTCAAGTATTCCTTGACTGGCATCCTGGTCCATCTACAGCTACATCTTTCAATTTATAGGAGCCAAGAATACCCAACGAGTTTTATAAATCTCAGAATGAGCCCGGGCTAGACGGTCATCAGATAGGATGTAATACAGATTCAGTTCCAATTTTTCTATACTTGGAGCGCCAGTTCACAGTAAGGATGGCAACCGACGAGCAGGATCTCTTATTAAACATGTGTACTGAAATGATTTTTAGACAGGCCTGGAAAGAAAATTCGAAAACTTTAACATATCTCCGGAATTCCAGACCTCATCTTACCCTGTCTACAGAGTTAGACATTTTCGCCTCCGCCAATTGCATTCAAGGACGGATTGGACATGCATGTTATGAAGTGACACAGTCGGAATGGATATAAGAAAGCATCAATGGAGAAGGATACGCTTCTCTAACTCATGCCCGACGATCTTCTACCTGCCCCGCATAATAACATATACCAGAGAGTGAGCCATGCTTTCGAAGATTCATATTGGCTTAAATGCCAACCGAGGTGAGTTCATACCTATGCCGAATATGATATCGCAACTTGGATCCTCACTAACCTTTGGATTTTCACCTTTGTCTACTATGCAGTGGTTGTTATCGCTTTTCTGCTCATGGTCCTTGTTACGATGCTGGTGAGGATATGCATTCGCTCTCGTAATCGGCGGTTATGGTGGGACGATGGCTGTCAGTGTTCATGTCTCGACGTTTCGCTATTTTCTCTTACTCATCTTTCAATTTTAGGTACCTTTTTAGCCGCCTTGTTCACAGTATTAATGTACGTAGGAGAAATTCTAGCTGATCATACAGCAGGTAGGTTTCATTCCCCGGTCATACTCTATCAAAAAACCGACGTTGTCGCAGTGCCGGCCACACCCAATGCCCATCGACTCAAGATCATCCAATTTTGGTCAGGAAGTCGAACACGGCGGTTGCATTCCGTGAGCTGAATTATATACCCAGGGTCATTCTTATAGCCTACTGCTTTGCAATTTGGTGAGAAATTGGTGGCGAAAGCCTGAGCGTGTTAAAATTTATATCTACTTATCTTGATCTACATAGGTTTGCTAAAATCACCTTGATGCTGTCAATTGTCCGCCTCATCCCAACTTTTTTGACCCTTCGGAGAGTATCCGAATTGGCTTCCATCGGGTTTCTTCTGATGTGTACAAGCATCACAACGTATAAAATTTATATCTGCGCCTCTGACGTTTCCTGGTACAAATTACCAAACCCTCTATGTAAGGCCATTAGTCTCAGAGCGATTGGGATCACGGAACTCATAAGTAAGCTCTCCCATTTTCCTTTCCTGTATCGATCACTTGGCTCACCTGATTTATCGAGCGTACGTTGCCGCGGATGTTACACTACTTGCCATACCGCTGCGGCTGCTTTATCACGTCAGCCTCTCAACGGATAAAAAGAGGTATGCAGTAAGCGTACCGTAAAGTTTCCGAGCATATGTGAACTGACAGATCCCATATGTTTCAGAATGCTCATTTTCATGTTCAGCGTCAACTTGATCACCAGCGCGATTTCAATTCTACATGTTATACTTCTGATAGATGATGCCTGGAGCTTGTTAAACGTGACTCTCGAAGTCGAGGTGAAAGCGCTCACTAAATCCTATGAATGTTTTATTCTTATTAGTGCTTTAGGTCGGGATAGCACTTGTAACGGCTAATCTGGCTGTCATTGTGCCATACTTCTATCGAATGATCAACCCTGAGGGAGATTTCGATAGTAAGCCCTTCACGTACTATCGAAGTGTCCAGCCAGATGGGGGTGTTCGTATGCGTCGAGTGGCAGACCTAGTAACAGACATTCGCTCGACAAATGAGCCTCAACTGTCTGTCAGTGCTATAGGTCGTGTTCCTACGACTATTCGTCTTCCAGAATCTGACACAGAAACGATATCAGCAAATGTTTCTGCCGCGAGCAGTGTAGAAAGTAAAAATTCCCAGTCCAGTTTGCATCATCACTCATCGTTTGTTTCTCTTGATTCGGATGTCCTCTCACGGGAATCCAGCTCGTTACAGCTTGATTCGTAGCGTTCACATGTTTAACGTCTCTTTTTTTTCTTTCCTTTTCTGGAACGAACACCATGAAAGATACTTAGATACTGGATGCAATAGTCTTCTTGTAAATCATGTAAATACACGCAAGCTCGGATGAAGAGAACGCGTTATATGTGCGATGTGTTCGCCCCGGGCCAGTTGAAAGGCACGATCGGTCACGACCATGTGACGTCCCGCGACGAAGTTCACCTATCATAGCATTTCATTTGAAATTTGAACGTTCGGACGCCCGAAACCGATGGCTAGGATTGCATCTCTTCGATGTGATACAAATTTACTACGTAAATAAGTATGTAACCGGGTTGGCATTCTAGTTAAGGAGATCTTTAAGAGAAGGGTTTTGCCCAGATGTGCTTGGACGCAGGCCCCCGGGAGCCTGCGACCCAGAGGATCCCACCCCAGCCTCGCTTTGCCCAGATGCTTGACCCCCCGCAGCCTGAGATCCAGAGGCCCCTGCAGCAGTATTTCCCGACTGTGCTTTCCCTGGCTTATGATCGTCCGGAGTATCCTTGAGCCACTCATTATTGAAGTTAACATCACCTCGAATGTATTTCCCCAAAATCTGCATAATGGCGTTTTTAAATTCCATCACCGAGCTGGACTTGAGAGCCGCAATAGCGCTTAAAGCGTCATCTCTGCCCTGACTTCCATCTGTCTTGACATCGGGGAAATGGACCTGACACACGGTGTGTAGAAGTTTTCTTTCGTTCGGGTTTAGCTTCCTGTTTACTCTGAAGACGCTGTTCTCCTGCCCTCCGTATCCCTTTATGAGAGCGAAGCCTTGTTCTGACAGGAAGAACGCGGGTCCAATTTGTTCTGCGTGATACCTTACGGCGACGACTCGAAGATCGGTAGCTGCAACAATGCCAAAAGGCCTTATCAATACGAGCTGCACGGTAGAGGGGAACTAAAAAACCTTACCGCGTCCTCGTCGATCGAGCTCCTTGGTCGCTGCATCGTTATGACGAAGCGGGGAAGCTGTTACCGCCAGAAGGCTGGCAAGAACACTGCATAGAGCAAAAAAACGGGCGAGAAGGAGCATTTTTAAGTGAGTTTTGAGAGCTATAAAACCAGGGTGCCGGCAAGTGAGCGGAAGCGAACTGAGCGCAAGGAACCTGACATACGTTAGTGATTATGAATTGAAGAATATGGCCAGCAGATTCTTCCAACGTTCAAAGTACTATAGAGAGAATGAGTAAACGCATAAGCTGATATGGTAACTAAATGGCATACCGGACCAGCGCAGTGAATATTCCTTCATAACGCGAGCTGGCATTTATACGAATGGAGAAGAGATGCTGTGCGGTCAAGGATAAAAATTTATGCTAGGGAGGTGCGCGAGTCGGCGAATTTGTCGGCGAATTTGTCTTAGGTACTTCAAATGAGCCAGCGGTAAGGATAATTCATATATGCAGGCGAAAATTGATTCCGCGATGTGGTTTGTGTACTTATGCTGTGCGCATCGTTATGCCAGGAAATACTATTACTGACCATCTGCACCGTTCACAAATCGAGGTGAACAAATCGCTGAGAGCGAGCTAAATACGTTTCATTACTGGGCGCTATAGCCAAGTGGTTACGGCGACAGATTAGAATACATGAGGTGGTAGTGCTTGATCTGTTCCTCTTTGAGGGCGCAGGTTCGAATCCTGCTGGCGTCGATAGCCTGGGGGTATTGCTTTTTAATGTATTTTTCTCACTCTCTCTTGCAATATGTACAGAAATGTCACCGACGGGAATCCAAGTTTGAATTGAAGGACCCACTATAGTCTACCGATCAATCTTGGTAATGTTGCTTCGGTTTCACGAAATGGGGATATCTGTTTCGTAATATGTAAAAGTACCCAAAAATACCCATATATAGCCGTGGGTCCTGGTAATGCGGAATTTCCTATTTTGGAGTTACCCAGGTTCTTTTACAGCTTATTACATCCTTAGATTTCGAACCCACCAGCATCACTGTACGAGACTTTCACGATGACTTGCCATCGTCTTCCAACCTACAGCTAGTGACGTGTCCCGTTATTTCCCGGCCACAAAATGCTATCGAGCACGGCGACTTGACTAGACAGCAGAAGATATCGTAGGTTTGGAGGCCCGAGTCGTTATGACGGTAGACATTATTGATTGAATGATGAACCTCGATAGTAACGGATTCGGTTTTCCAAGGTCCAAATCTTGTACAGTTGAAAGCCACAGGGTCCCTGGAAAGCATACAAGATGTCTTTTTGGGATCGAACCGCGTATTGGCCCTCCGGGCGTTGATCAACCGAGAGATTCCATAGTCGAAAAAGTCCCATCAGCTAGAGTTGCATTCACTCGCTATATTTGTATCATTTGTATAGGTAACAGGAACGACACATCCCGATAATGGAAAAAAGGGACAGCGGCTCCCACACGTGTCACGGTGACTCTCAGTGAGCGACCATGAGCGTCTGCGATTCAACGATTCAAGAATGGGGCTTGTCTTTCATTTCTCGGATGTCATTCATTTTGGGCGGCACAGCTTCTGCGCTCGAGAGGCATTTCTATATATACGGGGCAAGATTCGACTGGCGTATCATTTATTCGAGCTTTTTTGCTCTTTGCTGCTTCGAGTTTCATGGTATAGCTCTTGGGTAAAGCCTTCTTCAATCGTACAGAAGATTCGAAAACCGTGTATCGTCTCATTTCACGTTTGTGTTTGCACTTTCTTCCTTGGGCTGAAGCTGATTAGACTATAATTTCTTAGGAACAACAGACGAGATTTTCTCTGCAATGACCGAAGCAGGCTCGACGGCAGCAAGCGCAGAATCCAGCAGAGAACAAGCTTTGTATATCCTTTTTACCGTCTTCCAGCTCGCAGGTCTCGGTGGCCTTATCATCATTTTCATTACCGCGTGGGCAACTTCTGTGGTCCAAAAACGACATCTCTGCTGGTCGAGCTTTATTCTTTCATGGATTATATCATCCCTTTCATACAGGTATGTGTTTCATCCCCATCCAAGTTCTACTACTTTGACTGATCCCAGTCTTCTCCGCAGTCTTCTAGCGGGAACTTCGCTCGACTGGCAGCCGGGTTATTCTCTCTGTTTGGCGCAGGCTGTTCTGATTTATACCGTTCCAACACTGTAAGTTTCCGCAGCCCAGAGTCCAGCGTAAGATGTTGACGAATTATTCGGTTTAGGACGGCTTGCACTAGCCTGGCTCTCGTCATACAGGTAGGATCAACATATTATGATTTTGGCACGAAAAATTTGCTAACTCTATCACAGGTTTTGCTGACCGTACGCTCATTCACAACGCCCCCAATGTCTCCCTTGAGTGCCAGGCCTTCCTCTGATAGATTGTGGACCTTTATGGTCGGCCTCCGTTCCCCTATTCGCTTCCTAAACCTCATGCTGATGAAACACCCATCTTTTAGCTGTTATTCGTTCCATACCTCCTCGGAGCGGCGATGTTTACCCTATCTCTAGTCATCGGTCTCAAGGATCACGATACGGTGACTAGGCCACCGGGTGGATTTTACTGCAACATGAAAGACACTCTCCCGTCAGTACACCCTCCACCCTCTTTCTCCCGCTTATGCTTATTCATTCATTCGTTGTTGGTCAAACAGAGGAAAAATCTCCGCCATTGTCGTTGCAGCAATCATGATCATTTGCGTCTTCCTGGGCGGCACCATCTCCATCATTCTCCGGCGACACTGGCGCGTGTTTACCAACCAAAGTCGTACGCCGCTTGCGACGGCGATGAGAGTGCTGTGCTTTAGTGCGTTTTCGGTTGTGGCGATTGTGTGAGTTATTGTCAATGTTTTTCTCTTTTTCTTCACCCTGTTCTTCCTTCCGTCCTGCCGTTCCCGATGGCGGTGGTGGATGGTTTTGTTTTTTGTTTGTTTGTTTTGACGCGGAGCTAACTGTGGAGCCTTTAGGTTAGGGATCATATTCTTCTTTACGCCACGAAGTAGTCATGGGCCAGGGTTAGAAATCGTTCTTTCTCTGAGTGAGTTGGATGCTTTCCCTTCTCCGCTCGTATCAGTTCAACTAACGAACCTATTACCCCTTTTAGTGCCCGTAGCAGCCGTCCTCGTCTTCGGAACCCAAAAAGACCTCATCGAGCCCTGGAAATCCGGCTTCCAAAAATGTCTCCGCTGCCTTGCATCCTGTTTCCGTCGCAAGCGGGACCCACACACGCAGAGCACGAGTACGAGACACGCGAGCTCGTCGAGATTGTGCGGGAGTGAGAGTCAGAGTAGTCCGGATGGGAGTATACTTAGTTTTAATGAGTATGTGGCTGGGGTGAGGATGGAGGCTGGTCAGAATATTTGGCGGGGTTCGGAATCATCATAATGTTCCCCCCCCCTCCTTCCCTCCCTCCCTCCCTCCCTCCCTCTCTTTCTCCCTTTCTTCCTTCCTTTCTCAATCTCTCTCTTTTTTCCCCTCTGTCTATCTCTTTGTTTCCCAAAGGGACCCGAAAGTTCGGGTCCCATTCTTCCTCTCACCTCACTCAATCACCTCTATCCTCCATGCCCACCTCTATCCTCTATGCCCAATTCTTCAGTTCTCGCCTTCTTCCCTACTATCTTTCATTCATTCATCTATCCATTCATTCATTCAACCAGCGTACTTTCCTTTCTTAATCCTTCGACTTACGCCTCTCTTAGTCTATGGGCTTTTTTCTCCCCTTTTACTGAACACTTCCTGCATTCTGCATTAATTGATGCTACTCTTCTACGCATTCTTTCCCCCTCTCCTTTCTCCTTTTACCGAACACTTCCTGCACTCTGCACTCTGCACTAATTGATACTCTTTTTCCTCTCCCCCTTTCGGGGATTATTTCTCCCTCTTCTTTCTTTCTTCGCTTTTTCTCATCGTAATTTCACACTAAAGAGGGTAAACATAGTCGAGATTGTACTATTATGTGTAACATTAGACAAAAAAAAAAGATGTACTTACTTTCAAGTTGTGTATCACTATCAGAATACTTAGATAGATACTTGCTTTGATTCGTCGATATCGTGACACCATAACACCAACATCGTTCGTTCGTTGATTCATTCATTCATCAAGCGATATCAACTAGAACTAATATTGACTAATATCGACTAATATCAACTGACATCAACCTACACCGTCGTTCCTTGTCATCACCCTCCTCATCACCCTCATCATCAAGCACATCACATCTTCATCATCATCTTCATCATCTTGGTACTTGACTTCGAAGCAATCCGTACAACAGCAAATGAATACAGACTATGTACGCCACACCTTCTCCGGAGAAAGAGGATGCGGAGGGGTGGGAAGAACGAATAACGGAATGAGGGAATGGAATGAAACGAAAAGAGAATTGAACGTCAACAGCGAACTTGGAATTCGAATCCGCGGCCGGGTCCGACTGTCCGAGCTATGATAGGACGAGTCCGAGTCCGGGTCCGGTCCATCAATCTCCGACTCAAGTTCAACATACATTGTCTAAGGTTGAAGGAAATGAAACGAACGAAACGAATGAACATTGATATTGAATATCGAACGATCTCACTCCTACTCGACCCTACTCGCAAACTCAACAAACTCGGCATAACTCATACCCCACCTCTCCGCCAAGCTATTCGTTCCGTTTTCCGCGCCACTACTACTATCACCTCCACCACCACCACTACTACTACTGCTGCCAATACTCTTGGCTTTCTCCCTCCCAATCCACTCCCGGATCCGATCCTTCTGCTTCCGGTCTAGAGGTCCCTCGCACAGGTTTAGATACGTCCTCAATAGCCTGTAATAGAGTCAGTACCAAAACGAAATGAAATGAAATTTGAATGAGCCATCCCATTCGGATCTCTCGAAACAAAACAAAAGCCAAAAGAAAACACACACAAGAAAACGCAAAACCAAAAAAACAAAGAAAGACACTCACGCAACACCCTTCTCCTCAAAATCCCCATCCACCTCTTCCTGATCGCCATCCGCGCCGTACGGCACAGGATCCGTAAGGCCCCGAATAAGGGTATCCAAAATGTCGTGCTTGTGCATCGCCTCGAGGGTGAGCGCGGACGTGGAGGCGCGATTGGCATCTGAGAGATGTGCGGCGTGCGAGTTGGCGTGGATCGGGGGTGGGGCGTGGTGCGAGTTTGGTGTGTGGAAGTTATCGGGGGCAGAGGACGATGATGCGGCTGGAGCTGGAGCTGACTCGTTGGGTGTGAGGAGGCTGTTTAGCAGGAACGCGGTTTTTCTCCGGACGGTGATGTCTGGGTCTGGCAAAGGAGTAAAACAGTGGAGTTAAATATATAATGGATATTCTCAGCTCACCTTGTAACGCCTCCCTAAGCCTACTCCACCCCTCCGACCCATCCTCCTCCATCCTTACAAGCGCAGGAGCATTATGTTTGAGCAACCCAGAAAGCGCATAGATGACTTTGGATCGTATGCGTTGAGCGGAAGAGGATGTTGAGCTGGGGTTGGGAGCGAGGAAAGAGGTGAGGGTTGGGATGGGATTGAGTTTGAGGTACTGGAACGGATATTGAGTTGACGATTATCGGGAAATCAAGTTTGTGATACGCACCGCGTCCTGAGCAGCGGGATTATTCTGAAGGGCAGTTCCGATGACCCAAATGGCGTGCGTGGCCACTGCGTCGGGGGTGGATGTCAGCAGGGCGTGTAGGGGCTCCCACATTTTCAGCTTTTCGAGGTCTTTGAGAGGAATTCGAATTAGAGAAATGACTAGGAAAGAACCGAAATTGATAACACATACTGTTCGCATTATCAATTTGTTCAATCAGCTAGAGCAAGAAGATTCATGAGCTACAGTGTACATCAAGCAATCATTATCGGGCGTACCATTTCCAGATTATCCAAAGCATCCACTCGATCATCTTCGCTCCTACTTGAATCTACAGCAATATCCATCGCTTCCTTCATCTGCTCCGCATCGCTTTTTCCCAACAACATGTCGATGATTTCTGGATTCAAATCTGATCTTGGACGCGGAGGCTGCGAGGCTGCTGCTGCTGCTGCACCATTTTCAGTATTTAGGGGTGTAGAGTTTTCGATACCCCATCGGAGGAGAGATTGCATTTTGTAATATGGCGATGGGTGATGCGGTGGTGGGTGGTAGTATGCAACTTGTAACTTGTATCGGAATTTGCAAGTTTATAATCAAAGCCGATCCAAGCGTTCTCGAAGCTTCGCGTCATTTCGCGGCTTATCAGGAAGTGGCTGTGCGATAAGATATCGATATCCGACTCTACATCTAGAATTTCTACCTACTCTCTTCTACGACTAATCCCAATCTCAAAGCCCTAAAAAGGCACAGCCAACAAACCCGTAACAGACAGAAAACGCCATCTCAAACCCAACATCCCCCGTCCTCTCCGCTATCGGCCCATTAAACCATCTCTGCGACCGTTCCAGATTTCGACGAGATACGCGTCGAAAGCCGAAGCCGAAGAAGTCGAGCGCGGGGATGGGGATGGGGATAGAGAGCGTCGAAAAATCAAATACTCAAAGAAGATCACAGCTATAAAAGCCGAACACCAATACCCAATGATTCCCAGAAAATTCGTGAGCGTATTGTAAAATTTATGCGAGCCGACGATAGCGATCGGTAATACTCTGTATAACTGTCAGTCAGTCCCGCCCCGGTCATCGAACCGAACAAGAAAAAAAAAAAATTGCAAACAAAAAAGACGTCCACTACTCACATAGCCGTTGTTGCAATCGAAAATACATATCTCGGAACGATAATCAACGTAGGTATGAACACCTGAACATTTAACGAGATTGAATAAAAACGTCGTAGCGATATTCCCAGCCACCGATAAACTTTAATGACCTCGTTAAAAACTTGCTAAAGTTTCCGACGGGGCTCATTGAGAGACATGGCCGCCGACAGCCTCCCCCCCCCCATTCAAATTGTCGTAGGCTTACGCCCATGTGGGTACAGCAGAACTACATAGGTGATGCTGATGCTACAGCTACAGCTGCAGATGCTACGCCCAGGTATTGAACGCTCGTTATGGGATTGAACAAGCCAAAGTAGGTGTATAAGAAGATTTTGATGCTGATGTTTGATACCGTTAGAAGACTCGTTGGCTTTGTTGGCTGTTGGTGGCGAAAATTTGGATTCACCATGACACGTTTGGACTGAAGTGTATCGTGAAATCAGATGCCAGAGGCTGAGAATAAGTGATCACAAATCCTGCGATCGTCGACGAAAGGAAAGGTTGGTGGCAGCATCAGCCGGTTCCGACGGAACATCCTTTAAATTCTTTCCTCCCAGTCCAAGTGTGACAAGATAGACAACTAGGACCGGAAATCACGCGAGGCGCTCGTACCTGTAAGAAACAGCTCTAGTCTAACTACAATCACGAACGAGAGCAGATTCATGTCCCTTACCAAGTGAGGATTGAATATTGAATACCCACAAAACGACAGCTGTGAAAAACGAAGCAAGAAGCACACAAGATACGCCACGGTTGAGCGCCGTTTAGAAGAAACGTTGCAGTACTTGAGCTGGCAAGCAACAATCTTACGGCAAGAGACATCACGACGACGATGACGATCCCAGCTCTACATACAAATAAATAAGAGAAAATCCATGTCACTGTCAGCCATCAACGAAGCGAGATGTCGACGCTCCAACTTGAGTGGGCTCGAAAGACATCGGAGAAAAGATGTGTGGCAAAGATGACACTCACGTCCGTGTCAGATTGCCATCGGCATCAGAGACACTCGCGAGTGTTTGTCCCCCCAAGATGGCATTCAATATAAATTCGACTGCATTAGCAATCTTTCTTCTAGTGTGTACCTATCAAATACCGCCCGCCCGTCTATGATCATGACTCGATCCATGCATCCATGCATCCTTCTGTTCATCCGTTCCACCGTCCAGGGGCCTCGATTATAGAGTAGTAAAAAAAAAGGAAGGATACACCCGAAGCTAAATCTAGCCTGGACCATCTGTCGTAATCCAAATTTAGGCCCCCACCCACGTCGCGCGCTGTTAAGTAAGACATAAATTTGGGAAACTTCATTCCATCCATTCTCGAGAGCTCAGAATCAATCTGAACGCTACAGGTCCAAGGCTCCCGGCAGAGAACGATAGGATGTTCAACAAAGTTCATCGTGAACGAGAGGAAAAAGAGCTTGTAATACTGTCGGTGCGTGTCGGAGCGTTCGGATATGGGGACGGGGGATATCCCTGTACATTATACGATTAACCCCAAGATTAGAAAGGTTACATTCTTCAGATTCTCCGGATCTGTTCGCATAGCAGGTAACTATTTGATGATTGATTCGGATATTTCTAGTCTTTTTTTTGTTCTTGTTTCTTAGTCCTAGTTCCTTATGCGGATCCGCTGGACTCGGTGGGAGATTAGGTGGCTTTATGAATGTTGAAGGGAAGACGGGACGGAGCCAACAGATTCTATACGGGTTGAATCGGAGTCATGGAGATGGAAAGTTTGAACCAACTCAAATTTAGCGTCAACTTATGACGAGAACCAAAGAAGCGCCTTGGGCTGGCCGACAATCCGAGAACGGCATTCAAGCGCCTAAATATTCCCTCCGCCACCCCACTTTACATCCAGATAAAAAATGCTCTTTTGTTTAATTATAATAGACCTCATTGACACCTATATGTACATTCAGCTCGATGATATCAAGTCTTGATTTTATCAGTGTCACTCTGCAAGAACCATTATATATCTTTAGGAATGTTACATATTTTTTCTTTGCTCGTTTAAAGAGCACATTTAAGATGCACAGATGTCACAGACGTACTAAGAAATAGTACCGTTGTATTTCTTTCGAGACACATGTCACCTTGCAGTAACGAGAAACCATCGGCGAAGCCTCAAAGCCAAGCTTAAAATTGAATACACCGACAGAAATTGCAGCTTCAAAGACCAATTAAGCGCTATCAAGAATTATTAGTGGAGTGGAGGAACCCTGGGAAACCCTTTGACATCTTAAACTTAAACTGCAAGTTAAATTCAGAACACGCAATGACTTAATAGAGCCCTGCAAACTTATAAAACGAACGACCGTTCAGTCCAGAACTCTGGACTACAAATATATAAGTACGTTCAAGTTTGTTGTTTGAGGGTTACGGGTTTCCCATAAGTACTAGGCCCCTGAAAATACAGTTCAGTTGACAGTTCGGTAAGCGACGTGCTCATAAATCATATAAAAGCATCAAAAATGCACTGACAACTCGGATTGAACTCACACTTCACATTTGAGGACAGCACAGAACAGATGTTTCCAGACTTCCCGATCAGTGCGAAAGCAAATCGCAGTGAGTTTTACCTCGTACATGATGCGGTTCTCTTGATCGGCTCTCCCCCCCGTCATAATAGTATTGATTGTTGTGGTCTTGGTAATTGCCCTGATTACAACTGCAGCAAGGATCTGTATTCGCAGTCATTATCGAAGGTTATGGTGGGATGATAGCTGCAAGTACTCATTTTTCAATTCTTGTGCACGCTTTCAATAACTCAGCCTTAGGCGCTGTACTAGTAACACTAATTATAGCGGTAATGCTTGCGGCTTACTTCTTGGCCGATTACTCAAAACGTCAGTCTCATTTCCTACTACTTCTTCGAGACACTGACATCAACGTCGTAGCTCCGCCCACTCTCCGTGCCCGCCAGAACAAAATAATACAAGAGTGGTGAGGAGAAGATTGAATGTGATCATGGGTTGTGAGCTAAATTGGGTTTCTAGGATGCTGACCACAAGCTACCCTTCAGCGGTTTGGTAGGAGTTTATGGCCGGATGCGCAGAAATGAGTTAACAACGTTTCTTTCTTTTTTAAGGTGTGCTCGATTGAGTCTTTTACTATCCATAGTTCGCCTCATCCCCCCTATATTCCCCCTCCGAAGAATATCTGAAGGAACTGCCATTGGGTTCCTTCTAATGTGGATTAGTATGCTTGTAGTAAAGATATACGCTTGCGTCTCTAATCTATCTTGGTATCATCAACCAATTCCTGCTTGCAGGCTGGGAGGCCAGCTTGCAGTTATGATATACCAAGCCGTAGGTAGGCCCATCCAAGTATGCCCTCACTACTTCCTCACTCGCTTGCCTATTTCCAGCTTTTCTCCTAGCGGACGTCATCCTTGCCGCTATCCCGCTTCGACTTTTACACCATATCAGTCTTGAAGGCAAGAAGCGAAGGTGAGTTTCTCTCGGTTGAATGATGGCAGACTGACACTGACAGAGAACTATAATCTTGCGGTTCAGAATGTTGATTCTGATGTTCAGTGTCAATCTACTCACCAGTGCCATCACCCTGGTACGCACTATTCTTATTGTCAATCAATCTTGGATTCTAGCAAGTATCATGTGTGAGGTCGAAGTAAGAGAAATCGAAGTCTGAACGGAATGACTTGAAACTTTGCTGATATCTGGCCGGTGCCCGCAGGTTGCAACTACCCTTATAGCGGCCAATTTAGCAGTCCTTACGCCTTACATTTATCGCTTATTTAACCCCGAAGGAGATTTTGATAGTGAGCCATGCAGGTACTATCGAAGTGTTCAGCTCGATGGTAGTATTCGCTTGCGGAGAGTAGCAGATATTGCACCAGAAATACGTTCAGCCCGTACACCTGGTGTGTTTACTAGCGTCATAATTCATGTCTCTAATTTTTGTTTTCCAGAGCCTACAGAGAGAACCTCCGGGACGCCAACGAAAACAGAGGACGATGAGCATGCGCTAGATCTAAATCATCAGTCTAGTTTTCCTTCTCTGAGTCCAAGTGATACGACTATAATGATGAATATGTAACAACACCTACTCTCACAGTATTTGCATCTGCCTAAAATCGTGACATTTCATCGAACACTTCGCATTCGCCTATCCCAGCATTGGCTCAAACCGAACTCACTTAATTGTCGTACATACTTGTGTTACAGTAGAATATTTTCAATGCTATGCACCAGGTCCACCTTCGCTGCTTCGGGGCTTAATACCAGCAGACCTCTCGGCCGTTTCCAATTGGACTCACTGAATTAGCATCTCGCCAAAATTCGGCGTTGCAAAATCGCTCTTTCAGCTAAATGATCAGTATGACCCATGTAAAACAAACAAGTTTATAAAGAAGCGTGTATTGCTCAGGGCGGTATGTTAGAGTCTAGATCCTTCGTAGCGAACTCACTGTGCGTCCAGACGGAAAATGCTCAAACGTTTAGTAAAAAAGGATAGCGCGGGGGCTCCAAAGCACATTAGTATACACAGATATAGCAAGTCCGATTAATCTGCGGTAGCAGAAGTATAGATATTAAGGGTACTAGAATGACAACTCATTTTAACTAGTGATACTGGCGACTTCTTTGCATGAATGAGCGTTATGATTTCTGGTGGATACCACGCCTTTGAATGAAATGAGTGCGCATAAATTTAGATTGCCAGCTCTGCGAACTTACGTAGAGAATAAAGGACAAGCTTGAGTAGGGCAGTACCGGATCCGTACACTGACAATATACGGGTACCGTATATACTTCCAGATCTGTACCCGTACCGTCTTGACCTGAGAAAGGAACAGCACGGGTCCGGCGTACAGTACAGTTCTACCCTTATTTAACCGTATGATGTATGAGTCGCAGGTGTATAACTCACCAGTCACGAGTGTGAGTATCAAAAACCGCGCCGCTCGTGCCCATCTCTAGAGTGAAGAGAGAAAGCTCAGTTGAGGAAAGTAGTCCATGTTAGGATGGAGTTGATGTTCATAGTACTAAAATCAAATCAAGAATATTCTCAATCACTGCAATCACCTCAGCCACAGGGAATGTTTTGGGCAACATGAATCATGATCCAAGAGCCTAGTGTGGTCGAGAATAGTCCATGTGCAGTTCAAAATGAAGCCTAGAACATTTGTGTTCAGGATAATAAAAGACATTAATTTCAGCAATGAAAAGATTAGAATTTCCTTTGTAATTTAATTCAGATTTTGCCAGTCATTCATGATTCCTTTCATGGCCAAAAAAGGATTCCGTTTTCAATCATAAAATTATTGTAATTATATCCGAGGAAACATAATGGTCAGTTCCAGCCCAGGAGCTTGATTACTCAGCCCGGTTTCTGGCCAGATCCATGCTCATCTTACTCAAAACATGGGACATTTGAATTCTAGATGATTATCCTGCATGTGGAAGTTGGGTAAGGTCAATATGACCATTCCTGCAAGCGAGAAATGGAGTCTGCGAGCTAGGGACAAAGTATTATAATTATTTACTTGCTATAGCAATTCATAGATTATAAATAATATCTTGCTATAGCAAGTCAAGTTATTATTTTGACTTGCTATCATCAATTGCTTTTAATTACACAATGATGAAATACCGAGCTGTGGGTTGAACCAAAAACACTTAGCAATGGGAATAAATTACCCACACAATTGATGCCATTAACCACTACTCCAAATAGGCATTAATGTAATTGCAGTTTGCATGTTTATATACGGACACATCAATTACAAATACATTTATTTAACCCTAAACTGTAACCCTCCTAGCCCCTAACCTTTCGCGCTTTGCACAAGTGGCCTCTGGCCGCCCTAACCCTAACCTCCTAACCTGGCGCACTTTGCACAACCCCAACCCTAAGCCCTAACCTTGAGTTCACCCTGTTTGGCAATGGGAGCAGGTCTGAACATTGCTTAATTTTAGTTCCAAGTTCAACTTACATAAATGGGAACTTGCTATTGCAAGTGGAGTAAAAATAAAGGGACTTGCTATAGCAAGATATTATTTTTAATCTATGAATTGCTATAGCAAGTAGATAATTATAATACCATTGTCTGTGGTTGAGTCTGCTGCACTTCATTGAGAGGTTGGGCAGCAGCATGAAATTTACTTAGAAGATGAACAACCTTTGTATGGCCATTTAATGCTGCAATATAGATTGGGGTTGAATTTTGATTGGTCTTGGTGTCAACAGTTGCATTATATTCCAAAAGAAGGCGGGCAACATCAAGATGGCCATTTTGTGCTGCCTTGAATAGTGGAGTTACATTATCTTTGTTTGGGGCATTAACAGCTGCATTATGTTCTAAAAGGAGGTGGGCAACCTCAAGGTGGCCATTCTGGGCTGCAACTAATAGTGGAGTTGCATTGCCTTTCATGGGGGCATCAACAGCTGCATCATGCTTTAAAAGCAGGCAGGTAACCTCAAGGTGACCCTTCTGTGCTGCAATGAACAGTGGGGTTGCATTGTTTGTGTTTGGGGTGTTAACAGCTGCATTATGTTTCAGAAGGAGTTTGGCAACATCAATGTGGTTATTCATGGCTGCAATGAACAGTGGGGTTGCATTGCTTTTCAGTGGGGCATCAACAACTGCATTATGGTTCAAAAGAAGGCGGGCAACCTCAAGGTGGCCCTTCTGTGCTGCAATGAACAGTGGGGTAGCATTTTCCTTTTGCGGGGCATCAACAGCTGCATTATGTTCTAAAAGCATGTGGACAACCTCAAGGTGACCATTCTGAGCTGCAGCAAACGGCGGGGTTGCATTGTCTGTGTTTGGGGCATTAATAGCTGCATTATGTTTCAGAAGAAGTTTGGCAACCTCAATGTGGTTATTCATGGCTGCCGTGAATAGTGGAGTTGCATTGTTCTTGTCTGGGGCATCAATGACAGCATTATATTCCAGAAGGAGGCGGGCAACCTCAAGGTGGCCTTTCTTGGCTGCAATGACTAATGGTGTTGCATTTTCTTTCTGTGGGGTATTTACTGCTGCATTATGTTGCAAAAGAAGGCAAGCAACCTCAAGGTGACCCTTCTGTGCTGCAATGAACAGTGGGGTTACATTTTCATTCTGTGGGGCATCAACAGTTGCATTATGCTCCAAAAGGAGGTGGACAACCTCAAGGTGGCCATTCTGTGCTGTGATGGGCTGCATTTTCCTTCAGTGGCGCATCAACAGCTGCATTATTTTCTAGCAGCAGGTGAGCAATCTCAAGGTGGCCCTCCTGTGCTGCAATAAACAGTGGGGTTGCATTGTTCTTTTTTGGGGCATCAACAGCTGCATTGTGTTCCAAAAGGAGTTGGACAACCTCAAGGTGGCCATTCAGGGCTGCAGTGAACAGGGGGGTCATATTGTCATTTTTGGGGGCATTAACAGCTGCATTGTGTTCCAAAAGGAGGCGGGCAACCTCAAGGTGGCCATTCTGAGCTGCAGTGAACAGTGGGGTTGCATTATTTTTGTTTGGGTTATCAACAGCTGCATTGTGTTCTAAAAGGAGGCAGGCAACCTCAAAGTGGCCATGCTGTGCTGCAATGCACAGTGGGGTTGCAATTCCTTTCAATGGGCCATTAACAGCTGCATTATGTTCCAAGAGAAGGTAGGCAATCTCAAGGTGGCCATTCTGTGCTGCAATGAAGAGTGAAGTTATGTTTTCTTTCAGTGGGCAATCAACAGCTGCATTATGTTCCAGGAGGAGCTGGGCAACCTCAAGGTGGCCATTATATACTGCAACATACAGTGGGTAACTGTTGTCTTTTCTTGGGGCATCAACAGCTGCATTATGTTCTAAGAGTATGTGGACAATCTCAAGGTGGCCATTGCTTGCTGCCATATATAGTGGGGTTGCATTGTTATTATTTGGGAAATCAACAGCTGCATTATAATCCAAAAGGAGGCGGGCACCCTCAAGCCGGCCAGTCTGGGCTGCCATCAACAGTGGGGTTGCATTGGTTTTGCTTGGGTCATCAACAACTGCATTATGTTCCAAAAGGAGGCAGGCAATCTCAAGGTGATCATGCTGTACTGCACTGAATAGTGGGGTAATGTTATCTTCCATTGGGGCATTGACATCTGCATTATGTTTCAAAAGGAGGTGGGCAACCTCAATGTGGCCATTCTGTGCTGCAATAAATAGTGGGGTTGCATTTTCCTTTTGGGGGGCATCAACTGCTGCATTATGTTCTAACAGCAGGTGGGCAACCTCAAGGTGGCCCTCCTGTGCTGCAATAAACAGTGGAGTTGCATTGTTCTTTTTTGGGGCATCAACAGCAGCATTATGTTCCAAAAGGAGGTGGACAACCTCAAGGTGGCCATTCTGTGCTGTGATGAATAATGGTGTTGCATTATCTCCCTGTGGGGCATTGACAGCTGCATTGTGTTGTAAAAGAAGGTGGGTAACCTCAATGTGGCCATTACTTGCTGCATAGTGTAGTGGAGTCCAATTTCTACCTCCTTGACCTTGAACTGAGGCATTATAACCCAACAAAATCTGGATGACCTCCATTCGGCCATAGCAAGAGGCAGCACACAATGGAGTGCCCAGCAAGCCACCTTGCAAATCAACAACTCCAGGAAATCCTGCTAACCACTTTTGGACAGCTTTTGACTGCCCTAGAGCAGCAGCACAGTAAAGTGCTTGTACATTTTGATTATACCTTCTGCCATGAACTGCCATATTTCTCCAATGAATAAATTTTTCTGGAGACTGTGGATCTAAAATTTTGTTTAATGCCTCCTCCAAGGGCTTAACTCCAAGTATATCAGCACCTAACACATGATCCAGCCAGTAGTCTATCACATAAACCCCCAAAGGCAGAGTCATGAGGTCTGAAGAATACATGAGGCTGCTGATACATAGTTTGGCAAGGGTGGCATGACCTCTGCTTGGCCTAATCTGGTAGCCCTCCTTTGCTTCATCAGAATGCAAATATTCCTTTATTGATAAATGTGCAAATTCCACAATTCTAGATAAATGCTTCTCACTTCCATCTACTATTTGGATTAAAGTGGAGCAGGTCTTCAATATCTCATCCTCTGCCTTGGAAACATGGAAATTTGGCAGGAGGACAGCATCCCCATTTGGTTTGAATTTGACAGTGAACACCTCTGCCAGCTCCCATGGGGAAAGTGGATGCTTGGCATAAGCCAAGCATTCAAAAATGTGCAATGTATGTTGCTTATGGGAAATGTGGATGTTATCCAAGATATGCTTATATGTATCATTGAGAGTGGTTGGCAATTTCCCCAGCTCCTCAGAAACATCAATAGGTTTACATTCTTTCAAAATCTTCAGTTGTTCCTTAGCTAAAAGAAACCTATAAAGGGTTTAAAAATAAGACAAGATTGGTAGTATTTACTCACATGCCGTTAGCCTTGGAAATCAACAATTCCTGAGTAGTTTGTTTCAATAATGGAGACCATTCCTTCATCATTGATACTTTCCCTTTAATATAGTAATCTATATCATGGGCATGATCATTTGTTTTATCCAAATCAAGCATATGGTAAACAGCTTGGTTTGAATGATCAGAAGCATAAGAGGAATGGGTCAATAAAATGTTCCTAATATCCAGCTCTGGATGACTACTGATAAGTGTGTGGAGTCCCTCACAGTTGAGTGCAATAAGCTTCTGTAACAGGGGGAAGAGGTGCTCTTCCCTTGTAGCCTTTGGACATTCATCAAGGGCATCCCAGACCAGATAGACCTCAGGTACCACCTGTAACATGCCTGTAAGGCATTCAAATAGGAGATCATCATTTGGATTCTCAGGATGAGTGTGATTGTGGGCATGGTAAAATTGGGTAAAGTGGCACTTGCTAGCTGCAGAACAAGATGCCAGTTGAGAGATCAGAGAGGACAGCAGCCCATATACTGTTTGCTTTGTTGAATCTTGGAAGTCAAAGTAAAAGAATGCCAGTCCTGGCTCTTCTCTAAGCACTTCAATAGCTGATGAGCTAGATGGCATTTTAAACCACTTATTGTACTGAACAAACTCTGGGACCACTTACCAAAGAACACTTTTCCCACTGCCAGCTAATAAAATTCATGAGAAAACATATGAAACAAACAAAACAAAGCACACATTTTCCATAGATCCAAAGGACAGTGTTTTTTCCTTGCCTCCATTCAGACTTGGGGGATGTGGGCCATCATGCTGTGCATGTGGCATGTACGAGTCCGGACACTTGTACTGACATACAAGTTTGGAATAGTGCATTCTGATACCACATTGGTTATAGAGATTGATGATATGGAATGTACATACAATCACAGACAGACAGATGGCAGAACTTCATCGAAGTGTATAAGCTCAGCGAGCCAACTGTCTGGCAAATGACTTGGCATTGAGATGACTATGAAAAGAGAACAAGTCTCGCTCACAATGAATAGACATAAACAGTATTGCAGGGGTAAAAAAACATATCCCACACCTCCAGCAGAGCATAATGGTGTCTGGATTGGGAAGCAAACAACATATTCGCAGAATTGGCAAGACAAGTAGGCGATGTGGAAAGTTTTCAGGTTGAGGAGTTGGATGGATGACAGATGCTTGAGTTTGGAAACTGTGTATTCATGCCGAAATGGGAGGCACCCAATATGAAATGGTTTGCTGAGCTGTGAGAAGTTGATCCAGATGGGGCAATTAACAGTATGAATGCAGAACACAGAACTGGAGCAGAAAATGTAGTGGACTTCGGGGAGAGAAGAGTGGTGAAAATGGGAAAGAGGTAAGAATCATTGCATTGCATGAATGTGCATGAAGGTGATTGATAGAGCAATGTAGCACAAGCACAATGAGTCCACAAGAAATACACATAGGGGAATGTTGCATTCTCCTTGGTGGCTATTCCCAAAACAGGGAGTGCGAGCATTGCTTATTCTGAGAGCAATAATGCTGTTGGAGGGAAAACACACACAGGTAAGTATGAAGCAAAAAAAACAAAAAGGAGATAATAACTAACCGCAGATAGAAGAAAAGCAAAAGGAAGCATTCACATGCAATTGAAAAAGAGGTCTGCTTTTGATGATGAAGCAGAAAAAGAAGTGGAAGAAGCAAGAAAAAAAAGAGACGGTGGTTAACAAGATAGGCCAAGATTGAAGGGTAGGCAGCTAATGCAAGCATTCACAATTGATGATATATAGAGTGTATCTCAAATGTATATATATTAGAGTAGCAATAGGTTAGCGCAAAACAAAAGCATCGAGGGCCAAGAAAGTGACTTACGGACACAATACAACAAGAATGGATAAAGAAGTAAATGAAAGACGACAGAAAAAATCTACTAATAAGTATCAGATATCAACATTAACAGGATAACTTCAATGCAAGTGGATGTCAAGCTCATGGCGGTCAGAATACAAGGTGATATCATGTGGAACACAAAGAGAGGGACAGAAACATCTTCAAGAAAGACCTGCAAAAGAAAAGTCCAAGAATAAATAGAGGAGGGTAGAAGAATGGGAGACAAACTAAGTCAGCAGGGAGAGCATGCAACATGAGAACAACAAAAAGGGAGTACAGGCATTGGGCAATATAATGAGAAGCGATGTAAGGCAGAGGTGGGACAGCGAGATGGGAAAAAAGATCAATAGAGGGCACAGAAATATGTGGTGTGGCCACAAAACAACCTCAAACTATGTTGCCGCTTCTTGACATTTATTCTCCGTCACTTGGCTGTCATTCTCTTCCTGTCATCTTTGCTGTTCCTGTCATCCTATGCCCCGCTATTGGGGTTATGATTTCTTACCTTATATCTCCTCCACCTTCACTTTCAAATGCTTGATATTTCTCTGTCTTCTTCTCTCCTTATGTACTCTTGCTTTTGCTCAATGGCTGCGCTGCCTTCCAGTTGCTTGTTCCAATTTTCTACAGTAGAGAGAGAAAGAAAGAAAAAAAAGGAAAAAGCGCCAAAGGTATAGAGGGAGCAGGAGAGAGGGGCAGTAAGAGGGGAGGGTGCATGGAGCTACATCATATGGAAAGTAATATTCATAATAGAGGAAAACGGAGGGAAACGGGAGGAGAAAGCACAGAGGGAAATGGATTGTAGTGGATGAAAGGTCACACAAATAATGCAAGTCACAAAAAGTGACAAGTCTAAATATGGGGATAAAATTTGATATATTGAGCTGTGAAAGACCATGGGAAAATAGTCAAGTCCCCTTGCAAGACGATTCCTCCATTACATTCTGGACTCATAAAAACTTGGAGTTTGGCTTGAAAAGCCATGTGCCAGTACCCTTGTACTGTCCCTTATAGATGGCATTATGATGTTGGTAAACACCAGGGGGTGACAACCATCTTCTGCTTTGCTCATCCACTTGAAATTTATTGTGAGGTTAAGGTCGAATAGCTACAATAAGAAGCTCACTCTGCATTACATCAATTTTGGTATCCAGGTTAACCACCTTGGTACCAATGTCATACACTTTGTTATATATTTCTGCAATTTCTATTAATGCTTCTCTATTTGTGAGCTTATCTAGTTTTTGGAGTGCTGCTTGGACCTCTTTTTTTTCCAATAGAGACTTTCCATAATCCTCTGTAATGTCAATGAGACTTTATATATGACATGTGACAGGAGAGTCAATACTCACTAGAGTGTTGCCAAAGTACATGCAATGGTTTCTTGGTGCTATTCAGATACTTCATGAGGAAACCAAAAACATGGAGAACTTGCACTAGCATCTGAATGTATATGTTTTTCAATCTAGAGCTGAGCTTAGAATTTGGATCAAGGTGCAACTCAACATGGGTGAGAGCATCCTGTAGTTTCTCTGACAACTCTTCAAGGGCATTGTACACTTCAGTTACACCATTTGCTGCCTGTATGATTAAATGTGAGAAGTCACTGAATAACTCTGCATTGGAGTAGAAGACACACTTCAAGCAAGACTCCAAAGGCAACAAAGATAGCTTTTCCTCCAGGTACACTCTGACATACTGTTAAACTATAATTCAATCTACCTAGAAAGTCACATACTGCAGCAACAGCAGCCTCTGCCACTGTATTATTTAACAGCTCAACAAGGTGCACAAATGGCTTGAGCACTTTCCATATGTTCTTGCCCTTCTGCTGAAAGGCTTGAAGACCGCTTGATTGGGTTTCAAGGATGTGAACCACATGCTCAATAGAAGGGCAGGCAAGAAGTTGGACCATGTGATGTTGATCATAGATATCATGACCCGTCTGCTCCTTGTAATCTGCAAGAGCTTTGGTCCAAAGGATTTCGAAGTTACTTGTAGCAGGCTGAACAATTGCAAATGCTATTGAAATTGCAGAACTGGCCAGTATAACAGGTGCACTGTGATGTTCAGTCATGATGGCAGTTATAGTGGAAAGGGCTGTGGAGCAGCTACCTAAGCTTAACGTCTATTTAAGTCTTGGGTTTTTTCAGTTCCTGAATTGCCACACCATTTCCTTGTTTGCTGGCAATCTTGAATCTATACCATGACCAGTCACATCAGCAAGTTTGACAGGGCATGATAAATATGATGGGTATTATGGTTTAATAATCCAAACCCATTCAACCAGACCACATTGCCTTTATACAGGATCAATTTGCACATTGAATATTAGGATCAGCTCTCTCATCAAGCAACACTTCCACAATGTCCATAACACCCTTTGCAGAGGCAGCTTTGAAGTGCAGTTGCATGATCTCTCCCTGCTCTTCCATTAGTAGCAGCCCTCCCCCTCCCAGTATAACAGTCTACCTTGGGTATTTGCATCTGATCATGTATCAAGCCACATTTTCAACATGTAAGGTGTAGCAAGGTGCCACCCTGTTTAAAAATGTAATTTGAACTTTGACCTTTTGTGTATACAGTATGATGGTTCTTCGTAACTTTGTATAGGTATCTTGTCATTGTGTCAGTCATAGACAATCTGCCTTAGTATTATTCACAAATTGAGAGCTTACACAGGACAATTAAGTGCCCAAATTTCAAAGTCATCTTGGATATTAGTAATAGCACAAGCCAGTGCCAGAACAGGCATGTTGACACAGAAGTAAAAAGAGTCGCGTTGTACTCACCTCCATTTCATTCCTTTCACTAAAATAACTTAATCTATAGTTGAATATGTTGATGAAGTGTCAGTTTGTCATGACTCATGAGTTGGCCATCAGTTGGTACTGTTCGAGCAAACAATCCAACAATTTGCACACAAGGTGTCAGACTGTATCTGATCTGACCATCTGTTTTCTTCTAATAATGTAACATAATGTGAGAAACAGAATGTTATTACATAAATGAACATGTAATGCACAAAGTGAAGAGACATGTTGCTCTGAGTCTTACTAATGCTGTAACTTTTGGATGTCTAAACATTCAACTGTCTTATCTAACAGACTTCATATATTACTTATATAGAGTTTGTAGTAGATACAAGACCCTTGTGCATTTGGCAAGGGTTCCCTGCCTATCTGAGTCAACCTTGTCATTCCTTTTTCTAGCTGTGCAGGGTCTATTTCAACAGCCAGAATTCAAATACCTTTAAGGAACTGAAGATCTTTGAACTGCCTGTGAGAGCCTATTGTAGCTAGTGTTGCCACGGCTCAGCTAGCTGCAAGTTGACTCATATAGCCACAGCTCTCACACTGAGCCGGCTCAATAGCCGGAATGAGCTGACTTGACAAAGCTTTAGCTGACTTGAGCTGGGGTCAAGCTGACTTCAAGCTGGCTAGCCAGACAGAAAAAGCCCTCCCAAATCAATGTAAAATACTTATACAATAATTGCGGACTACAATGAAGGTGCAGCTGAATGAAAGGTACAGGGTGTCAAGCTTTGAACAAGTGCTTAGCGGATGCTATGGACCGACACCTGATGTGGTGACATGAGTGATGTGGCAAAGCAAAGTCAATAGCGGGTATAGGTATAACTAGACACACTCACACTTGTGCCTGGGCCTCACACTCACACTCGGCAAGCTCACACTCACACTCAGCCGGCTCATGCTCATACCCAGTCGGGATAATCAGGTAGTAGTGTATACTAGCTGTTTATTGTATATCAAATACCACTTCTTCTCATACCACCATCTCCTGTTGCACCCATGGTTGGGCAACAGAATGATGAGCAGCTTCAGAATCTCATTGGACGCATTCCAGCAGATCTTCTACATAAATTTTGTGATGAAGTATGTGCTCCCATCATCATCACACTTCCATCAGATGCACATCATTACTGTTTAGATTACTCATGCGTCTATTCTACAGTGTTACAATGCCAAGTATATTGAGAGGAACCCTGCAAAGTTTCTCAGCTTTACCTGGATTGATTTTGACACGTTATGTGACTATTTGCGACACGAAGGCCATGAAGATCTTCTTAAATGTGTGTAAATATTTGTATTATGGACTAAGTCGTCCTATAAATGCATTTATGCTAGCATCGGAACCCCATATCAAGCAAGAAGATGCCAAAATTGACAACTCAGCAATGTTCCCTGCCTCAGCTGTTGTGCAAACATGCATAGAGAAGGATCAGAGTGGAAATGAATCTATCTATATCTACAACTCTGATGAAGCATTGAAAGAGAAGATGGTATTTTTTTTACTCAGATATTGTTGCTTCTTACTCTGCTGAATCTTTGTTCCCTAGATATTCAGAACAGTGATGGGTCTGACAGTGATGGGTCTGATGGCATTGAGGGCATGAATTGAATCTAGTTCCTCTGCCAGGCTGCTCCTATACATCAATCAAAAGCTCAAGCACAATCTCGTACTGGTCCTTATCCCACAAATAGTAAGTTTTCTGAGCTCTGAGCCTCCGACTACTGCAGCTACTGATGTTGTTTCCAGTCACAGTGCAAACTCAGTTGCTGTTGTCACAGCCACTGCAAACACTCACGCATGATTTGCTCTCTGTTGCGCGTAAGTTTTCATTTTTGCATTCGAGAATAATCTTATATATGAGACAAAGCTCTAGACTACATGCAGCTTGGACCGGCAAGTCTAGTGCCACAAGTTTATGCAAACATGCAACAGCTGCCGACATATAGCTCAAGCTCAAGCTATGTTCAGGATATGGACTACTCTCTCTTCCATATGTTTAGTTTCCCCATATTCGCCATATGCTGTATTAATTTCTATTCTGTAGCCCAAACTAATGCAATGGAATTCTTGAATCAATCAGCCCCATCTTCAAATGTAAATCCTGCTGATTTCAACTGGAACTCCTTCTTGGATAGTCTCACTCAAAACTAATAATATTTTTATTTAAGTCAGTATGCTATCTAATTGATCTTGTATATACTCTATATAATCAACTGAAAGCCCCTTCGAAGTCTCAAAACTAAGGACAGGTGAGCATGGACCCAAGTCTGAGCTTGAGCAGCACAAGTCTGAGCATGACCAGCGAGAGTGTGAGTGTGAGCTGCTTGAGTGTGAGTGTGAGGTGCTCAACTGTGAGTGTGGGTGTGTCTGATTGTAAGTACACCCATCAATAGCGTAGTGACACGGCGAAATTCTCTCAGAAAGCATTGTCTCAACATTGTCCTTTGTCCCATTAGCGAGTATGGTTTGAATGCAGTCTCGAAATGTGAGTATATAATCAAGATTTGTACTTGTATATACATGTACTTTTGGTGGGATGCAACAAGTTTGATGGACATACTCATATGAAATAACTACGCAACTTGGTAGAAGTGAAAGCTTAAGAAAGAGAAGTGACTCACTAAACAATGATGCAAGATCTGAAGCAAATTCCTGGACAATATTAGGACAAGTGTAAGACAATTGGCAATTGAGCTGGTAGGCCACAGTAGGGGTCAACTGTGAGCCAGCTCCAAGCTGCATCATTCAGCTCGGAGCCATGGGAAGCTGACTCACAAGCAGGCGCCAGCCGTTTTTCGAGATCTTTGTGTATGAGGAACTAGAATTGGAGAAATGACTTTGAAAGAACCACGATTGAATGAAACATACTATTTACATTATCCATTTGCACAATCAGCTGGAGAAATGACTGTCAACTAAACAGACTCATCAACAACATTATCGATGATCATCGGCGGTACCATTTCCAAATTATCCAAAGCATCCACTCCATCATCTTCACTCCTACTTTGATCTACAGCAATATCCATCGCTTCCTTCATCAACTGTGCACTGTTTTTTCCCAACAAGATGTCGATAATTCCTGGATCCAGATCTGATCTTGGACGCGGAGGCTCCAAGGGTGCTGTTGGGTTTTCAGCATTTTTAGGCGTAGAGTTTTCGATGCCCCATCGAAGGAGAGATTACATTGTGTGTTATGGATGATGGTGGGTGGTGAATGTAGTGGTGTAGCAGTGTAACAGAATTTCAAAGTTTATATGGAAGATTTGCATCATTTTGCATTTTATCAGGATGTGACTGTGCAATAAGATAACATTTCACCTATTATACACCTCTTCTAATCCTAAATTCCAAAGCCTAAATGGCACATACAACAAACCTGTAACAACGAATGCCATCTCAAACCCAATATCCCTGGGCTTCTCCGCTATCGATCCAGTAAACCATACATCGTAATTCATTCAGTTTTACTTGCTGAACTTGTCCCTGCTTGTCCCTGCCAAATTTTGCCAGCTCAATACAAAAAAGCGGCACAAGCTGCAAGCCACAAGCTATGTTGGCTTTTGCTGCAAGCCAAGTTTTTTTATTAGCGACATGCTGTTTCGGGCAAGTTGGGCAAGTTGGACAAGTGCTGTAAGTGTTAAGTAGAATATATCTCAGTTGTGAGGGAAATCAACTCTATTATGTACCTGTTAAGTAGAATATATCTACAGGTAGTTAGTATGGTATGTACGAAGTATAGTGGAATGTACCCACCTCAGTTGTGAGGGAAATCAACTGAGGTGGAGCAGCGTATTGTATGCATACATATAGTAAACTATGGGTAAACTGTAAGGATGGATACCGTAGCCTAATCCTATATCCATGCACTGCACGGAACTAAAGTGTTATTGTATGAGCGGAATAGAAAAGGAAACATACTAAATAGGAAAGTGTCCAAGCTGTCTATACAGACCTATGGACCATGTTTCCTAACACTTCCCCTGGTCCATAGGCTCACTCACTATCCAGTCCTAGCGCCCTGATGAACTCTCGATGCAGTGATGCTCCCAACAATTTTGTGAGACTGTCTGCGACATTGTCATTTGATCTTACCTCACTAACTGTCACCTCCTGGCTCTCAACCTTTTCTTGTATGTAATGTGCCTTGGTGTTGACATGTTTGACTAATACCTGCTTTTTCGCATTATGTGCTAGACAGACAGCTCCGAAGTTGTCGCACAGTAGGCCGACCGGGCTGTCCAACGTCAGGTCCACCTCCCCCATAAATGTTGCTAGCCATACGGCTTGCTGTGCAGCCTGCGCCAGTGACATGTATTCTGATTCTGTGGATGAAAGGGTGACAAATGGCTGGCGTTTGGAACTCCAGCATACTGGTCTGCCTGCCATGAAGAAGACGTACCCTGATGTTGATTGTCTCATCTGTGTGCATGTTCCATAGTCTGCATCTACAAAGCCGATAGGCTGAATACCCTCTCCAGGTATTGGGAAGTTTGATTTGGGCGGTCTGTAGACAATGGTATAGTGAATCATATACTTGATGTAGCCGATTAGCCACAATAGACACTCCCAATGTGCTTTGCCTGGGTTTGCTTGGAATCAAGCAAGGTACCCTGTCGCAAATGCCAGGTCTGGGCATGACCAGGCTTGTCCCCACATGGCTGATCCCAATAGTTGCCTGTAAGGTTTGTCGGACATGAAGATTCAGTCCTCTTCTGGGAGTGGATTGGGTGCTGGCTCTAGAGTCTGTTGGATATTGTGTGGAAGGGGAGTATGTCGTGTGATTATGTGTTCTAGTCCAAAGTGTTCGAGCATGCGGTTGAAGTATGCTTTTTGCGAGAGCGTAATTGATCCAGCTTGCACATTGTGAAAGACTTGACATCCCAGCAGAGTTTCATTCTTTACCTCTCCCAACTCATATCTCTTTCCCATCTCTGCCACTACTGTTCCTTTGTCCTCACTCGTACCTCCGAATACATCGTCTCCGTATGTCCCATGGATGGTGTACTCTTTGTCCTTTTGTCGCCATCGTACTGAGGGGTCGGCTTTTGAGGTTTTGTATCCATCCTCCATAAAGGCTTTGCCCAGTGTATCTTGCCAGTCGTGCGATCCCTGCCTAAGGCCATAGATAGATTTGCATAATTTGCATACAAGATGCTCCTCCCCTGGCTTGGCAAATCCGTGTGGCTGCTCCATGTAGACATCATGCAATATTGGGCTGTTCAGGAAGGTGGCTTTGAAGTCAACATGGAAAAAGGATAGGCGCATAACAACTATGATGGCTATAATCAGTTGCATGGATTCTAGCCAAGCCACACTGCCATATGTTTCCTCAAAGTCCTGTCCATATATCTGTGTGAACCCCTGTGCCACCCATCTTGCTTTCCTTTTGTCCACTTCGCCCATCGGACCCCACTTAATTGCATATGTCCATCTACCCTTTGTCAAGTTCGCTCCAGGCGGCAACTGAACTAAGTCCCAGCACTCCTTCTCCAGTAGTGTTCCGAATTCCGTTTCCATTGGTTGTGTCCAAAGATCCGGTCTTTTCATAGCTTGTGCATATGACTTCGGCACGTATTTCTCCCCTACAGTTGCTGCAAATGCCCAGGGGTTTTGAGAGATAGAATTGAGTGGTGTTAGGGTGTTCCGTACAATTGTCGTGAAGGCTTTCAGGTGTTGCTCGGCCCAGTTCATTTCCTTCCAAACTAGGGCATCGACATTGAGGTTCTTCTGTCTATCACAGTTTCGCAGTGTTCAGGTCGCCGTGAGGGGTGGCTCAGGTGGGGGATTCAGTATAGGTGAGGGATTGGATGTTGCGGGCATATTGATGTCGACATCGGATCCATCGGAGGTTAGCGGCATTAATTTGTTCCCTGCTGAGCAACTTCTTGGCAAGTTGTCTATTGGGTCACCATGTTCATTGGGATCAATAGACCCGTCAACGGGTTCGCTGGCATTTCTTGTCCGCCTCGCTGTTCCCTCCTCAAATCTCACATCCCTCGACTCTATCACCTTTTTGGATTCTGGCAGCCATATCCAATAACCCCTCCTTCCAATATACCCCAGGAGCCGGCCCTTTACAGCTTGTCTGCTTAGTTTCCCCTTGGTCTGTGTACTATGCAGAGTTGCCCAGCAATCACAGCCGAACGGTCGAAGATGCGAGACGTCCTGTCTTTTCCTAGACCAGATTTCCATAGGGACCTCATCTGGGAACCTCACCGTTGGGACAAAATTGTCAACATATGTGAATGTGGCGCCGGCTTCTGCCCAGAAGGATGGGGGTAGACCTGAGTCCTCTAGTTCGGTATGTACGCCCTTGATCACTGTCCTATTCCCTCTCTCAGCCATCCCATTAGCTGCTGATGAGTATGGAGTTATCCTCTCGACTACTATTCCATGCTCCAAGCAATATGCATTCATTAGCACATTGTCGAATTCACCTCCACCGTCAAATCTCACCACCCGCAGTTTCTTCCCTGTCTGACATTCTGCCATCATTCTGTATCGATGGAATTCCTTCAACATCATCTTGGCTCTTTTATCAGGTAGGAAATATGGCATCCTGACTGCTGACTGCCCGTCTGTGCAGAGCATCATGTACTCTGCTCCTCCTCTGCTGCAAGTGTGAGCTGGTCCAAAGAGGTCTAGGTGAACTCTTTCCAGTACCTCTGTTTTGTGCACAACCTTCTCATCGAACAGCTGTCATGTCGCTTTCCCATACAGGCATGCTTCACACATACCAGGCACCTTCTTCGATTGAATCTGCAATCCATCCACCAGGTTCCAATTAGCCATTCGTAGGATGCGAGGTATAGCGACGTGGGCCAGACGTCAATGCCATGTTGCTATGTCGACTGGTTTTTTGTGCGACTTGGCTGAGTTTGCGGTAGGTTTTGGTTCTATTGTTTGCACTTCGTACATTCACCCCTGGCCAATGCCTTCTAGGACTACTGTACTGTTGTCCTTGCACACCTTTAGGGTACCTCTCCCCCAGCTCCCTACAAGTCCTCGACAGTCTAACGCCGATAATGATATCAGGTTGTGTCCAAAGGACGGAGTGTACTTCACTCCCTCCAACTGAATTGTCTTACGCCCACCGCCAATATGCATATCGAATTCGATCATGCCGACGCCGTGGATCTTAAACTTTCCAGCTTCACCTGCGATAGCGCTGTTTCCATATGCGTCATGTAGCTCTCTGAACAATACGAAGTCACTTCGTTCTGCCCAGCAATGTTCCGATGCACCCGAATCAATGAATGTTCTACTCTTTGACTCGCTGGTCATAGTGTGGGATTGGCAAGCAATGCAATCTGCTGAATTCTCAATGCGCTCGAGCTGTACAGGTAGGTCGCTATATACGTCTCTACACTCTCTAACTGACTCACTCCCGCTTCCTCCTAGAAGGGAAGGGATTTGTCTGGACAAGATTGTGTCAGGAGAGTGTAGTGGCACTTGACATATGGGCGATGTACCCTCTGTGGTACCACTGGCTTTGAACATGTAGAGGTTAGAGGGTTTGTTTGTGTTCGGGATCTCCGCATCGATAGCAGCAAGGATGTAGAGTTCTGATGGGTCCAGGTTGGTTTCGATTGCATTCACTTGGGTGTCCGTCGTGGCTACATTAGCGTTCGTTCTGTCAGTTTTGGATTGCCACCACTTAGGTGCCTTTCCCTCCATTCCTCCCCCACTTGCCCAACATCGTGCTTTCGTATGGCTGGACTTGCCACAATTAAAGCATTTCCTGTCATTAGCGGATCGCCCGGCTCCCCCTTGTGTACCTACCTGGGTACTCTGCGCAGCTGCTGCGTACACCTTGGGGTACTTGGCCATTAGAGCTTTGATCCTTTTGAGGTCTCACTCTTCCTCATCTACTTCTTGTCTCTTTTCTAGGTAGAGTGCGTGGAGGAAGGTGAAGGCCAACTCGCTGTCGGTTCCAGGAACATTTCAAACATCTGGCTTCCATTCCTTAGGCACCAATGCAATGACAATGAGGCGGAACTGCTCATCTGTACAAGTCCCCCCTGCGTTATGGAGTCTCTTTAGGAGGTTACGCATCTTCTTCTCGTGTTCCTCCATAGGGGTTTCGGGGTCGTAAATGCACTTCCGGAGTGCATCATCTGCTAGTTTGATCTTCTGTTCGTTCCATTTTTTGAACTTGTCAACTAGTCCTTTCCAGATGGAGGCAGAGTTCTTTGTTTCATCTACTCCAAGGCCTATCAGGCCAGCGATATTCATGACGATGACACTTTTAGTTATAGCGTCTCATGCGGACCACTCTTCAGGCAGGGGGGTGGTGCTGTATATATAGGTGGGTGATGTAGTGAGATGGGTGGAGCTTGGTTGGGGAATGGTTCCACTGAGGTATCCCATCAGGCTTCAAGATTGTACTGCGAGCAACACTTCTCGCTTGTACTCTCTCCAGTTGTCCTCCCTGACTAGCTGCTTTGCTTCGGGGAATCTCGGGGCCATTACTAGGCTCTGTGATGTTGTAGACATTCTATCGCTCTATCCTGGAGTAGATTTTTCTTCGAAGGTTTTCACTGGGGATTTTCAGAGACAGCCGAGTCTCATAATCTGTTAAGTAGAATATATCTCAGTTGTGAGGGAAATCAACTGAGGTGGAGCAGCGTATCGTATGCGTACATATAGTAAACTATGGGTAAACTGTAAGGATGGATACCGTAGCCTAATCCTATATCCATGCACTGCACGGAACTAAAGTGTTATTGTATGAGCGGAATAGAAAAGGAAACATACTAAATAGGAAAGTGTCCAAGCTGTCTATACGGACCTACGGACCACGTTTCCTAACAGTAAGTCGATGCTTTACACCTCCGCTTTTCATCTGCTCACCCCCATTCAACTTACAGCACACACTAGAATTATTGAAGAGGCCATGATGTTTGATAAGTAAAAGTTTAGCACATTTTGGTTATGTTTTCCAACCAAGTTCCTCGAAAGAACAGTAAATAAACATATAACATTCTGAGATATTGGAACAGTAAATCCCTATTTGTTTTTACCTTTAAGTTAAACATACTTCTATTGCAGTTTACAAAGGTCTAGTGATGACTCTGAGACTAGAGCATAGTCGTCACTGTTGGGAGGGAGTCAAACATTGGGGTAACGTAAGGGACTTGTGAGCAAGCCGAAAAGCCGGTCAAGCCGGTCAATTTATTCTCGACATTTTATGATGCTATCTGCGACATGCAAGGCACGACGAGTCCGAACGAGGCCGCTCCAGCCGCGATCGCGGGTATTCCAGATGGAAGCAGGTGGGGAACATTCCACGCTTCGACTCGATACGAGTCAAAAGCCGAAGCCGAGGTCGAGTACGGGGAGGTGGTGGAGGGGGAGGTGGTGGAAGAGGATGTATTCTCGGGTTGACTTTGTTTTTTTCGTCGAAAAACCAAATGCTCAAAGAGGATCACAGCTATAAAAGCCGAACACCAATACCCAATGAGCCCCAGAAAATTCATGAGCGTATCGTAAAATTTATGCGAGCCGACGATAGCGATCGGTAATACTCTGTACAACTGTCAGTCAGCCCCGCCTCGGTTATCGAACCGAACAAGAAAAAAGAATTGAAAAGAAAAAAAGACCTCCACTACGCCGTTGTCGCAATCGAAAACACATATCTCGGAACGACAATCAACACCGGTACAAACACCTGAACATTCAACGAAATCGAATAAAAACGTCGCAGCGATACTTATTCCCAGCCACCGATAAACACAACAACACCGTCAAAAACCTGCCAAAGCCTCCGATGGGGCTCAACATGGCTGCCAACAGCCCCCTGACGTTCGAATTGTCGTAGGCTTGCGGCGATGTGGATACAGCAGAACTACATAGATGATGCTGATGCTACAGCTGCAGATGCTGCGCCCAAACATTGAACGCTCGTTATGGGAATGAATAAGCCAAAGTAGGTGTATAAGAAGATTTTGATGCTGATGTGGATACCGTTAGCTGTTCTTTGTCGCTGTTGGTGGAGAAGATTGAACTCACCTTGACACGTTTGGACTAAAGTATATCGTAAAATCAGGTGCCAGCGGAGAATACGTGATCACAAATCCCGCGATCGTCGACGCAAAGGAAACGATGGTGCCAGCATCAGCCGGTTCCGACGGGGGTACTTCCTTTAAATTCTTCCCTCCGACAAGAGTGACAAGATAGACAGCTAGGACCGGAAACCACACGAGGCGTTCGTACCTGTAAGAAACAGCTTTAGTCTAACTACCAATCACGAATAAGAGCAGATTCGTCTCGCTTACCAAGTGAGGATTGAATACCCACAGAACCACACAGCTGTGAAAACGAAGCAAGGGAGATACGTTGAGCGCCGTTTAGAAGAAACGTTACAGTAAGTTGGCATGCAACAATCTTACAGCAAGAGAAATCACAGCGACGATGACGAATCCCAGTTCTACAATAAATAAAGGACAATCCACGTCACTGTCAGCCATCAACGAAGCGAGATGTCGACACTCACTAGTAATCATGTCCAAGTCAAATTGCCCGACACTCGCGAGCGTCTGTCACCCAAAAATGGCATTCAAAATACAGAATCCAAACACACCGATCATGTTCAATACGCGTGGTAGAATAACGCTGTAGTAACGGCGTATAATAGACATCAGTGATCTTTTTTTTCTTCCTAGTGTGTACCTATCAAATAACGCCCGCCCGTCTAATCTATGATCATGACTTGATCCATCCTTCTGTGCATCCCTTCTCGGGGCGTCGATGATAGAGTAGTGTAAAAAAGGACATACTCGAAGCTAAATATAGCCTGGACCATCTATCGTAGTCCAAGTTTAGGTCCCCACGTCGCGCTGTTAACAGCTACAGGTCCAAGAGTTCCCGCAGAGAAGGACAGGATGTTACTGGGGACGGGGATATCCCTGTACATGTATAACGAACGGACAATCGAGGGATTGGATCAGAAAGGGGAGGCAACATTCTTCAGATGCTACTGCAAACGAAGCTCTTTCCTCGACTCCCCAACTAAGCAACGCTTTCGCAAAAACGTTTGATGATCCTAGCTCAGATTCGGCATCTCCGAGTCTACCATCAACACTATTAGGACCTTTGACCTCCGGATCTGTTCGCATAGCAGATAATTGATTCGGATATTTCTAGTCTTTTTCTGTTATTGTTCCGCTGGATAACTCTGAGTCGCAGTGGGAGATTAAGTGGCTTTATGAATGTAGTACTAGAAGTGAAGAGAAGACGGGACGGAGACAGCATATTCTAAACGGGTTGAGTAGGAGTCATGGAAAGTTTTTTTTCAAGGAACCAACTCAAATTTGGCGCGTCAAGCAATGCTTGGGCTCCGAGAACGGCATTCAAGCGCCCAAATATTCCCTCCGCCACTATACATCCAGATAAAAAATGCTCTCGTTTAGTTGTAATAGCCCTCATTGACACCCAAATGTACATTCAGCTCGATGATATAAAGTCTTGATTTTACCAGTGTCACTCTGCAAGAACCGTCATATCTCTCTAGGAATGTTACATATTTTTTCTTTTGCTCGTTGAAAGAGTACTTCTTTTGAGACACATGTCGCATTGCACTAACGAGAAACCATCGTGTAAGCCTCAATTCAATACACCGACAGAAATTGCAGCTTCAAAGACCAATTATACGCTAACAAGAATCATTGGCGGAGTGCAGTCTAAATTGGAATTCGGTTCTGATTGAGTTTGACATCTTAAACTTGAACTTCAGGTTAATGCAATTCAGAACACGCAATGACTTAATAGAGCCCTGCAAACTTATAAAACGAACGACAGTTCAGTTCAGAACTCTGGGCTACAAATATATAAGCATGTTCAAGTTTGTTGTTTGAGGGTTACGGGTTTCCCATAAGTACTAGGTCCCTAGAAATACTGTTCAGTTGACAGTGAGGTAAGCGACGTGCTCAAAAATCATATAAAAGCATCAAAAAGCACTGACAACTCGGATTAAACTCGCACTTCACAGCTTCACATCTGAAAACAGCACAGAACAGATGTTTCCAAACTTCCCGATCAGTGCGAAAGCAAATCGCAGTGAGTTTTACCTCGTACATGATGCGGTTCTCGTGATCAGCTCCCCCCCTCTTAATAGTATTGATCGTTGTGGTCTTGGTAATTGCCCTGATTACAACGGCAGCAAGGGTCTGTATTCGCAGTCGTCATCGAAGGTTATGGTGGGATGATAGCTGCGAGTACTCATGTTTCAATTCTCATCCACACTTTCAATAACTCATCCTTAGGCGCTATACTTGTAACACTGATTATAGCTGTAATGCTCGCGGCTTATTTCTTGACCGATTACTCAGAACGTCAGTCTCATTTCCTACTACTTCTTCGAGACACTGACCTCAACATCGTAGTTCCTCCGCTCACTTTCCATGCCCATCAGAAAAAGATAATACAAATGTGGTGAGGAGAGGAGATTGAACGTGATCATGTGTCGTGAGCTGAATTGGGTTTCTAGGATGCTGATCACAAGCTACGCTTCTTCGGTTTGGTAGGAGTTTATGGCTGGATGCGCGGAAATGAGTTAACATTGTTTCTTTCGTTTTTTAAGGTGTGCTCGGATGAGTCTTTTACTATCCATAGTTCGCCTCATCCCCCCTATATTCCCCCTCCGAAGAATATCTGAAGGAACTGCCGTTGGGTTCCTTCTAATGTGGATTAGTATGCTTGTAGTAAAGATATACGCTTGCGCCTCTGATCTATCCTGGTATCATCTGCCAAATCCTTCTTGCACGACGGGAGTCCAGCTTGCAGTTATGTTATACCAAGTCGTAGGTAGGCCCATCCAAGTATACTCTCACTACTTCCTCACTCGCTTGCCTATTTCCAGCTTTTCTCCTAGCGGATATCATCCTTGCCGCTATCCCGCTTCGACTTTTACACCATGTCAGTCTTGAAAGCAAGAAGCAAAGGTGAATTTCTCTCGGTTGAATGATGGCAGATCGACACTGACAGAGAGCCATAATCTTACGGTTTAGAATGTTGATTCTGATGTTCAGTGTCAATCTACTCACCAGTGCCATCACAGTGGTACGCACTATTGTTATTGTCAATCAATATGCGAGTCTAGCAAGTATCATGTGTGAGGTCGAAGTAAGAGTAATCGAGCTCTTAACGTAATGACAAGTTAGACTGAGATCTTCCTGCAGGTCGCAACTACCCTTATAGCGGCCAATTTAGCAGTCCTTACGCCTTACATTTATCGCTTATTCAACCCTGAAGGAGATTTTGATAGTGAACCATGCAGGTACTATCGAAGTGTTCAGCCAGATGGCCATATCCGCATGCGGAGAGTAGCAGATATTGCACCAGAAATGCACTCAACTCATACACCTGGTGTGTTCACTATCGGACGTCATAATTCACGTTTCCCCTAATGTTTCTATGCCAGAGGTTACAGAGAGAGCCCCAACGAAAAGAGAGGATAATGAGAACGCGCTAGATCTAAATCATCAGTCTAGTTTTCCTTCTCTGAGTCTAAGTGATACAACTATAATGATGAACATGTAACAACACCTATTCTCACAGAATTTGCATCCGCCTGAAATCTTGACATTCTACTGAACACTTCACATTCGCCTATCCCAGTATTAGCTCAGACCGAGCTCACTTAATTGCCATACATACTTGTATTATAGTGGAATATTTTCGGCGCTATGCACCAGTTCCACCTTTGCTGCTTCAGGGCTTAGTACCGGCAGACCTCTCGGCCGTTTCCAATTGGACTCATTGAATTAGCGTCTCACCGAAATTCGGCGTTGCAAAATCGCTCTTTCAACTAAATGATCAGTATAGCCCACGAAAAACAAACGAGTTTATAAAGAAGCGTGTATTGCTCAGGGCGGTATGTTAGAGTCTAGATCCTTCGTAGCGACCCCACTGTGCGTCCAGACGGAAAATGCTCAAACATTTAGTAAAAAAGGATAGCGCGGGGGCTCGAAAGTACATCAGTATGCGCAAATATAGTCAGTCCAATTAATCTGCAGTGGCAGCCTAAGTATACATATTAAGGGTACTAGAATGACAACTCGTTTCAACTAGTGATACTGGCGACTTCTTCGCATGAATAAGCACTATGATTCCTGGCGGATACCATGCCTTTGAATTAAATGAGTGTATGTACATTGAGATTGCCAGCTCTGCGAACTTACGTAGAGCACAAAGGACAAGCTCGAGATAGCATAGTATGCCTCTGAATATGGCAATGATAGTGTATCGACAGCATCATAGGAGATTATCAAGGAGAGAATGAGGGAAAGCACCTGTACGGCGCAGAATATGCCTCCGGACTCGATGAAGAGAAGTAGGATTTTCATGACATGGCCTTTTCTCCGAATTGAGGATTCCTTCATTATTTGGTAATGTGCCCTAATATTCATAATATGATGAACCGTGTCTGTTCGGCTTCAACAATTGGATATGGGAGCTGAGAGACGCACCGGGCTTTCCAGGCAATGAGACTTGTTGCAACAAGGTTGATCACAATAGAAATCCCATTCGAAAGCCAGTCCAGCGTTGGGAAGGCCTTTAAAACCAACTGTACCTCGATGCTGTCCCAGATACAGTCCG
>KN834771.1:526496-597375 GCA_000827265.1 Collybiopsis luxurians FD-317 M1
AATTAAATGAGTGTAAGTACATTGAGATTGCCAGCTCTGCGAACTTACGTAGAGCACAAAGGACAAGCTCGAGATAGCATAGTATGCCTCTGAATATGGCAATGATAGTGTATTAACAGCATCATAGGAGAATATCAAGGAGAGAATGAGGGAAAGCACCTGTACGGCGCAGAATATGCCTCCGGACTCGATGAAGAGAAGTAGGATTTTCATGACATGGCCTTTTCTCCGAATTGAGGATTCCTTCATTATTTGGTAATGTGCCCTAATGTTCATTAGATGATGAACCGTGTCTGTTCGGCTTCAACAATTGGATATGGGAGCTGAGAGACGCACCGGGCTTTCCAGGCAATGAGACTTGTTGCAACAAGGTTGATCACAATAGAAATCCCATTCGAAAGCCAGTCCAGCGTTGGGAAGGCCTTTAAAACCAACTGTACCTCGATGCTGTCCCAGATACAATCCGCAATACTAACCACTACATAGCGACTCAGCGCATCGAATGCAGAATTGATTAGCGATAGACGTACAGATATTCGTCACCATTAGGATGATCAGAACCCTTCTCCAAATTTTATTATCTTGTGGAAGAGCCCATACCCTCCAAACGATGCAGAGGTCACCTATGACTATCTGGTACATTGTGAATTGAAGATCAGATATTTGAAATGAATGGACAGCTGCGAAGCGAGTACGAACAGTGGTTTTCGTGGGCCACCTAATCATATCAGTCAGGACCAATAACATTGAGTAATCGTCAAAGTATGGCTTTGTTGTTGAGGTAATGAAACCTTGGCGAATCATATACAATGTGAACGCCCCATTATATATGTAAACCCAGATGAAACAGAGCAAGATGAGGATACAGCAAATCCTTTGCATGTTTCTTGCATCTTTCCATGACCTTAGACTGTAGGAAGGTAAAAATAAATGAGTATGCCGCAGGTTCCCTAGCATCAAGGTCACACATGGTAAAAATTTGATAGCAATGACCGTCCCTAAGAATAATGTTCCTGCGTTGACTCGTGTGTTGGGTCTTAGGCGAATATCCGAAAAAAAATATATTACCAGCCACGACTGGGAGAACGGCATTTTCGGCATCAAAATAAGCGCCGTATATCAATTGGCGCTAGCTATAGTTTGTTCTTGTTCTTCTACTTTGACGTGGTTTGTTTGCTCTTCCACTCTTCGATCTCCCTCAAATTCGGTGACCCGGTTGTCCTTGAGTTATTGTCATACTATAACTACGACTTCTCGTCGATCCCGTTCTCGCGATGCCTGAAGATTATAGGCAGCAGATTCAAAGTTGGCCTATCCCAGGTGGTCCCAGCGACCAACCGATATCCTTAGTCCCAGTTACCCATTCAGTTCCGGGACTCTAGATCGCCCAAAAAATCTGGCAATTCAGAGGACAAACAGGGCTGAATTTGATGATTCGCCAGGAGTTCCACGACACCCTAGTCTCAATCATTAGATGGATAAAATCGGGGTATGTCTTTATCACTGTATCTTAGGAATAGTCTCTTATTCTTCCTCAGGGCTCCTCCAAAATGCATACCTTTCTTCCAATCTGATTCCTCTCTCGAAGACGAAAGCGAATACCCCAATCCATTCGTCAATAATACGACCGTGAGCAGACAGGGTCGACTTATTATTATTGGACAACCTGGGATTGGTAAGTCTCTGCAACTTCTTTTCCATGTACCTGGTCTGATACAGCTACGACAAGGCAAAACAAATTTTCTGGTTTATATCTGGACTCTCAGAATGCACCTTAATTTACCGACTGTGCTCTGCTTGGGTACTTACATGAATGTTTGGAAAGAAGGTGAGAGGTATATGGTACCGACGTGGCAGGCCGAGTTATTATTGGCCATCGCGTTCCTTCCCGACAACACCTGGATTCTCTTCGATTCCAACGAAACGATACCCGAAGTTCCAACGACTATATACAAATCCACTTTTTTCGTCATGCAGGCCACTTCACCCAGGCAAGGGCGACTCAAGTGGGTACGCAAGACCCCGGCGCATGTCTCCTACTATTTCATGCAGCCATGGACAGCCGAGGAGCTTGTCTGTGGGTAAGTTATTAACTAGGATCACGGATATCGACGCTGACTGTGTTTAGGCTACAATTACAAGGCCTGGGTTTTCGAGAAGCGACCCCAACTCAGCTTGTCGAATTCTTCCAGCATTTTGGTGGTTCCGCTAGAGACGCATATTCTAAGGCGTTTGATCTCCGGAATCACCTCGAAGGAATCAAAGAGACAGCGGCAGACCTCGATCTCAATGCCATCACTCGTTCTTTAAAAGATAAACCGACGACCGATCAGCACGTTCCTAAGTTTCCTTACGTTCCGGAACACCTTAAGCATGAATTCGTATCAGTATTCCCCATTAATGACGACAATCGGAATGAATTCGAATTCAGACCTCCTAGCGACTTCATGCTGACAACGATCATGGACGGCGTCGCTGCTAAAGAAGCAATGAGCCGAGCGGATCTTTTCACCAAACTCTTGCAAATTGGAGACATTCCTTCGCAGACCTTAGCCGGACACTTTTACGACCGAGAATATCACTCATATTTTGTCAGTAACTGCAAGTTTTCCTGCTATCGCATGTTCCCGCTGTCAGATTCTGGCAACTTGAAGACGCAGACGTGGCGTAGTTTTACCGAAGGCGAACATCCATTGACTCAAGCCGTTTCTTTCGAGATGCGTAACTGCATGATGTTCCACTTCAACACCAACGAACCTTTGAAGCCGACACCAACAGTGTACTACGTCCCAAACGCTCGAAACTTTCTGACTATTGATTCTTTCTTGTGCATTACACCAACGCACGTTCTGGCCATTCAGGCCACGGTCGGGGACTTCCATAAGTTCTCGACTGCCGCGTTAGACTGGTTTGCCAAGCTGGGAGTCATAACAATGGAATATGCTCTTCTTACTCCTCCCACAGTGAAGTCTGCTAGTGTCCCGTTTCCAGCCTGCATTCCGTCCACACTTAACTCTCATGTCAAAAACCGTCCCGATACTATTATCCCCCGGATCTCTTCAGAACCGCTACCCCAGGACCCTGAAACTGATACTCTTCCTGTGAAGATCATTGGTATCTATCATATCCATATGACAATTGAGTCAGTGTCCCTCCTTTGATTTACTGTTCTGCAACTAATGTGATATGAAACAGTGCCCAGAAGTAAAGCAGTTTCATTCTATGCTCCGTGGAAAAGTGTATCATGCTCTCTCAGTTTAGTAACAATTAGCGTGTGTACATTAGGCTGAATTATGACATTGAAGTGCAATAACATTTGTATTATGTGTGTCCTCCGATACCAGTTATTTGACCTGTTGAATGACCCTAAAGATTGTCATCAGCCGACTGTGTGTCTCTGCCAGATGAGTTACACACGATGAAGATTCGAGTTGGGTCCATTCTAAGGGAGAGAAATCAGTTGAGCTCCAACTTTCTGTGATTAGGCTTGCGCTTACCCATCGAGGTCGGCGCAAAGCCCTTGAAATATACTAAATGCTGCAAAAGTTTGTTGCTCGTCTTCGACTTTACTAGTGTTGTATTCATCCATCCCAGTCTAACATATAGTTTGAGATGATATTCCACATAAAAACCGGCTTCGAAGCTCACATAAATCAGCTTGTGCTTAGTCTTTTTCAGTACTCTTCTTTGTGGATCCATGTAATTCAGCGGCAAGTTTCTAGTTCAGATTCACATCAGCTTCAGCAGAGAAGATCATCAGCGAAATACTCGCCATGTTTGTTTTGAGAGGATCTATTGCTTTCGGCATCTCTATTGGGGTAGGTGGAGGTTGAGACACTCTGAACCTAGCAGGCTCAAACAATTTGGAACGCGATTTTATCAATTGTCATACCCCTCAAGAGCCTCAAAGCAAAGGTAAGGGCTGCCAACGTTTCGCTTCTCCATGATACCTCTCACTTCCTGGCAGATGATGACACTCAGAAAGAACCTGAGGATTTGAACTTGGAAGACATGGGCGATGGAGCTGAGGCGGAGCAGGATGGGGATGAGGTAAGTGTATTTGTTCCATTGCTTTTATGGTTACTCACTAGCTAGCGCCTTGCAGCTGCTGATTGAAGATATAACTGAACTGCAAAAAGCAACTAAATGTCCCACTGGATCACACAAGGTCCTCCTCGCTGATTTTCCCTTCCCCAAGGTTGCACTACTTGCCAAGTGAATTACTTGACAGGCTACTTGCATGATTGACATGTATCCCGATAATGCTCTTTTTGCATGGGATACATTCTCTAATGAGGTTCAGCGCCTCGCTGATGAGGGTCGAGGGAAGCACTACATAGAAGCTCTTGCTATAATTAGTAAGGACGTGGATAAAAGGGAGGAGTTGATCAAATTTGTATGTGATAGTCTCAGTCTTTGAGTTCTCTTGCCACTAATAATGTACTAGATGAACTACAGGAAATCAGCCATCAGGTTTGATTTTGGGAGAGGGGCTCGCATTCGGATGGCTCAATACTTTGGGATTTCGAGCGCCCTCAGCGCCGAAGAAATAGTTGTGTATCAGCTCACAGATTCCTTGTTAAACATTTAGCTAACTTATCTATATCAGAAATCTTCCGTAGACTGGTTGTTGAGTGGCTGCAAATTTCATAATACAGAGGTGGATCTTAAGGTAAGAAGAGCTCTTAGTTTCGAGTATTGGACTCATGTATTTCAGGGCCGGACCATAAAGGATATTCCTTTCAAGAATCCACTGATGGGGCTACTTCTTCAAGGATATTTCATCGACGGGAACCCCCAACAAGATAAGCTACTAGTCTCTCATCTGAAAAGCATAAAAAAGATACCAGTTCCACTAATTGCTATGACTGCAACTTTGGTGAGCAAGTTCTACTGTATTAATCCCCGTCATATGCCTGAAAGACCACTATAGATACATCATTCTCTTCAAGAGTACAGACCAGGCTATAAGGTGGAACATGACTTTTCGGCTACTAATGTTGCATGCGTGTACGTCATTTTACTCCTATTAGTTCCCATTGACCTCGCTTACTGCATATGCTGTAGTTATCATTCGATGACATCGACTCTGCTAAACCTCAAAGAAATGGCCCCAACGTATGTGGACTCTCTGCAAAAATATCTGTATAAGGCAATGATGTGAGTTTTGTGAGTTTTTTTGGCCTTATTCCGCTATATACTTCTCATAGGACTGCTGGACCTGAAGTTATTCCTCCTCGTGTCTACGACTACGCCACCCTTGAAGCTTTGGCTGCAGAATCTGCCCTGGAATCACCACGTGCCACTGACTCTCAAGATCAGGGTGTAGCTGCAAACCAAGGTCTTACCGATGATGATACCGCGACACCTGCGAACAATCAGGACCTGACTCCGCATGAGAGTGGCACATTGGATTAGCTATCATGATATTTTTGGGTGGTCCCAGGTATATCTCCTATATTATTCTTAATCTTGCCCTAGCTAATGCAGGTTTCAATTTGTGCAGTTACAACCATTTCGATGCCATTTGCTATTTCGCTCACTGATGGGAACTGTTTTTTTTTTTTGGAATATACAGCGTGAAGTCGATAGATGCTTAGATGGTTTGAATGATGAACATAGAACTCGCAAAGGATTTGTTGATTGATTCATGTTAGCATAAGCTGAACTTCAATTATCCAGTATATTTATTGGATGACATTGAGGCAGACCATGATGTGAACTTGTTTATTCAGAACTTAAAATGGTCATATCTCAGTTTAATTTACAGACTCCGAGATTTTCACCTATTCTGTTTCAAATGATTGTGGAAGGGATCAAAACATAATTGATTTATCCTCTATGTCTCTGACTGTTTCTGGGTCATCTTTTCATTATCTTTCATGATCCCTGGGCATCTTTTAAGCTCTCTCAGGACTACTTGCTTGTGTCTCAGATTATATGATAGACTCTGAGATTTGCACCCAAATCTAAGAGAGAGATTGATTTTAACCCTGAGTGTCTCTGGCTATCCCTGGGTCATCTCTGACTATCTTTCACAATCCCTGCTTAGCCTTAGGGATCACTAAGAATAATGTAGCAACTTGTCAGAGTGCCTATAGCATTTTTAGACTTGTCTTGTTTAGAACTGATTTGCCCCTGTTTAAGGTGAAAGCTTCACAGCTCACTTTTAAATTTCATAGCAGTGAGGTCAGATTGTTGTCATTCACAGCAAAGATGCTCTTACCTCTTGCGAAAGGATATCAGAAAGGTATCAGGTTTACAAATACTCTTTGTAGGAGTTCAAGTTTACTTTTGTACCTAGCAGAGATCACTCAGACATGATCCAGGCTGCCCTTCTACAATCAAGAATTCCTTTTTAAGTTTGTGTTTCCAGAGGATAGGGGGGGTGTCTCCTGGCAACCCCAATAAGTGTGGGCACTCCAGGTTTCCTGGGCATTCCAGGCACCCTCAAGCTTCCCAAGGGGAGGTCAGATATGCTCAGGCATTGGAACTGTTTTGCTGATGAAGTAATTAATGGATTGACTGTTGTATTTCTCGGTTTGTCATTAGTAATACAATCCAGCACATGTAGTTCCGAGTTGGATTACTCACCTACTGCGGACAGTATTACTCAGATATTAATAGTAGAAGTATGTAGAACTTTCTAGATACTGTGTTATGTAGTATATAAGGCCTACCTTAAGGCCAGTACCATAGAACAAAATAATCATTTGTATCCAATATTTGAGTCTCACAACTCTTATCAAACCACTGCGCCATATTTCTACAATATTGACATGTACCTTATATGATTCTCCATTGAGTGTTCAAATGTCAAGCTAATATCTTGGCTAGTATTGAGATCTGATGTAGTCTGGAGCATGAAACTTCAAGCATTCGAGGCCTTATGCTTTAGTGTTGGTGGCTCTAATTTTCTGCTTTTCTGCTTTGTAGAAGAAGTCTACCCGGTCACCTTTTGTATGCATTATTGATAATCCATGGCAGTCACAGTGAAAATGAGTGCTTGTTCTGCCTGTCTTGGTATCATGTGGTCTTACCCTTAACTATGTAGTGGTATAGCGGTGTAACAGAATTTCAAAGTTTACATTGTTTTATCAGGATGTGGCTGTGCGATAAGATAACATTCCACCTATTTTACACCTCTTCCAATCCTAATTTCCAAAGCCCTAAACGGCACATACAACAAACCCGTAACAACGAACGCCATCTCAAACCCAATATCCCCCGTCCTCTCCGCTATCGGCCCAGTAAACCATATCTGCGACATGCAAGGCACGACGAGTCCGAACGAGGCCACTCCAGCCGTGATCGCGGGTATTCCAGATGGAAGCAGGTGGGGAACGTTCCACGCTTCGACTCGATACGAATCAAAAGCCGAAGTTGAAGTCGAGTGCGGAGAGGAAGTGGAGGGGGAGGTGGTGGTGGTGGTGGACGTATCCTCGGTTTGGCTTTGTTTTTTTCGTCGAAAAACCAAATGCTCAAAGAGGATCACAGCTATAAAAGCCGAACACCAATACCCAATGAGCCCCAGAAAATTCGTGAGCGTATCATAAAATTTATGCGAGCCGACGATAGCGATCGGTAATACTCTGTATAACTGTCAGTCAGCCCCGCCTCGGTTATCGAACTGAACAAGAAAAAAGACCTCCGCTACTCACATAGCCGTTGTCGTAATCGAAAACACATATCTCGGAACGACAATTAACGCAGGTATAAACACCTGAACATTCAACGAGATTGAATAAAACGTCGCAGCGATATTCCCAGCCACCGATAAACTCAACAACACCGTCAAAAACTTGCCGAAGTTTCCGACAGGGCTCAACATGGCCGCTAACAGCCCCCCGACATTCGAATTGTCGTACGCTTGCGCCCATGTGGGAACAGCAGCCGAGGCCGCTGCTGCTGCTGCACCGAAACATTGAACGCTCGTTATGGGAATGAGCAAGCCAAAGTAGGTATATAAGAAGATTTTGATGCTGATGTTGATACTGTTAGCTATTCTTAGTTGCTGTTGCTGGAGAAGATTGAACTCACCTTGACACGTTTGGACTAAAGTATATCGTGAAATCAGATGCCAGCGGAGAATACGTGATCACAAATCCTGCAATCGTCGACGCAAAGGAAAGGATGCTGGCAGCATCGGCCGGTTCCGACGGGGGAACATCGTTCAGGTTCTTCCCTCCCAGTCCAAGAGTGACAAGATAGACAACTAGGACCGGGAACCACGCGAGGCGCTCGTACCTGTTAAACAAAACAGCTCAGTCTAACTACAATCACGAACGAGGTAAACAATTCGTCTCGCTTACCAAGTGAGAATTGAATACCCGCAGAACGACAGCTGTGAAAACGAAGCAAGAAGCAAAAGAGACGTTGAGCGCCGTTTAGAAGAAACGTAGGTGGCAAACAACAATCTTACGGCAAGAGAAATCACGACGACAATGACGATCCCAGCTCTACAAGAGAAAATCCATGTCAACGATCACGAGGCGAGATGTCGACGTTAGAATGACATTGGGGAAAAAGATGTGGCAAAGATGACACTCACGTCCAAGTCAGATTGCCATCGGCGACACTCGCGAGTGTCTGTCCCCCCAAAATGGCATTCAAAATGCAGAATCCAAACATACCGATCATGTTCAATACGCATGGTAGAATAACGCCGTAGTAACTGCGTATACAATATAGATTCGACTGCATCAGTAATCTTTCTTCTAGTGTGTACCTATCAAATACCACCCGTCTATGACTCCATCCATCCATCCTTCTGTCCATAGTCCAGGGGCTCCGATGATAAAGTGGTAAAAAAAGAAAGGACATACCCGAAGCTAAATCTAGCCTGGACCATCTGTCGCAGTCCAAGTTTAGGTCCCCACGTCGCGCTGTTAACATAAATTTAGAAAATCATTCCATCCATCCATTCTCTCTCTCTCGCTCAGAATCAGAATAAAAAGGACTCACAAATATGCAGGCGGCAAACAACACAACAAATTAAAAAACAGAATGACCAAACACGACTCGCGTATACCCAATCCGAACGCTACAGGTCCTAGAGTTCCAGCAGAGAACGATAGGATGTTAAAGTTCATCGTGAACCATAGGAAAAAGAGCTTGTAATACTGCGTGTCGGTGCGTTCGGATATGGGGACAGGGGATATCCCTGTACAATGTACGATTATCCCCGAGATTAGAAAGGGTACATTCTTCAGAATCTGGAAAAGTAAACGAACCTCTTCCCTCGACTCCCCAACTGAGCAATGTTTTCGCAAAAACATTTGATGATCCTAGCTCAGATTCGAGATCTCCACCACCAACACTGCGTTTCTCGAGGTCCATAACAGCTTCTGATTTGGGACTTTTGACCTCCGGATCTGTTCGCATAGCGGATACCCCGATGATGGACAGTTTTTTTGTTGTTGTTTCTAGTCCCTTTTGCGGATCCGCTGGATAACTCTAAGTCTTGGTGGGAGTTAAGAATGTAGTATAAAGCTGAAGAGAGGACGGGACGGAGCTGACATATTTTAAATGGGTTGAATCGGAGTCATGGTCAATGGAAAGTTTTTTTCAAGGAACCAACTCAAATTTAGCTTGATGACGAGATCCAAAGAAGGGCCGAGGGCCCGTAGTTGCCGAGGTGGCCGGCCATCCGAGAGCGGCATTCAAGCGCTCAAATCCGTCCATTCGGTATCACTCTGCAAGAACTATCATATATCTCTAGAAAAGCTACATGATCTTCTTTCGTTCGCCTGAGGAGCACGTTCAAAATACACAAAAACGGAAATAGTACTTAGCAGTAAGCACGTATAGTATACTTCTACAGCACTAACGAGAAAGCATCGTTCAGGCCTCAAGGTCAATTTTAAAGTTGAATATGACAAAAATTGCAGTTTACAAGATCATCTGAGTACAACTCCGAATCATTGGTCGACTGTACACACTTTAAATTGGAATTCGGTTCTGACTGAAAAACCCTGCGAAAGTCTTTGACATCTCCCAGCAATTCAGAACGCGCGAAGACTGAAGAGAGCCCTGGAAACTTTACAGACTAACGACTGTCCAGTCCACAACTCTGGAATTCTAATATATAAACACGTCCAAGTTTCTTATTCGAAGGTTACGTTTTTCCCATAAGTACTGGGCTCCTACACATACACTTTGGCAGTGAGGTAAGTGACGTGGTTGAAGATTCGGAGATTCGGAGGATATAAAAGCATCAGAGGAGCACCGAGAACTTGGGTTGAACTCCCACTCCAACCTTTGAGGACAGCACAGAACAGTCGGATGCTTTCAGACTTCCAGGTTAGTGTGAAGGCGAATCGCAGTGAGTTTTTCTTTGCCCCGGATGCGGTTCTCTTGATTAGCTTTCCCCTCCCTTGATAGTATTGATCATTATGATCTTGGTTATTGCCCTAACCACAACGGCAGCAAGGATCTGTATTCGCAGTCGCAATCGAAGGTTATGGTGGGATGATAGCTGCAAGTATTCGTGTTCTCTGAATTCTTGTGCACTTTTCCAATAAGTCATTCTTAGGCGCTATACTAGTAACGGTGATTATAGCTATAATGCTCGCGGCTTTTTTCTTAGCTGACTACTCAAAACGTCAGCCTTATTTCCTATTAGTGCTTCTTCGAGAAGCTGACCCTGACATTTTAGCTCCACCCACTCTGCATGTCCGTCGCATTAAAATTATTCAATTATGGTGAGGAGTAGATTGAACATGATTATGTTTCATGAGCTCAATTGGGTTTCTAGGATCCTGATCGCAACCTACCCTTCTTCGGTTTGGTAGGAGTTTATAGCCGAATGTATAGAGAGAAACTAATAATGTTTCTTTTTTCAAGGTGTGCTCGAATGAGCCTGTTACTCTCCACAGTTCGCCTCATCCCCCCTATATTCCCCCTCCGAAAAATATCTGAAGGAACTGCCATTGGGTTCCTTCTAATGTGGATAAGCATGATTGTAGTAAAGATATATACTTGCGCCTCTGATCGATCTTGGTATCATCAACCAAATCCCGCTTGCAAGATGGGAGGTCAGCTCGGAGTTATGATATACCAAGCCGTAGGTAGGCCCATCTAAATATGTTCCCACTACTTCCTCACCCAACTGCCTATTTCCAGCGTTTCTCCTAGCTGATGTCATCCTTGCCGCTATCCCCCTTCGACTTTTACACCATATCAGTCTTGAAAGCAAAAAGCGAAGGTGAGCTTCTCTCGGAATAATGGAAGACCGACACTGACAGAGAGCCTCTGTGATCCTTGCGGTTCAGAATGCTGATTCTGATGTTCAGTGTCAATTTAGCCACCAGTGCCATTACAGTCATACGCACTATTCTTATTGTCAATCAAGCTTGGAGTCTCTCAAGTATCATGTTTGAGGTCGAAGTAAGATTCGTAATCGAGGTTCAAACGGAATGACAAATTAAACTGAGATCTTCCTGCAGGTCGCAACTACCCTTATAGCGGCCAATTTAGCAGTCCTTACGCCTTACATTTATCGCTTATTTAATCCCGAAGGAGATTTCGATAGTGAACCGTTCACATACTATCGAAGTGTTCAGCTAGATGGTGGTATCCGCTTGCGGAGATTAGCAGATATTGCACCAGAATTGCGCTCAGCTCATGCCCCTGGTGTGTTCACTTATGTCATATTTCACGTTTTCTCTAATGTTTGTGTTCCAGAGCCTACAGAGATAACCTCCGGGACACCAACAAAAGGAGAGGATGCCGAGCACGTACTGGATTTAAACCATCAGCCTAGTTTTCCTTCTCTGAGTCCAAGTGATACTACTATAAAGACGAATATGTAACGACAACCTAAGTTACTCTCGCAGTGTGACTTAGATCATACATAGAGCGTATTTGCATCATCCGCCGGAAATCGTGATATTTGACGGAACGCATCGCATTCACTTATCCCAGAATCGGCTCGGGCTCGCCTCACTTGAGTGTTATACATACTTACATCACAGTAGCATATCATCATTGGTATCCACTAGGCTCAATTTCGCCGCCTGGGCTTAATACCAGCGGACCTCCCGGCCCTCTCCAATGTGACCCATTGAATTAGCATCTCGTCACCATTCGGCATTGCAAATACGGTTCAAGAGCTACTTCATCAAACAATCAGCATGGTTCACGTACAACAATTGAATTTCCAAAGAAGCATAGTTGCTGAGAGCGGTATGTTAGCGCCTAGATCCTTCGTAGCCACCCCTCTGTGAGTCCAGACAAAAAAATTCACAAATGTTTAGTCAAAATGGGTACATTATGTGCAAATATAACAAGTCCGATTAATTTGCAGTGGCAGAAGTATACATATTAAGCGTGCTAGAATGACAACTCGTTTTGACTAGTGATACTGGCGACTTCTTCGCATGAATGAGCATTATGATTCCTGGCGGATACCATGCCTATGAATTAAATGAGTATATGTAAATTTAGATTGCCAGCTCTGTGAACTTACATAAAGAACAAAGGACAGGCTCGAGATGGCATAGTATGCCTCCGAATATGGCAATGATAGTGTATCGACAGCATCGTACGAGATGATCAAGGAGAGAATGAGGGAAAGCACCTGTACGGCGCAGAATACACCTCCAGACTCGATGAAGAGAAGCAGGATTTTCATGACATGGCTTTTCCTCTGGATTGAGGATTCTTTCATCATTTCGTAGTGTGCTCTAATATTTGTCATGGAATGAATCATGTAAGTAGTTCTGCTTTAGCATGGGAATTGAGAGACATACCGGGCTTTCCAAGCAATGAGACCTGTTGCAACAAAATTGATCACGATGGAAATCCCATTCGAAAGCCAGTCCAATGTTGGGAAGGCCTTTAAAACCAACTGTGCCTCGATGACGTCCCAGATACAATCCGCAATACTAACCACTACATAGCGACTCCGAGTCAGCGTATCAAATGCAGAATTAATAGACAATGGACTTACAGATATTTGTCACCATTAGGATGATCAGGACCCATCTCCAAATCTTGTTATCTTGTAGAAGAACCCATGCCCTCCAAACAACGCAGAAGTCGCCTATTACTATCTGGTACATCGTGAATTGAAGATTAGATATTTCAATTGAATCGAAAGCTGCGACGGGAATACGAACAGTGATTTTCGTGGGCCACCCAATCATATCATTCAGGACCAATAGCATCGAGTAATCATCGAAGAATGGCTTTTTGGTGGAGGTAATAAAACCTTGGCGAACCATATACAATGTGAACGCCCCATTATATATGAAAACCCAGATGAAACAGACAAGGATAAGGATACAGCAAATCATTTGCACAGTTCTTGCGTCTTTCCATGGCCTCAGACTGTAGGGAGGTCATGAATGAATACAGCGCAGGTTATGCCCTCCCAGCATGAATGGTACACACGGTAAAAATTTAATAGCAATGACTGTTCCTAATAATAATATTCCTGCGTTGATTTGTAGTATTTAATGGACTGAAAACAAATAATATGGATGGAGACACATACCAAATCCTGCTGATGTTACTATTAGCCCAATGACATTCTCCGCCGTATTCTGTGCATTGATCAACAGCTCATGTTCATCGTTGGGAGTCATGGGAAGGAGCAAGAGGAACGGAGTCGTGAAAACGAGTGTTTATATTCCGGATAGTTCGGATTCCATGTCTTATCTAAACACTTAATTTCATCAGACCCATCCGAAATGGCTAGCTCCGGGTTTGATCGTAAAGCAGCAGACATTGACGTTGACTCACGATTAAGATGTCTGATGATGTCTCAGTAGTCGCTGGAGCATCCACAGAGCAGCTTTAAAGTTCTGCGGGTAGCTGCAGGAGAAGAGGGATAGCTTTCCGGACCTGGAGGCTGGAGAGAACTCAGAATAAAGGACGGAGTCAATATAATCAGACATGTGAGTTGTGTTCATTCCAACCGCAACTTACAGGTCATAGACAGAACTCAAAATTGAACCGAATAGATACGTAGCGGAGCGAAATGTCGAAGTAGCCGATGGTCAAAGCGGTGGTCGTAGAGTGGGTGTTCAGTGCAGTCGGACCCAACTACGTAAAACCGCGGCTGGCACTATTCTCCTTTCATCGTTCAAGCGAATTTAAATGTCAGCTGTTTTGCGGTTTTGATTAGTGACTTGGAATCCTTAACGACCAGATGATGCTGACGAAACAAGAATGTGTAATTCTGAAGGTGAAAATGGCCTGCTCAAGAGTTTGTGGAAAACTGAGACAGTTCATGATGAGGTTGGTGTATCGTACAATGTAAGAACAAAATTGAGGAAATAAATCCAAAAGTAAAAGCAGAGCATGTCAAAGAAAAATGACCGGGGAAGGAGGCAATTAAGACAGAGAAGCACAATTATAAGGATCAGCGAAAGGGACCAAGAAAGACAGGGTTAAGAAGGGAAGATAGTGTTCTGATACAGTAGATAAAGTGCTAACACAACATGAAAATAATGGGCTCTAGACTTAATTTAATTTGAAGAAGCCAAAGTACAGGTGTTCAAACTCATCTTAACTAGTGCCACTGGCGACTCATGAACATGAATGAGCATTATTACTTCTGGCAGATGTCATGCCTGCGAATTAATTTAGTGAATACTCCAGTTCGTTGAACTTGCATAAAGAACAAAAGGCGAGTTCGAGATGGCATAGCACACTCCTGCGAATGACAATGATGTTGTCACGTATGAAAGGATCAGGGTGAGAACAAGGGCAAGAACCTATATGGAGCAGAAAACACCTCCGGACTCGAGGAAGAGGAGCAATTTTTCAAGGATGTGGATTTTCCTTTGCATCAAGGTTTCTTTCATCATTGAGTAGTGCATTCTGTTCCATAAGCTAATTCTAATCCAATGATCAGGTACGTGGCATGAGAGACATACCTTACTTTCCAAGCAATAAGACCTGTTGCAACAAGCCGGGTCCCAATTGAAATTCCATACGAAAGCCAGTCCATGGCCTAATATGGTTTTAGGTGCAACTGTATTTGAAGGTCATCCCAGACAGAGTCTGCAACACTGACAACGGCAGAGTAACTCAGGATACAAAAATTAATCCTGACCTACAATAGACCTTCTACAGATATTCATTACCATTAAGGTGGTCAGAATCTGTCTGCAAATCTTAATACCCTGCAAAAGGACCCATGCCCTCCAAATGACACAAAAATCACATAATATCATTACAGATTGAATGTAAATTTGAATCAAAAGGAAAGACAAATGCATACAATAATTTTTGTTAGCCACATGATCATTTCATTCAAGACCACTAGCATCGAGTAATCATCAAAGAGTGGCCTGATTGTTGAGATGATGAAGCCTTGGTGAGTCATGTATAAGGGGAACATTTAATGCTTTACCCAGATGAGATGGCACAAGAGAATAAAGATCATACAGAAAATCCTCTGCATACTGCTTGTGTCTTTCCAGGAACTTTGACTTGGGGGGATAAGAATGAGCATTGCACTATTATACCTTTACAGTATTGATAGTAGAGCACACAGTAAAAATTTGATAACAAAGAACATTCCTAGAAGGGAAGTTCCTGTGTTGCTAGTTGAATGTAGTTTCAATAAGCTGGGGACCCGGAAGAGAGGGACAAGTGCATACCGAGCCATATTGCTGTTAGAATGAGCGCAATGACATCCACAACTGTATTTGTGTATGGTTAAAGATTTCTTGCTTATCTTCAGGAGTCATCATGGGAGGAAGTGAGAGAGCTGAAGTAGAAAAGTGTTAGTATATATGATCTAGATTGAACTTCCTCGAGATCTATAGAAGTACCTAGTTTGAGCTGTGCTTCATATCTGATCATATAGTAGATTTTAGAGCGGTACAAAAAGTTTTGCCCCTTCAAGTTACCAACCGCTATTTATTTACATTTGTCATTTGATCTGAAATCTATATTGAGCCTCACCTTGTCTCACTTGTACACACGTTTCACAAAAATGAACTGTTATTTGGCGCCTTTGAGAAGTTAGATGAGTGGCTTGTGAAGTGAAGGCTCTGGGATTGCTTCGAGAAACAACAACATAACATGGTGCATTGGTCAATGATCAATATAAAATCACGGACCAAGTGAATGGATCCACGGCCTTATGATAGGCAACTTCCAAATTTCGCACAAATGGCAGTCATGCAGCAGCACAACTAGGTTTCATATGAGGCTTTTCAGAAATCTGGCATTCAGATCTTGGACCGTGCCGTGTAACATACTTCCTTCCTTCCTTCCTTCCAGTGAAGCACATGGTCTGGATTAAAACCGGTGCATTGGCCAATGCTTTTCCTTTGCTCTTGTCCAGTATTTCAGAAGTATAAAAGTGGGGAAGACAACAGCACCCTTTCCAGTATCCTATCCCATCCTATCCTGGAAATAATAAACTTGACAGGATTATCTCCCAATGCAGCTAAGCCGAACAGGAGCCGATGTCAAAGATCTGTGTTCAGAGGTTCATTAATGGCTCCGCACTGGAAAATTCTTGTAATGGTATGGGCCATATAGGGTACAACCACACCGGCTGGGCAGGGGCTCAATATTTTTGCTTGCCACGACCATCACGAACAGGTCAAGAGCTGAGCAAAGGCTGGATAATAACTTTTTCCAAAGGTGCGGAATAAACTTCCCCAGCCTTTATCATCATAGAACTTGGCGCGTCGCCTTAGGAAAGGACCAAATTGCCAAGTTCGAGTTTTTCGGCGAACCCACCATACTCATTGTTCGCATCAATAACGATCTTGCGAAGGGACGTGTGAAAATGTTTTTACATTTGTTCTCGCTTTGATGCAAGGTGACATAGTTTCTTGGCGAGACATTGAGAGTTACAATTGGCTACGAAAACGATTATGAGTCAGTAAATTGGCAAGCTCGAGGTTGCCGGTGGGAGCAACTACAGTCGTTTCAGGAAAATATGCGCTTATAAACTGCATTACAGTATTGAATCCTTTGCGGCCAACTCGAAGTTCACCCAGAGTCTACCATTTGTTACAGTGAATTTGCCAAGCCAGTAATAGCCCAAAGGTTGAACGTAATACCAAGAGTAAGTACTTCAGATCAGAATTTTACAGCGCAGTCACTGTAATTGAAATTCTTCTCGGTATCTAAATTTCGTCCTGCTGCATAAGACTCCTCATGATCATTTCATTTCGTTTCATTCACCTTAAGCGAATCTTGTCGTCACAAGAGAGTTTCGGTAATGAAGGACTGCGCCTTCGCACAAGGAACACGGAGAGATCCAGCATCCATCCCACGTCTCAGCAAGATGTTTGGTTTCTGATGTTTCACTGCCCAAGCGCACTAATAGCCTTTGGCATGAATAGACTTCTCGGAGCGCATAGTTAGGAAAGAACACTCATTGTATGTCATCACCGAATTCAAGAATTAATACTTTCACATTGATTAACAAGCACGGGATTATTCATCTTCAATCGCTGTGGTCGGATTTCTTGTCCTGGTTATCGTGGAAAATGAACTTCCAAGTTTGCAATCATTATGAATGCATTGCCGACCACGGCGGCGGATTCACACTTTCTAAAATCCAGCTTTAGTAGCAAAATGAAGCGGAAAGATCTCATAGGTTATCATCAATGGTGATTGCCCCTCCCCCTGCTCAAACAGCATCCGGAGTAGCCCTTCTTCAGCCCGCTCACGTGGGTTACATGACTCTCAAGCACCGTGTGGTTCTGGCACCTCTCACTCGTATGCGTGCTGATAAAGCACACGTCCTGCATCCTATCGTGAAAGAGTATTATAGTCAGCAAGCGAGTATACCCGGAACCTTCCTCATTGCCGAAGCAACTCTTATCAGTCACCAAGCTGGAGGGTATGCTCACGTCCCCGGTATCTGGAGCAACGAACAGATTTCGAGATGGAAAGAGGTTAGTACCAACTTTGAAAGATTAGAGTAATATTCATCCCCTGAACTATCGTTTTGAATCATAGATTACTCAAGCAATCCATTCCAAAGGCTCCTTCGTCTATCTTCAACTATGGGCTCAGGGCTGTACTGCCGCGCCACGTAAGCATATTCAGCCTGAATTGCTCCGTCGTCTAGTAGACAACGTGGAGCCCAACTTTCCTTATGATTTCGTATCTGCATCTGACATTCCAATCAACCCAGATGACCCACAAAAGCCTCGTCCCCTCACCATAGATGAAATCAAAGAATATTACAAATGGTACGCCACCGCGGCCAAAAACGCCGTTGAAGGTGCTGGATTCGACGGAGTAGATATTCATGGGGCAAGTGGGTATTTAGTCGATCAGTTTTTTCAGGATATGAGCAATAGTCGCATGGATGAGTACAGAGGGAGTGTGGAGAACAGGGCCAGGTTTGGTTTAGAGGTAGTCGATGCTGTGCTAAAAGCCGTCGGTCCAGAAAAGACAGCGATAAGAATCAGTCCGTGGTTCTTTCCAGGGTATGGAATCCTGTCTTAATTGTTTGAATGAATCTAACAGTGGAATTTTATCGGAAAGGAATGAGAATGAAAGACCCAAAGCCAACTTTCTCCTACTTTGTGCAGGAGCTAAAAAAGGCACACCCTCGACTTTGTCTTAGACATCAAGGAGAACTTACCCGATGGAGAAGACAATGATTTCATTCGCGAAATCTGGACTCAGGAAGGGAATTCGAGATGGTTGATCAGTGCGGGCGGCTATAGTCGCGATATCGCGATTCAAACAGTTGAGCAGAAGGGTGGGCTAGTTGCTTTTGGGCGAGCATTCCTTGCAAATGCGAATATTCTACTAGTAACAACGTCGTCAGATTCTTCTCCCACTAAGCTTCATATTACAGCCCGACCTTCCGATCCGGTTAGAGCAAAACATTCCGCTCAATAAGGGAGATCAGAATACATATTATGTCCCGAATGGAAATGGGACCGAGGGATACACAGATTATTCTTTTGCGGCCAATGAGGAGAGTCCATAATGCAAGAAATGAACGTAGGTGGTCGGTTTTTGGGCAGCTAGAACTTGTTCCTTTACCAAGACATTTCAGACTTAGACTGGGTACCATTCACAATTCGGGGACGATAAACGGCGTATTCGGAGAGATGAGTATTTTCGGTTGAGATTAGTAACTTGGTTGATCAGCTATCATTGTGGACTTAGTGAACGCCGTAAATTAATTACTTTGATCATATTCGGCTGATTTTTCCAGTAAAAGACGTTAGTAATGTGTAGCAGTGGTTGGTGCGGCCTGAAACTTGGACTCCAGTAGAAAAGCAGAGGGAATTTAGATCTTGTAGGTTGTTCAGAGATTTTCCACCACTTCAATGGTTACTACTCCTACTTCCGCTCAAACACCATCCAGAGCAGCGCTCTTTCAACCTGCTCAAGTGGGTTTCATGACCCTCAAGCACCGGGTTGTTTTGGCACCTCTCACCCGTATGCGTGCTGATACAGAGCACGTTCCGCATCCAATCGTCAAAGAGTATTATTCTCAGCGAGCGAGCGTCCCCGGGTCTCTTCTTATTGCCGAAGCAACTCTCATCAGCCATCAGGCCGGAGGATATGCTCACGTCCCAGGCATCTGGACTAACGAGCAGATTTCAAGATGGAAAGAGGTTAGTGTGCCGCGGTATCCATGTGTGATTGGACTTTTTTGTTTGACGGCCCTATTCTGAATCACAGATCACCCAAGCAATCCATTCGAAAGGCTCCTTCGTCTATCTTCAACTTTGGGCATTGGGCCGTACTGCCACACCGCAAAAGCATATTCTGCCTGAAATCCATTACCGTCTAGCAAACACGGAACCCAACTTTCCTTTTGATTTTGTATCCGCATCTGACATCTCAATCAGTCCCGACGATCCACAAAAGCCTCGTCCCCTTACTATAGATGAAATTAAGGAATATCCCAAATGGTATGCTACCGCGGCCAAAAATGCCATCGATCACGCTGGTTTCGATGGAGTGGAGATTCATGGGGCGAATGGATATTTGATTGATCAATTTTTGCAGGACGTGAGCAATAATCGCACGGATGCGTATGGAGGGAGCGTGGAGAACAGGGCGAGGTTTGGCTTGGAGGTGGTCGATGCTGTGGTTCAAGCTGTTGGCCCGGAGAGAACAGCAATTAGGATCAGTCCATGGGCTTCTTTTCAAGGTATGGAAACTTGTGTTGATTTTTCCGAGTGAATTTGACAGTGGAATTTTATTGGGAAGGAATGAGAATGAAAGACCCAAAGCCAACGTTCCGCTATTTTGTGCAAGAGCTTCAGAAGGCGCATCCCAATCTTTCTTACTTACATCTCGTTGAGCCTCGCGTAGATGGCTACTACATAGTAGATGAGTTACCCGAGGGGGAGGATAATGACTTCATTCGCGAAATTTGGACTCAGGAAGGGAATTCGAGGTGGTTGATCAGTGCGGGAGGATATAATCGCGATACTGCAATTCAGGCGGTAGAACTGAAGGGAGGCTTAGTTGCCTTTGGGCGCGCATTCCTTGCAAACGTGAGTTCTACCTAGTAACGCCGTCCTTCCTATCCCGTTGAGTCTCGTATTACAGCCCGATCTCCCGCTCCGATTAGAAAGTAACATACCGCTCAATAAGGGCGATCGTAACACATATTATATCCCAGACGGAAGTGGGCCTGAGGGATACACAGATTATCCTTCTGCGCCCAAAGAGAAGTCCAAGATACAAGAATTGAACGCAACGGTTGTAGAATCGAAATATGATTAAGATCTTGTTTCCGGTGTTCTTGATTAAGAATGTAGAGTACTGTATCATAATGAAGCTGTCTTCCCAATATACCCCGTAGACAGAGCGCCCGCGTGATGGACTTCTTTGAGCCTTCTTCCCAGCGCAATTGAAAAAAAATTAAGGTGGCGCTCCGGAATCTGACGTGGCAAATGTCACAGCAAACCTATAAATTCTGTGCTCGATAAACACATTCTTCTTTCCATGATTCATGGACGAGCTTGACCATCAGAGATTCTATGCCTCGGAGCAGTATCTCCTCCCTGCCGATGAGGTAGAGACTTTGAGGTTTGTTCACGGCCTTTATCAATCGAACACTTGACTAATCGCGATTATCAAGGCTGAATGCACAACACCGAATGGCTGTCAAGGCGTTCGAGGGCAAACTTTCCCTAGCTCCACTAAACTTCAAGTCTGGTGATCGTATACTCGAGAGTGCAGCAGGAACCGGTACGGAGTTCTCTTCCCCACGCTTAAAAGCTTGCTAAACAACTCAGGCATATGGGCTCTTGAGTTCTTTGAACAGAACAGGAACCAAGGGGTTCTTCTTGACATAGAATGCATTGATATTTCGGATAGGCAGTTTCCCCGGAACTATCCCTCAAACGTCCACCTCTCTATCCACTCAGTGACAGAGCTGCCGATTGAGTGGAATGGTACTTTTTCATATGCCCATCAGCGACTTTTGGTATCGGCATTAAATGACACTCTCTGGCGCAAAGCAATCAGTGAGTTATTCAGAGTGCTCACGCCTGGGGGATGGGTGGAACTAGTTGAGATCGAGGGAGAAGACCTTCACTACGACATCGGTCCATTTTCGACAAAGCTGCAAGCCATCTTCCGGAATGTGTATGTAAACAATGGGCACTCCGGCGCTCTGGCCGCATATCTTCCACCCCTGTTGAAAGAAACCGGTTTCGTGGACGTTCAGCTCGAATCTAGACGATTGCTGGTAGGAAAATCAGGGGAGAATGGATATCGGAGTGATGAGCTTGGGAAATTTTTCAGTGGCTTGAAGCGAAATGTTTTGAATGGGGCTGGTTTTGGCTTCGTTCAAACGGGAGAAGAATATGAGGAAATCGTGCAGGGATCTGTGTCGGAATGGGACGCGAATTCCGACAAAGCGTGGGTAGCCATTTATACAATTCTGGCTAGGAAACCGTAATCAGTAAAGAACTTTGATAGCCTAGAGGCATAACGGGCGGCGGCAACTTTGCGGCACATAGCGGCTTATCCGCTGTTCAAGCCATCACAAGCCGAATATCGGCCGTGGGACACGGTCCATTTGAAGTTCATCTCACACTCGTGTGGAAGGAAACTTGCCTCAGCCAGGGTATAAATAGTGGCGGTAGTGATCTACAGCCTCTCATGAACCATGGATGAACTTACACCTGGGAGATATTACGCTTCGGAGCAGTATCTCCTTCCTGCCGACGAGGCTGAAACTGCAAGGTCAGTTCGCAATCTTGATCAAGTGAAGAGTCTGCCTGATTTTAATGATCAAGGCTGGGTTTACAGCACAGAGTTTTCAGCAAATCATTCGAGAATAGAATCTCGCTAGCACCTTTAAACCTGCAATCAGGTGGTCGTGTACTTGAGAGTGCAGCGGGAACCGGTACATGTTATTCACCTTCGTAGTAAACAACTTCCTACTGAGTTCACATAATGCAGGCATATGGGCACTCGAGTTCTTCAAAGAGAGCAGTAAAAATGGCATCGTATTGGATATGGAATGCATCGATATCTCGGATAAGCAGTTTCCCCAGAAATTCCCTCCGAATGTTCATTTTTCCGTCCGCTCAGTGATAGACCTACCAGCAGAGTGGAATTCGAACTTTTCCTATGTCCACCAGCGGCTTCTGGTTCTCGCACTCGATGATTCTCTGTGGCGCAAAGTCATCAGCGAATTTTTCAGAGTACTCCTACCAGGTGGGTGGCTCGAGTTGGTGGAAATCGATACAAGCTGCTATCGAGACTATGTCGGCCCATGCACGAACAGCCTGCAGTCATTGGCCCTTTCTATGTTTGCAGAGAAAGGAATCATCGTAGATATGGCGAACTATTTCCCTCCTCTTTTGGAGGAAACAGGTTTTGTAGATGTTCGATGTGAGGTCCGTCGGGTGCGCATAGGACAATCGGGAGAGAATGGATATCGGAGTGACGAAATTGGAAATTTTTTCAGAGGGTTGAAACGAGATGTAGTGAACGGAGGTGGTTATGGCATTGTTCGAACAGAAGAGGATTATGAAGAGCTCCTGAAGGGATGCGAACTAGAATGGAATATCCACTCGGACGAGGCCTATGTGTATCATTATGCATTTTTGGCCAGGAAACCTTGACTGTAATATATATTCCTGGTACATGTGTAGTCGACCCAGATGTAAGCAACATTGACATTTTTGTCCAGGTCCGAAGACTATCGGAGCTTCACAGCGCATAAGCAAGTCCTTCGATAGGCGACGAGACTGAGCCACAAACTAAAAACCTGCGTTTCATGTGTTCAGAGACTTTGCCTCCATGCACTTCATGACGCATTTGTTGAGGTGTACGACTGGGTTTGAATTTGAGCACTGTCCTTTAGTTGTGCTGGGGAACGTGTTCCTAATTTTGGTGGAGTTCTGATGTGTTGATGGAATCATAAGTAAAGCGTTGCCGACCGCATGTGGCCTGCGATCCAGAGAAGCAATGCGAATTCCACGGACTATCTTGCGAGACGGTCAAGTGAAACTTGCAGCCGTGTGTTGGCCGACCCCAGCAAGCCCCAGTGCGGGGAGGAGTGAATTATCCCTATAAATACTACTCTATGGTCGTGAACTGTCCCTGTTCATGAAACATGGACGAGCATAATCGACAGAGATATTATACTTCTGAGCAGTATCTCCTTCCTGCTGATGAGGATGAGACTGCAAGGTCAGTTTGGTATCTTCATCAAATGAAAGCTCAGATTGATTCCGATTATCAAGGCTAAACTCTCAGCACCGCGTCTATTACAAGCTGTTCGGGAATAGACTTTCGTTAGCACCACTAGAGCTGAAATCAGGCGATCGTGTACTCGAGAGTGCAGCAGGAACTGGTACATCTCTCTAATCTTTTCACTCAATACATCTGCTGAACACTCAACTCTAGGCATATGGGCACTCGAGTTTTTCGAAGAAAACAAGAAGAATGGTGTTATACTTGACATGGACTGCGTTGACATCTCGGATAAGCAGTTTACCAAGAATTGCCCTTCCAATGTCCATCTTTCCCTCCGCTCGGTGACAGATTTGCCAGCAGAGTGGAAATCGAGATTTTCATATGCCCACCAGCGACTTATGGTGTCGTCAGTAGATCATTCAGTTTGGCCCAAAGTTGTTAGCGAGTTATTCAGAGTCATCTCGCCCGGGGGCTGGGTCGAGATTGCGGAGGTCCAGCTCAAAAGTTATGATTTGGACGTCGGTCCATTCTCGAAGAAATTGCAATCCTTGATCTTGAAAATGTTTGCTGACAACGGATCCGTTTTGGATGTCGCCGCATTCATTCCCCCTCTTTTAGAGGAAACCGGCTTCGTAGATGTTCGGTCTGAGGTCCGGCAAGCGTTTACAGGACGAACGGGAGAGAATGGATACCGGGTGGAAGAACGTGGGAGTCTCTTCAGAGCGTTAAAGCGCAATGTAATGAGAGCAGGAGGTTATGGGGTTGTTAAAACAGAAGAGGAGTATGAGGAACTGGTACGGGGGTCGGAGTTAGAATGGTACGATCACCCAAACGAGACCTCTGTGCTTCTCTATACATTCTGGGCCAAGAAGCCTTGATTGACAAATGTTTTTGGTCAGTTACGAATTGGTTACAAATCAATCATATGCAGAAATTAGAAGCTCAGTTATATCGAATGATCGATGGGTTCATGTTACAAACTAAAAGACTGCTTGCAAACTTTGCTATATGTACTCATTGATGCATAAGTATATTGAGAGCAGATACTCTTTTTCAAGGGAATACTCTGAGTAGCCCCTTACTTATAACTAATCTTAATGTGAATTATTAAGTGAATCATATAACTATTATGATTTACAGTTATGTGATCGGCCATACCTTTGTGACAGACATCGGTCGTTCCTTCCTGTAGGGCGGGCGTGAATAGCAGTTCGGTTTGACGTGGAAATCTCCTGGAGTTGTACAGTCGTTTGCGATCCACGGGTGAGCCACGACACCCCTTTCGCGATGACCGGTACGATTTCTGGGAGAGAAATTTTTTCCCCATGCAGCCAACTCTACAGCAACACCAATATCTTTAACATTCTCACTGCTTCGTACAAATGTTGGTGGAATATGCAACTCGATAGGATGGCCGAGTACCCCTGGACGAACATGTGATAGTGGTTTTTCAACAGTTACTTGCTCGTTGCCCCAGCCTCACATATACTGGGTGGATATATAGAGTAGAATGTCTATAGGGCAGAGAATATAGCATACAGGCTTATGAGTGTGCCCACTCAATAAGCAAACACCCCATAGGCGCGCAGATCATATAAATACAGATAAACAGCCGCGTGGATTCTGAAGGGGCACAGAATTACGCAAACGACTGTAAGTAAACCATTGCCGACCGCATGTCGCCTTTAATTCAGAGAAGCAATGCGAATTCTGCGGACTATCTTGCAAAACAGTCAAGCGAAACTTACGGCCGCGTGTCGGCCAACCCCAGCAAGCCCCAGTGCGGGGAGGAGTGGCAGCTCGGATCAACGTGGCGAATTATCCCTATATATACTATTCTTTGGGGCTGACCTATCCCTGTTCTTGAAACATGGACAAGCATAATCGACAGAGATATTATGCTTCGGAGCAGTATCCCCTTCCTGCCGATGAAAAAGAGACTGCAAGGTCTGTTCGCTATCCTCATCAAATGAAAACTCGGATTGATTCTACTTATCAAGGCTGGACTCTCAGCATCGAGTCTATTTCAAGCTATTTGGAAATAGACTTTCACTAGCACCACTGGAGTTGAAGTCAGGCGATCGTGTACTTGAGAGCGCAGCTGGAACTGGTACAATGCCCTAATCTCCTCACTAAGTCCATCTACTAAACTCTCATCTAGGCATATGGGCACTCGAGTTTTTCGAAGCGAACAAGAAAAATGGTATCATACTTGACATCGACTGCATTGATATCTCGGATGAGCAATTTGCTAAGCAACACCCTCCGAATATCCATTTAACCCTCCGCCCGGTGACAGATTTACCAGCAGGGTGGACTTCGAGATTTTCATATGCCCACCAGCGACTTCTGGTGTCGGCAGTAGACCATTCTGTCTGGTCCAAAGTTGCCAGCGAATTATTTAGAGTCATCTCACCTGGGGGCTGGATTGAGATGGCTGAAGTCCAGCTCAAGAGTTATGATTATGATGTCGGCCCATTCTCAAAGAAGTTGCAGTCCTTGATGTTAACAATGTTTGCTGACAATGGGTCCGTTTTGGATGTTGCCACTTTCATTCCTCCTCTTTTAGAGAAAACTGGTTTTGTGAATGTTCGATCTGAGGTGCGTCAGGCATTTACAGGACGAGCGGGAGAGAATGGATTCCGGGTTGATGAACGCGGGAGCCTCTTCAGAGGGCTGAAGCGTAATGTAATGAGAGCAGGAGGTTATGGGGTTGTTAAAACAGAAGAGGAGTATGAGGAACTTGTGCGGGGGGCAGAGTTAGAATGGCACGATCACCTAGACAAGACCTCTGTGCTTCTCTATACATTTTGGGCCAGGAAGCCTTGACTGTTGGGATATTCATTATGCCAGTCCGGTACTCACTTATTCCGTCGGCCGTCACTGCGCAGCCGTACTCCAACAATTTTATAATGGTTTTACTTATATAGAGTTTGTAGTAGATGATACGAGACCCTTGTGCATTTGCCGAGGGATCCCTGCCTATGTGAATCAACTTTGACCTTCCTTTTTCGAGCCTGCGCAGGGTCTAATTCAACATTGACTGTAAATACAACTTGAAGTAGCCTGTAGGTAAGAATTTGAATGCTCTTCAGCCACTTCGAATGGGCAATAAAACTTGGTATACGCACTTGCTGATGCATATAGTGAGGGAAGATGCCCTAAGTTGCCCCTGATTACTAGGCCCGACTTGTCCTGGTGTAACTGAAATATCTTCAAAATCGTAGGTAAAGCGTCCGCAGTTGCGCGCAATGCGTATTTTTTGCGAGCCGGTCGAGCGAATCATACAGCTATGATGTTGGTCGTACCTTTGTCATAGACGTACCAGGGTAAGCATCAATGACAGTTCGGTTCGACGTGGAAAACTCACTTCTCACCATGTATAAATACCATTCTACAGCAATTACTTATTCTTCTCACGTCCCATGGCCGATGATAATCGACAGAGATATTATGCTTCTGAGCAGTATCTCCTTCCTATGAAGATGAGACTGCAAGGTCGGTATACTATCTTCCTAAAATGAAAGCCCAGGTTGATTCTGATTATTAATCAGCATCGAATCTATTACAAGCTGTTCGAGAATAGACTTTCGCTGGCACCACTAGAGCTAAAATCAGGTGATCGTGTTCTCGAGAGTGCAGCAGGAGCTGGTATTACACCGCTCTATTCTTTTCACTCAATCCATCTACTGAATTCACAAATCCAGGCATATGGGCATTCGAGTTTTTCGAAGAAAACAAGAAGAATGGGTTATACCTGAAATAGACTGCGTCGACATCTCGGATAAGCAGTTTCCCAAGAATTACCCTCCTAATATCCGTCTTAACCTCCGCTCGGCGACAGCTTTGCCAGCAGAATGGAAATCAAGATTTTCATATGCCCACCAGCGACTTTTGGTGTCGGCGGTAGACCATTCTGTCTAGCCCAAAGTTGTCAGCGAGTTATTTAGAGTCATCTCACCCGGAGGCTGGATCGAGATGGCCGAAGTCTAACTCAAGAGTTATGATTATGATGTCGGCCCATTCTCAAAAAAGCTGCAATCTTTGATTTTAACACTGAGCGCTGACAATGGGATCGTTCTGGATGTTGCTGCATTAATTCCTCCTCAAGAGAAAACTGGTTTCGTAGATGTTCGATCTGAGATGCGTCAAGCATTTACAGGTCGAACGGGAGAGAACGGATTGCGGGTTGATGAACGCGGGAGCCTCTTCAGAGGGCTGAAGCGTAATGTAATGAGAGCAGGAGGTTATGGGGTTGTTAAAACAGAAGAGGAGTATGAGGAACTTGTGCGGGGGTCTGAGTTAGAATGGCACAATCACCCAGACGAGACCTCTGTGCTTCTCTATACATTTTGGGCCAGGAAGCCATAATTGAATTACATGTAATAATTTGAATGCTCTTTAGATACTTCGAATGGGCGATGGCTTTATGTTACAAACTAAAAGACGGTAGTCGGAAATTCGTTAAATGCACTTGCTAATGTATATATCGAGAGCAGTTGCGCGCAATGCGGATTCTTTGCGAGCCAAACAAGTGAATCATACGGCTATACTATCGTGCCTGCCGCCGTTTAAAATGCCAGGGGAGTTTCAAAACATACTTCCAACATTGTCCCTCTTACATATCGCTATATTTATGCTTTGAAAATGATAGATTATGACCTGATACATTGTCTGAAGAATTTTCAGAATGAAAATTCAAGTAGAACTCATCCTGCAACCATTTTTTAAGCAGACAACCTTCTAATTTGAAGAAATTCAGTTTCTCTCTTCTCGGATATGAACTGAGGGCCAAAATATATATATGTGGTACTAAATAGCATGCCTGCCAGCCTTTTCAAAAAATTTCCGAGGTTCTCCAGGAATCTAATTGTCGTTTTTGAAAGTCGATGAGGAGGAGTGTGACAGGACAGAAAAGGAAACAGCCTCGGCAGAACGACCAGGTTTGGTAGTTAGGATTGTTGAAGTCGGGATTGAGGCCACGAGGAGGTGAGAAACACTTGCTCGACTCTGAATTGCACTCAGAGTCAGAGTCGGACATTGTGGATGCAAGTAAACAAGACGCGACGCGTTGAGCCAAAGCCGCGAGGCTGGCCAGGTGATTCTGCCGAATCAGTAGCTGTGCGGCTTGTCTCGTGCTTGAGTGACACGTCGTGACAAAACTTTTGAAACTCCCCTGATTTTGGGGTTGTCAACAGCGGCATTAACATAATTTTCATCTTTCAGTACGTTCTCCTCTAAAAATTAGATATATCTCTTGCTATGCTAGCTGTGTCTGAAATCCGGTGAGGATTGAAAATCAACTGCACATTTCCGAGAGGGGTTTAGGTAAAATTTTGAAACTCCCCTGGCACGATAGTAATACTGGCCGTATCCTTGTGAAAGATTTCTTCCCTCCTCCCGGCGGGTGTCAATGATAGTTCGGTTGGACGTGGAAAATTTCTTTCTCACCAAGTATAAATACCATCCTATAGCAATTACTTATCCCTTCTCATCAACCATGACCGAAGATCATCGACAGAGATATTATGCTTCAGAGCAGTATCTCCTTCCTGCCGATAAAACTGAAATCGCAAGGTCAGTTCGCAATCCTTATCCATTGGGAACTTCCGGCTGATCCCAGTGATCGAGGCTGGATTTACAGCACCGAGTCTTCACCAAAGCATTCGAGAATAGACTTTCACTAGCACCTTTGAAATTGCAATCAGGCGATCGTGTACTTGAGAGTGCAGCGGGAACAGGTACTTACAATGCTCCGATTTTAATGGGCGATAGCTTTTCTCACTGACTCCAAAAAATCAAGGAATATGGGCACCCGAATTTTCCGAAGAGAACAGTAAAAATGGCATTATACTGGACATAGAATACATCGACATCTCGGATAAGCAATTTCTTCGAAAGCCCCCTCCGAACATCCATTTTTCCCTTCGCTCGGCGATAGATTTGCCAGCGGAATGGAACGAGACATTTTCATACGTCCACCAGCGGCTTATAATCGTAGCACTCAACGACTCGCTGTGGCGAAAAGCCATCAGCGAGTTTTTCAGAGTACTCCTACCAGGTGGATGGCTCGAGATTGTGGAAATTGATACAAATTGCTATCGAGACTCTTACGTCGGCCCTTACACAAACAAGTTGCAGGCATTGACGCTATCTATGTTTGCAGAGAAGGGAATGCTTGTAGATTTGGCTCCGTATTTTCCACCCCTTTTGAAGGAGATCGGTTTTGTGGATGTTCAATTCGAGGTCCGTCGAGCGCGAATAGGACGGTCCGGAGAGAGTTGATATCGGAGTGATGAAGTTGGAAATTAATTCAGAGCGTTGAAACGAGATGTAGTGAGTGGAGGTGGTTATGGCATTGTTCAAACAGCAGAGGAGTATGAGGAACTAGTGAAAGAATGCGAACTAGAATGGAGCGCTCACTCAGACGAGGGCTATGTTTACCTTTATATATTTTTGGCCAGGAAGCCTTGACTGTAATATAGGTAAAACAAAATGTGATGAATTCAGGTGGCTATGGAGTTGTCTAAACAGATAATAAGGAGGAAGTATTTGGGCGGGAGTCTGGTACGCTCACTCTGACCTTCCCTGTGTCTCTATGGAGCAATAGATAAATAGATAGAATAAGTGCAATGTGAGCTTGCCGCTTTGAACAACAAGTCCTTCATGATTAGGTACTCCGAGTCCGAGGGATGTTACTCCGAGTAGGCCCCCCTTGATCCTCTAGTCAGTAAATATAAACAAAACTTTTCGTATTTAAATTCCACAATAAGGCGTCTCGGGCAGATCAACGCGAACTCGAGGTGAACTCATCCAACACCCTAATCATCCCTTCTCCTCTCCTTCGTGTCAAAAACCGTAGCATGGTCAAGGCCAGGATAATACAACACCTGCAACGATCCATCCTCATTCACCCATCTATCCTTCACTTCATCTTCCCCCGTAAGATACCTCCGAACATCCGAAGCGGGGACAATCTGATCATCTCCAGCGAGGACAACGGCGAATCTAGTCCTTGGTCTCGCGGCTTGCTCCACTGTGCTGTTGGTATTGGTGATGCTATTGGTAGAGGATGAGTCTACGTCCCGCGTAGACGTGGTATCTAACGGTAGCATCAAATCGTCTTTCCACAAGATATTATCCGCCCAGAAGAAACACCTTCCCAAGGCATACGCGATATCCGGATCCTGGGAGGCAAAGTACCATAATTGCCATTCGTTTGCCTGGTGGGGGGTGCGATAGAGGAAGTTGAATGCGACAGCAGGTAGGTGCAATAAAAACGACACGGGGTCGAAGAGGAGGAAGGAAGTTATTAGTGGTTTGGGTATTGGTCGATGGTCCCGTATGACGTGGGCTGCGATTACAGTGCCATAGGAGTGGGAAGCCAAGACGGCACGGGATATACCTAGGGAGGTCATAGTCGCGTACAACGTGTCTAGCATTTCGATCCTGGAAGGAATTGGATCGGCGGTGATGTGCATTGTTATCGGCAAGAGCTCAATGAGCAGGATGCCCACGTCGGGATCGAGTTTGATTAAGTCTTGGATGAATGGAAGATATGGATAAAGGCCAATCTGTGTTGCTATTGAGCACCAACCTACTTGATAATCGCAGTTCAATGGAAACACTTACGCCAATGCCATGTATGAAGACCATTGGGTCTCTATTTCGCGATCTATGTGGACGATACCAGTAGGAAAAGTGTTTTGTAGAAGATTGTTTGGAGATTATAGTGAGAAAACGAGGCGGAAATACTCGTGTAAATATTCTAGGAGAGTAATGGCTGAAGCCAAGAGTATAAAGTTTTGTGCAAGTGATGAGATCCACAATCGCGACGATCTTGAGAGAATATGTCATGAAAGAAATCAAGACCTTTGACATTGACGTACCCAGTACCAAATTAGCGGTCGATGTGACATTCTAACTGGGTCGAGGTTCAATCTGAGGGAAGTGGTCAAAGCAACTCGGCCGTCTTCCAGTTTGATCCCGGTTACTCTTTCGACCTCTTTCACATAGTTATCTATTTCTTCGTTCCAAGAATCGTGCGCGTCTTTCGGACTGCAGCAAAACAACGCCCAGAGAATCCAGTCTACAACGTTTTCACGCTTTAAGATAGACGATGAAAACCATCCATAGGGATAATTTGAGTCTGGTAATTGTTGAGAGCATTTGGTGAACAGAGCTTCACGCTGCCGACGGTTTAGTAAAGGAGGGTTGTAGACACCCTGATAATTCTAATGAGTTTCTTTTTTTTTTCAGCAGTGGGGAGAAGCTTTGGACCTTTTGCAGTCCGGGCCTTCGTCGACGGTAAACGAAAACATAGAACCAAACTTCCAAAGCAGCGAGCAATAAAATCCAGCGAGAAACGAGATAGGATTTGGAGTAGAAACAAAAGCAAAGATACAGGAAGCTTGCAGGAGCAACCGAGCGTAAGAGATAGATAGAGATGCGTATGAAGATGTATTCGGGAAGGCTCTTGCCAATCATGCCAGGGTATCAGCAGATGGTGGCCGTCAACGTCAAGGAATACAAATGAATAGACGCCCATAACGTGGCGCTTAATATTCATGGTAGACGCCCGCTGCGCCCAACGATGATCCTGTCCACAGCAACTGTATCATGCTTCATTGACCCGTATGGCCATCTATACTCCTCTTTTCCCGACGTCCACAGCGCGCTGGAAGCAGTTTGTGCTCACTAGAAGATTTACATTTGCTTCAGTTATCCTCGTACGTCTTTGAACGTCAATTTGCCCGCAATAATGACCGATGGTATTCAGTTTATTTCTCTGATTTTGCTGTCGGAAGTCTTTCTCGAACGTGGACTTGGAACTCGGGTTATATCCTCATTTGTTTCTGAGCCCAAGAAGGAACCGCTGTCCTGCAGCAATCCCTTTGAATTCGACCATCATGGACCACGGCCAACCTACCCCCGTAAAGCAAATGCTACATTCCTGACTCTGGCTAGGAACAGTGATGTGGAGGGGGTAATCCACAGCATGAAGCAGGTTGAGGGAAGGTTCAATAAAGATAGACATTATCCTTGGGTTTTCTTGAACGACAAGCCGTTCTCAGAAGAGTTTATTGCGTGCGTCTTCTGCAAACATTCATTTCATATTTGCTGATTCGATTTGTGAAAATAGATGTACGTCTGCAGCTACGGCGTCCAGGACGTATTACGGTCAAATTCCGCGCGAGCAGTGGGTTCAGCCTGATTTTATAGACGAGGAGAAAGCTACGAAGGCGAGGAAAGCAATGTCGAAAATAAGAGGCGTTTACTACGCTGGTATGTCATCCAGAATCCCAGAGATATTCGTTCATCAACTCAGGCTTCCAAAACTGTAGACAGTGTACCATACCGTTGCGTCTCATCAGTTTACTTTAACGGGTCTAAGCTCATGTTCGTCCAGGTAACATGTGCAGGTTCTACTCGGGATTCTTCTACAAGCAGCCGCTTCTTCAAAACTTCAAGTATTACTGGCGTGTAGAGTGAGTCGTTTGCTCTCTCACTCCCAGCTTTCACTGAACTCTCGCATCGGCGTTCCTCGCAGGCCAGACATCAACTACCGTTGCGAAATCGAATATGACCCGTTCTTGTACTTGCAAGATAATAACAAATCTTATGGTTCGCCTTAAACAATCCTTCAACGACTACGGTGACTAACAGGCCTCCTGGATAAACTTAGGCTTCACGATCTCGGTTCCAGAACAGTACGAGACGACGCCTACATTATGGGATACTTCAATGGGTATGTCTCCATCTTCAGCTATTCCACCGCCAAAACTCTAACCGATTTGGCCTTCAGAATTCTTCAACAAGAATCCACGATACCTAGACCCTAACAACGCCATGCGCTTTGCGTCAAAAGACGGAGGAAAGACTTGGACACGATGTACATGTGTGTTCGGGTCTTCCTACCTAATCCCCCGCACCTTTTTACTGAATATATCACGCTTTACAGACTGGACCAATTTTGAAATCGGAGACCTCGACTTTTTCCGCGAGTCAGAAGGGTACAACAAGTATTTTGAGCACTTGGACGCTGCCGGTGGCTTTTATTACGAGGTAAGTGGTTCCGTTCTACCGCTGATCTCCCTCCGTCGTCCTACCTGTACCCCTTCAATCACCCACCCCCGTCCTGTCCATCAGTGCTAATGCAAATTCGTTCTCTTCTTTAGCGCTGGGGAGACGCACCGATGCATGGGATTGCCGTATCCCTTCTCCTTGACCGCGACAGGATCCACCATTTCGATGATTTCGCGTACGAACATACCGCTTGGGAACAATGTCCAGATCCATCTACGCCGGCATACGAGCGAGGAAGGTGTACGTGCGATTACAAAAATTCTATGGCTGTGAAATGGAAGAGGTGAGTTCCTTTCTTCGATGATCGCCGTTTGACAGTTCGTCAAGAAAACCTAGCCAATGATTGTGTAACGGCTCGAAGTCATCGTTAGAGCCAGATTGGAGCACTCGATTGAGCGTAGCAGGCGTCTAGCGCTGACTTTCCTTAGCTGCGAAGCTGTTCATCATGCCCCAATCTTAGGTTTTCTTGATGAGCTGTAGCTCGGCGTGATAGGAGAAAGCTTAAACTGATTGGCCCTCCCTGGATGGTCTCATTTGCAGGTATTCTTGTCAGGCAGATTTTGACGCTGCTTTGGCAGTTCCGAGGGTTGCTGGACCTGGTTGAATACGTTTCTTTAAGGTTAGATCCCACCCAGAAGCTGTGTAGTATACTCACATATAACGAATAATGCTTGATTGTGGCGTTTTTGGTTCCTCGACATTGAACTGACGCCTTTTCCTGCGCTACTTGAGGATGGCGGGATGGAGGACGAGGAGAAAAGCAGCCGTGAGCATTTTGCGTATGTCTCGCGTATTGGGCCAGCGGTTGTCGTCCGCTACGTCGGGCCGAAGGAAGCAGACCCACACCCAAGTTCGGGCCACGAGAATTCAGCGCTCGTGGTGAGCTGACACGCTACATGGACAGTGAACCAATGTGTACTCAGATTCTTGCTTTCAACCTTCGACTTCCACGGAAAGATGCGTTCCCTCTCTATTGTTCGGACAGGAGAGCGAGTTGCTGCGCAAGGATCCCCTCGCACGTGTTAAATTTCGAGGTTACAGACTCATCAGTTTACCCCTTTTTTCTCACGAATTTCTACTACATTGCATGGTCCGGAGGTTCTCTTGTTCCATATGTCCTTAGTTCTGAACCACCAATATATTGCAGCTGGTTCGAGTTGTGTTTTTTACTCTGGACTCTGGTCGCTGCAACCCTGCTCGTTTGCCACGAAATTTACTGGGTCACTGGTCAGCAACGGCTGCTTGGCCAGGATTGGATAAGTCATTTTTTGAATCTTACATTTCGGCGAGTTGTACGTAAAGGATCTCAGCCTGTATTCTGTACGATTACTTCAGGAAACAGTCCTGCTACCTTGTGACTTGCAACTACACTCAAATCGAACCGGACATGACGAATGTTCACATCTCCAAGTTCGCTTACACTCTCCTTAATAAATACCACCGTTCCCTCCGCACCTTTGCCAAACCTTTGCCATGTCTACTGGCAAATTTGACGACACATCCATAATGTCCATGGATGACGACGACTTGAAGGCTGCTCTGACTGATGCAGGAAAAACCATTCGTAAATCCGCTGCCCCGAAAAGCGAACAACCAGGACAGACTAAAGGTTCTGATCGACTGGGTACATTCCAGGAATTTATTGTATGTCAAGTTGGTATCAATGTTAATCTTACTGTAGAGAGTACCATCGAGGCGTCACAAGGCGCGATATCCACTGCTCAAGAAGCTGCTCCCGGGACGGATGCGGCATTGCAGGCTTTGCAACCGGAGTTGGATAAACTGAGCAGGTATTCGGAATTCCTAATGAGTGCGTTGGATGGACTCCAGCAAATACATCCCTTTGTTGCTCGTAAGTTTGATTACATGAAATCATGATCAATAAGCTTATCAACACTCACCCAGCTGTCGTCCTGGCCTTCAAGGCAGGTATGAAATTGGAAATCACTCGTCGTGAAAATGACAAGCGTGTCTTGACCGTCCGCATTTCCATGAACGACTTGTTCAATGCGATACTCCTGTAAGTTTAGCAGTGCATCTAACGATAACTCTTGATTAACTTTAGTTCTTTTAGTATCAAAGATATTCCAGCAGGCAAGAGAGGCAGGGATGGTCTCTCAATTGAGTCTCGTTTGAGGGAGCGAATCACAAAAATAGCCCACGACATTACAGAGTGTTGGAAAGTGTGCGACACTTTTCAAAACAAAAGAAAGATCGGTAAGGATTTTGTTCCAGAAATCTCATTCCAGAAGCCTGATTAGTCAAAAAAGTTAAATTCTTTAGATCATGGGAATGGGAGAAGAATTTCGAAGAGCTTATTGCCATGTTCAAGCAAAACCGTGAAGACATCCAGGAAGACCTTTCGCTATACATCAGCATCGAGGCGAAACACACGCATGACACACTCTTCGACATATCAAAGTCCATCCAGACTGTAGGACACAACATGTCCATGGCTCTTCTTCTTCAGCTCCTCCGCTCTCCAGAGGAACGTAAGTTGCAAGAATTCATCAAATCGAAGGGCGGCCCGGAAAAGTTCTTAATCAACGATGACCTTATGCGAGAACTCATTAAGAGGAGTGGCGAGCAGGAGTCAAAACTTTCCTCCGGGAAGGAGAAGACTGACTTGACTCAAGAAATCAAGCGCGAAATCAGCAAGACAGTGAAAGAATTAATCTCAGGGAACTTCGAACTGTTTCTCGGGAAATTTGAAGCTCAGCAGAAGCAGTTGCAGGATCATATAGAAGCTTCAGTGCGAATAGAAGGTGAAAAAACCAGAAATGCAATGCAGGAAGGCCCTCACAAATTGATTAATGACCCGGTCAGGCAAATATATTCGATGTGTAGCGCAGAGACTGACAAGAACGCCCGTAGGATCTCAGTCAGATCTGGAAAGACATGGTAAGGCCTTTGGAGTTGAAGTCTTCTTTGTTAACACTCTTTCAGGGCTGGAAAAGCGCAGTCAAAGCTCGATCTATGGCCATAGCTCTCCGTGAATATTATTCTGAGCGACGAAAGGACTTACAGTCCAGAGACCGGCAGTCGATGGAAAGTATTGCCGCTATTGTCCGCTCGGAAGATGAAACGGAAACCGATAAAATCCGGGGAATTGCAGAAATAGTGGGTGGCGACAGGCAAAAACTCAAAGAAGAAACGCTAAAGCATGCGGAAGATGATTGGGCGCTAGAATACATCACGATTTCAAGAATACAGCCCCTTCTCGAGGCCTTGGATGATGATTCATCCTCCTTAATCTCGGTGGCAGAAGTTAATGACTTTACCGCTGCTCGTCCGACAAATTGGAGGTAGATAGTGAGAATTAAGCATGGTGTTGGGCACTACTAACTTGCTTCAAATCGGGACAGCTTACCGAAGTGGATGGCATTTTGGACGGCCGGATTCCCTCTGACCCTCAAGCACTATTATACTCATATCCAGCTGCTTTTGTGGTTTATCGAATACCTAGTTCCTTATGTTCCGCAAGTCAATAGCCAGATTGTCAAAGCCTTCGTGACCAAATGGCCCTTCACATCTGCGACAGATCAACTACTGGCTGGCATGTACGACGCCGTAGACGACATCTACGATAATAATGACCTTTTCCAACGCTTTAAAGAATACATGGATTCGGAAGAGGGGCGGATGCAGAAAACCCTTCAAACTCTGAAGTACAGAATCGATGCTGAAAACACCCTTCGGTTGATCACAGGTCCCGGTCGTTTGGATAAGGTACGTCTATTATAATTGGGTCCCGCACTTCAGTACTAACATCTCCTCACAGTACATCATGGCTTTGATATACCTTCTTTTTGTCCGAGTTTATCAAATTGTCCGTTGCGCAATGACAACCGCCGTCGACCCCAAAGAGGTTGACGATATCACGGGATCATTTGAAGTGATCCATGAAGCTATCGGCTCTCGGGTGGATAGTTTGAAGGGTGAGCTCGATTGGTGGTCTCTGTGTTAGTGCGATAACAATAATTACAACTCAGCTGTATGCAAACTGCAGAACCTCGATCTGAAAGTTCAATTACGCAAAATCTCCTATGGCATTGTATGTCTAGTCCATTTTGTAAAAGAGCCCTTGCACTTAGTATCTCCTCTAGTTCTACTATGTAGGGTTTGGAGAAGATTTACCCCGGAGTAAATTCTGGACGACGATGTACACCAACCAGCGGAAGCCTCCCTCTATGAACACATTCCAAGACGACTGGCACGACATGCAACTCTATGCCGTATCTGATCCAGACGTCAATGACGTCAATGCCATTCCATCTGGCAAACTATTTTATTCGGTTTTGGCGGAATCGTTGAATGTTGAACCAAATGATGATACTGACGACTTTGCGAACCTGCTTCCATTGAACGGTTCAATAACAACTGCAATGTCTTCCTGGTGCGGTTTCTTCACTGATCACAGTGCATCTAATACAAAATACCCTGCTGGCGTTATTTATCTACCTCTACCAGAGAATGTTGGCTTTTTCTCAGGAAGTGGATCAGACAGCATAGGGGAATTTTCTATAGCAGGTAAAGTCGACGGTGAGGCTATCACCTTCAATAAGCGTTACACCTCTGGAAAAGTCGCGACACAGCGGTATGAAGGCAAGCTTAATGTCGACCGCAACCAGATGCTCGGCGGGTGGGGTCGTTGCGACACTGAACAAGAAGATTTCTCTAGGCGCCTTGACTCGACCGAGGTACTTGGACAATTCGAACTACACACCGCACCTCTAGGTATTCGCAGATTTGTCAAGGTAGATGCCGATCTGGCCTCCAGTTCACCCCGCGAGAAATGGCGCTTTGCTATCAGTACTGTGATCACCTTACTGCACATCAAAAGGAGGGAATTCCCTGGTTGGACCTACCTGCAGAACCGCCGGAAGATCAGGCGTCGGTTCATTGAGCTCTTCCCCAGGGTCCAAGAACTTCCTATTTGGGGTGTTTATGACCCTCTGTCTAATGAAGAAATGGAAGAGCTCTGTATGCTAGTCTCATATTGCTCAAGGCAGGACCTTCGATTTTATCGATCCCTTAGCGCCTGCTTGCAGCGAAGAGTTGTTGTGCATTGGTGTGTACTTACTGCAATAGTACAGCCCAGGTTCCTCACCTTTGACCAAATGCATATAGGAGGGCGTGGTGTGATTCGGGTAGTCAAGATCTTATAACCAACACACGGTTTGTCTGTTTAGATTGCCTCAAGCGACATCCCGTAAATGGGGAACTCTCGAACCCAATTGACCTTTGTGATGACTGTATTGACAAAAGTGTAGACCGCATCTCCGATGACATGCATCATATTCCATCGCATGACATGCTGCAGCTGCGATACTGCTGCTCCTTCCGAAGACAAAACTCCCTTCTCGAGGCTGCCCTTCACATCGCAAAGAAATTACGCGGCGAGGGTAGGCTGCCAGATAATAAAATTCCATACATTGAAGTCCATCTAATCTGTACTTGTAGATGCAGAAGACGCTGTCTCTAGAATTTGTCATCAATGCCAGTCAACACTCAAGCGACCATATTGGTACTGTTTGGCATGCCCAGGTGACTATGTCAATTATAATCTCTGCGCACGATTTCACAGTTCTGCAGACAACAAATGCATTTGCATGGCATGTAAAGACCAACTTGACAACAATTATTCTCCTGTTCTCGACTTGAAGCTCTTCTATGCTAGTGACACGCCAGTAAAAACAGTCGACCCATCGGGGGAAAATATGGAAGATGCGGATGGCACCAACGCCAATGAGACCAATGGAATGGAAGACACCACTAATGAGGATGCTTCTACGCATCTAGATCCCGGGGCGGTCCACACTCCAGGGACAAACAATGGAGGGGAAGAAATGGAAACATTACCAGTGGCTATAACGAGTAACAGTGATGATGTTGATCGTGCTGCTCAGGACGGAGATAATATTGAAAACAGTGACAAAGGTGGGAATGGTGAGAAAATGGAGGGAGAAGTCGAGAACCCTTCGGAAGAGTCAAATGAGGACTCAGGGTCTGAGGATGGCCATGAAGCGGAGGCCAAGTCAGACAACATAGCAGGTGCTGATGAGAACAATGGGGCAGGCAGTGCTCAAGAAGATACTGCGGAGACCAAGCAACAATCGGTTGAGCACATCTACGGACACACGCTTATTCTCTGTCGAGCTATCGAAGAGTCACCGCCCAAAGATGACGGCCCGGGGAAGCCTAGCGTTGAGGAGCAGCTCGCAGACCTTAGTGAACGCCTCAAATCCGTCGAGTCTATGGAGTCGAGGATTATGGAACGGCTAGAGCATATGATGGGAAGGTTATTTAGTCCTGGTACATTGGAGGACAGTGCACCAAGTCCCAATGTAAACGGAAACTTGCCCGCAGATGCGTAAAACTTATCTTCGATGTACTAAATAATGGACTACACATACAAAATTTGATATGAAAACTAAATGACCGCACCTGCAGAGAAAGCCGGTAAAGCTCCGTCTGCGAGAGGGTATCATCGACTAATTGAAAGGCCAAGGTACAAATTAAGTACTATCTACTACAACTGGGATATTGTAAATACTGTGGAGGGATGTGCAAAGAGAGAGTCTGTACAGCCTATTGCGCGCTCCTTGCGCGACACTTTAGATAGAAAAGAGGCAAAAGGTAGTAGAGTAACAGTGAGCTGTGAGTTGCGGCTCAGGTCCAGTAGTCTCCTTGAAGATAACAAAGATATTTAAATTTCAAAATCGAAAATAACCACCAGCTACGAAAAGCTGCCCACTGGCACCTGTATCGTCAAGCAGTCACTCGGGCAACGGCAGGCAGCGGCAGGCGTGGAAATCTTCGGGTGACTGTGTTTTATGGCCCAGTCGTTATGCGACTCTAACCCACAAAACTGCATTAGCAGGTTCCAAAGCTGTTTGATGCTAATCTGACTATGAACGGAGGCTGGATTCGAATGCTAGTTTGGATGATGTTGGAGGAACGTACAATCGTCGAATTCGGAACGAGCAGCTTCGAGGAATTGATCTATGACCAGCAGCTGCAAAGTGACGAACACCCGTAGTACTAGTGACGGTGTAGTCTGAAAATTTTACGCCAATCAGAGGGGGAATGGCTAACGCACTTACGAGGTAAATTGATTTATTGTGGACCATGGCCAACTTATCCCAAGAAAGCAAATACCGCGTTCTTCGCGCTGGCTAACAGCGATCTGGCAGAGGTGATTCACAGCCTGAAGCAGTTTGAGGGAAGGTTCAATAGAGATAGACATTACCGTTGGGTTTTCCTGAGTTATTGCGTGCGTTTGGTGCAAACATCCGTTCCATATTTGCTGATTCGATTTGTGGAAACAGGTGTACTTCTGCAGCTACGGCGTCCAAGACATACTATGAACAAATTCCACGTGAGCAGTGGGTTTAGCTGGATTTTATAGACGAGGAAAAAGCTACGAAGGCGGGGAAAGCAATGTCGAAAATAGGAGGGGTTTACTATGCTGGTATGTCATCCAGAATCTCGGAGATATTCGTTTATCAACTCAGGCATGCAAATTGTAGACAGCCTACCATACCGTTGCGTTTTAACGGGTCTGGGCTCATGTTCGCCCAGGTAACATGTGCAGGTTCTACTCGGGATTCTTCTACAAGCGGCCACTTCTTCAAAATTTCAAGTATTACTGGTGTGTAGAGTGAGTCGTCTGCTTTCTCATTCCCAGCTTTCACTAGACTCTCGTGTCGGCGTTCCTCGCAGACTAGACATCAACTACCGATGTGAAATCGAAGACCCGTTTTTGTACATGCAGGACAACAAATCTTATGGATGGGCTTCACCTTCCTTCCACGACCACGGTGACCAACGCGCCACTGGATAAACTTAGGCTTCGCAATGTCGGTTCCATAACAGTACGAGACGAGCCTACATTATGGGATACAGACTGGACCAATTTTGAAATCGGAGACCTCGACTTTTTCCGCGAGTCAGAGGGATACAACAAGTATTTTGAGCACTTAGACGCTACCGGTGGCTTTATCACGAGGTAAGTGGTTCCGTTCCACCTTCCGTCGTCCTACTTACCTGTACCCCTTCAATCACCCACCCGGCCCATCCCGTCGATCAGCGCTAATGCAAAATTTGTTCACTTTTCTAGCGCTGGGGAGACGCACCGAGGCACGGGATTGCCGTATCCCTTCTCCTCGACCGCGATAGGATTCGCGTACGAACATACCGCTCGGAAACAATGTCCAGATCCATCTACGCCGGCATACGAGCGAGGGAGGTGTACGTGCGATTACAAAAATTCTATAGCTGTGAAATGGAAGAGGTGGGTTTCTTGCTTTGGATCATCGGCGTTTTCTCGCTACGGAAGCAAAAAGTGTATCAAGATCCTTATGCTGATTGATCCCATACGTGTGTATAGGTACTCTTGTCAAGCGGATTTTGACGCTGCTTTGGCGGTTCCTAGGGCTGCTGGGGCCGGTTGATACTCTATCTAAGTTGAATGCAATCTTTGGTTCAAGAACCTTGTATAGTATATAGGCCTAGTGCTTAATTGGGGTTCCTTTGATACAGGAGGCTGTATTATGCTTCGGCCCGACGAATCGAGCGTTTGTTCTTCGGAAGATCTTAAGCTTGCTTCTTACCTTCGAATTACACGCAAAGGTGCGTTGCCGTCGCTGCTTTACTATACTCGGAGCTGAACAGGAGTCGCTAATTGAGGGTAGCTCTCAGAACTGCTCCTGCACGTGTTGTTAAATCTTGAGAGTAAGCGCTGAAAGGAACGTTTTGATACCGAAGTTGATTTCAGCAATTGGCGCTTCCTCCTGCGCGGTGTCCGTTCACCCAGATATTCTATGTCCTTTTGGTTCTCGCTATCTTTAGCTGTTTCAATTCTGTCCACTCGCCAGTAAATTTATCGGTACAATCGGCCTGTGGCAAAAAGCAGCTAAATCCTGCATCTTGACGCTGTGCCTCAGCCCATGATCTTCCAGAAAGCAGCAGCTACATCGTGATGCTTTCCCCTGCTGCGCCTTGTGATTTGCCCCCAAACTCAAAGCAAACTGGACATGAGCGATGTTCTCATCGCTATCCTTTTTGCGCTTTCCTCGATAAATACCCCTGTTACCACAGCAGGTTTGACAAACGTCCATAATGCCCAAGGACAGCGATTCGAAGGCAGCTCTCACTGGTGCACGTAATGCCCATCAGCATTCCGCTGGCCTGGATAAGGAACAACCAGGGCGAACCAAAGGTTCAGATCGATTTGGTACGTTCAGACATGCCATGCAAGGTAACGTTGAATCGATGTTGGTTCTGCCGTAGAGGATATCCTCGAAGCGTCACGAACCACGATATCCAAAACTCAAGAAGCAGCTCCCGGAACGTATGAGGCAATGCAGCTTTTGCAACCGGAGTTGGATAAACTGCACAGGCAGTCGGAATTCCTCATGGATGCATTGAGTGGACTCCAGCAAATACACCCTTTTGTTGCCGGTGAGCTTTCTTGTCTGATTCTATGCAATCGTGATCAATATACACTTATCAACACTCGTCTAGTTGCCGTTATCGCCTTTAGGACAGCTATTAAATTGGAGAACGCGCGTCGCGAAAACGACAGGCGTATCTTGGCCGTCCGCATTTCTATGAACGACTTGTTCTCTGTGATCCTCCTGTAAATTTAACAGCGTGTCTTATGGGACTGTTACTGATTTTGATTTACGTAGCATCAAGGATATCCCAAGAGGCCAGAAGGGTCAAGATGGTCTCTCAATAGAAGGCCGTTTGAATGAGCGTATCAAGAAAATAGCCGCAGATATCAAGGATTGCTCGAAAGTGTGTGACACTTTTCAAAACCAAGGGAAGATCGGTGAGGATGTTGCTCATAGAATTTCATTCCGAAAGCCTGATTTATCAAAAAGTGAAGTTTTTCAAATCACTAGATTGGGAGAAGAGGTTTGAAAACTTCATTGCCAGGTTCAAACAACACAGGGACGACCTCCAAAATGATCTTGATCTGGATACTAGCATCCAGGTTACAGATATTCGCGACACACTCGTCGACGTATCGAAGTCCATCAAAGCTACTGACAATAACACATCAATGGGTCTTCTTCTTCAGCTCCTCCGCTCTCCTGAAGAGCGTGAGTTACAACGCTTCATCATATCGAAGGGTGGAGCGGAAGAGTTCTTAAGTAACGACAACCTCATGCAGGAACTCATTAAGAAGAGTGGCGATTCAGAGTCAAAAACATCCTCACGGAAGGGGCAGACCGAGTTGGTCCAAGAAATCAAGCGCGAGATGAGCAAGACAGTGGCGGAATTGATCTCAGGGAATCTCGAGCGATTCCTTGACAAATTCGAAGCTCAACAGGAGCTGTTACACGACTATATGGATGCTTCAGTGCGAAAAGAAGGTGAGAAGACGAGAGTTGCATTGGAGGACGGTCCCCACAATCGGATTATTGACCCGGTCAGCCATACATAATAGTATTCAACAGTATACATGTCAGACTGACAAATTACCTGTAGGATCTCCGTCAAATCTGGAAAGATATGGTAAGAGTTTCGGAGCTGATGTTTCCTTGGCTAACGTTCTTCCAGGGATGGAAAAGTACTGTTAAGGCCCGACCTATGGTCATGGCTCTTCGCGAATTTTATTCCGAGCGTCGAAAGGATATACGGTCCAGAGCCTTGACAAGTATTTCTATCATTGTCTCGGGTGACGATTCAGCATCCCATCAAGTAGAGGAAATAAAAAAAGTCCTAGGAGGTGCCAGCCAAATGCCCGGGGAGGAAGAAGAAGATAATAAGCAAGATGACTGGGCAATAGAGTACATCACGATCTCGAGAATACAACCCCTTCTCGAGGCCATTGATGATGATTCATCGACCTTGATCTCAGTGGCAGAAGTTAATAACTTCACTACTGCCCGACCTAAAGATTGGAGGTAAATATCAATTTCCAAGATTGACAGTAGCGTTACGTACTGCTAACGAACCGGGACAGCTTAGTGCAATGGATGGCATTTTGGACGGCGGGCTTTCCATTAACCCTGAAGTACTACTACACTCGCATCCAGATTCTCATGTGGCACATTGAGCAACGAGCTCAACTTGCCCATCAAGTCAATAAGCAGCTCATCAAAATCTTTGTGACATCATTCCACATTACAATCGGGACAGATAGGCTGCTTTCCGGCGTATATGATGCTGTGAATGACATCAACGATGACTATGAGCTCTTTCAGCGCTTCAAGGATTATATAGAGTCGAAAGAGAAACGCATGCAGAAAACCCTTCACACATTGAAATATAGGATTGACGCTGAGAACACACTCCGGTTGGTCACAGGCCCTGGTCGTTTGGATAAGGTGTTGCTTTTGTTTACTATGCTATGAGCCCAAATCTGACCCCTGACCACAGCACATCATGCCACTGCTCTACTTGCTTTTCATTCGAGTTTATCAAGTTGTTGATTGCGCAATGAAGGTTGCTATCGATCCCAGAGAGGTTTTTAACGTTATGGGGTCATTTGAAGTAATCTATAATGCTATCCTATCTCGGATAGAAAGCTTGAAAGGTGAGCTGCATTTGTAGTGTCTGGGTTAGCATTACAACAATAATTCCATGCCAGCTATATGCAAACTGCAGAACCTCAATCTTGGGGAGCATTTACAACGAACTTCCTACGGTGTTGTAAGTTTAATCTACGTGGCTTTGTATGAGAATTCCTGGCTTGATTGATTTCTCCTTGAAAGTTCTATTATGTGCAGTTCCAAGAGGACCTACCCAAGAGTCGATATTGGACAGCGATATATGCCAACCAGCTAAATCCTTCCTTTGTAGACACATTTGAAGATAGCGGACACACAATCCCAGTTGAGCAGGTATCTGATCCATCTTTTGCAGACATAGATGCTATCAACGCCATCCCACCTGGACAAATTTTCTACTCGAGCTCGAATATCGCAGATTCGTTGGTTGCTGAAGCCTTAAATGAATCCGATGACCTCGCGGAAGCCATAAATGAATCCGATGATCTTGCAAACCCACCACTTCCGTCAGATAATTCGCCGGCAGTGGCCCTGTCCATTTGGTGCGGCTTCTATTCATTTTCAACGGGCTATCAGGCTTTTCATAGTAAAAATCCGATTGGCATCATTCATCTCCCTCTACCGGAGGGCGACGGCTGTATCTCAGGAAGTGGGGCAGATGGCATTGGGGAATACTTCGTAAAAGGCCAACTTGATGGCGACTCGATCACCTTCAACATGGAGTACACTTCTGGACAAGACGCCACATTCAGAGTCGAGGGAAAGCTAAATCCTGAACGCGACCGGATCGATTGCGAGTGGGGTCCTTGTGACAGGACAGATGACCTCACCAAGCACCTTTACCACTCTTCTGGTCGATTACAACTGCTCCTTGCGCCTCTAAGTATTCACAGATTTGTCAAGGTAGATGCAGATTTAGCTACCTCTTCACCCCGTCAGAGATGGCATCTTGCAGTAAGCACCATAATCACCTTGCAGCGAATCAGAAAAAGGAAGATGACTAGCTGGATTTACATGAAAAACCGGCGTCAGATTCGGCGTCGATTTCTCCAGCTCTTCCCCAAGCTAATTGAATTGATCTCTCCCTCAGTAATTTGGCGGGCTAGCAACAGACTGACGACGGAGGAAGAAGAGGAACTTATTACACTGTTTTCGTACTTATCGAGGCAAGAATTTCGGTATTATCGATCCCTTGATGCCTGCTTGCGGCGCAGAGTCGTTGTGCATTGGTATGTGCTAACATTACAACTCGGCTCACTCATCGTTGACCGCATGTATTTAGGAATCATTTCTGTGACTGGCCTTATCACGGCAACGTTATAGTTGGCACTCGGTTCGTTTGTTTGGACTGCCTCAGATTTCATCCTGTCAATGGGGAGAACTCGGATACAGTGGACCTCTGTAGTCAGTGTGTTGACCAAAGCGTAGACCGCATCACAGACAACATGCATCATATTCAATCACACGATATGCTGCAACTGCGATACTGCTGCTCTTTCAGGAGAGAGGGCCCTCTCCTGAAGGCTGCCCTTCAAATTGCAAAGCAGCTGTGTGGTGAGGGTAGGCAGCACGATGTCAGAATACATGCGTATACTAAAGGTCATCTGACCTTGTAGATGCAAAAGACACTGTCCCTAGAATTTGTTATGAATGTCAGTCAACACTCAAGCGACCATACTGGTATTGCTTGACATGCCCAGGTAAATATGTTAGTTGTGTATTCTCTGCGCATGATTTCACAGCTTGGTAGACAATAGATGCATTTGCATGGCATGTAAGTGCCAATTCGACAGCAACTATTCTGCAATTCTCAACCTGAATCTCTTCAATGCCAACGATACACCGGAAAACATCATCGTCGCATCAAGGAACGATACGGAAGACAAGGACGACACTAACAGTGCAAATGAGGCCAGTGGCAAGGAAGACATGATCAGCGAGAAATTCAGAGACGAAGAAGAAGTCGAGGAAACATCGGGGCAGTCAACCAAAGACACAGGGTCTGAGAACACCAATCAAACTGAGCCCAGGCCGGAGGGCGCAGCAGATACTGACGGGAGCGATGGGGCGGGCGCTGTTCAACAAAACGCTAAGCAACAATCGGTCGAGCATGTCTATGGACACACACTTCTCCTCTGTCGAGCTGTCGAAGAGTCACCACCTGAAGATGGTGGTGTTGTGAAACCTAGTGTTGATGAGCAGCTCAAAGATCTCGGGGAACGCCTTGAATCTTTCGAGTCCATTGAGTCCAGGATTACGAAACGGTCGGGGCTCGCAGAAATTAGGGAACGCCTCGAATCTCTTGAGTCTATGGAGTCTAGGATAATGGAACGGATGGAGCTTATGATGGGAAGACTATCTGAGTTAAGTTCCACTGGAAACGCAAACGGGCACGCGTGACTTATATACAATGGACTGCATGTATTTAACTCGATGCATGTACAACTTTTATGAGATAATAACTAATTATCTTCTTCTGAGATAGTATCATTTTCAAATGGTAGCCACGGAGGAGTTTATATCTTTGCTGTCAGCCAGATTTGACCGTAAGCGGTTCTTTCATCTATGCTCAGCTGCTGCAGAGGAACAGTAAACATCGATTGGAGCGATAGGTACGACTGCGATAGGATCCGTCATTTCGATGATCTTCTATACGGACTTTCGCTTGGGAGAAATGTCCAGATCCACCCACGTCGGAATACAAGCGGAGGGGACGTGCGACTCAAACTCTTGACATTCAAATGGAAAAGATGGGTTCCTTAACTATGGTCTTCTTTCCTACGAGAAACTATGTATTTAAGGTTACTCCGCCTGTGTCCGTGTGGGTATCCCTGTCAAGAAGCAGATCTTGACACAACTCTGGCTGTTCCTAGGGTGGATGGGACAGGTTGAAAGGTGGAATGTTGCGATTCCGGGGTCCCTAAAACTTTCAGAATAGATTGATGGCAAATCATAGTAGGAGCGTTAGCGCCCGCGCGCGCCTACTATCGGATCTACACCCTCTCCGCAACCTCCCCGACGTCCGTACGAAGTTGCGACAAGAAATCGAGCATAGCACAGGGGAAGATGAACAAGAAGCACGATTTACGGCCAAACTACCGGCGAGTAGTGGGCTCGATCTGATTTTGTAGACGAGGAGAAAGCCACGAAAGCGAGGAAAGCATTGTCGAAAATAACAGGAGTTATGCCATTCAGAATCCCAGAGATATTCGTTCACCAGCTCAGGCATCCAAAACGGTAGACAGTGTACCATACCGTTGCGTCTCATAAGTTTACTTTGACGGGTCTAGGCTCATGTTCGTCCAGGTAACATGTGCAGGTTCTAATCGGGATTCTTTTACAAACAGCCCCTTCTTCCAAACTTCAAGTATTACTGGTTTGTAGAGTAAGTCGTCTCCTTTTCCATTCCTAGCTTTCACTGAACTCTCGCAGGGCAGACATCAATTATCGATGCGAAATCGAATACGACCCGTTTTTGTACATGCAAGACAATAACAAATCTTACGGTTAGGTTTAACCTTCTTCAACAACTAAGGTGACTAACGAGCGGCTGGATCAATCTAGGCTTCACGGTCTCGGTTCCAGAAAAGTACGGGACAGCACCTACATTATGGGATACTTCAGTGGGCATCCCTTCATCTTCAGCCATTTCACCATGAAACGATCTGGCCTCAGAATTCCTCAACAAGAATCCGCGATACCTAGATCCTAGCAACACCATGCGCTTTGCGTCAAAGGACGGAGGAAAGACTTGGATATGTGTGTTCCGGTCCTGCTACCTAATCTTCCGCGACTTTTTTGCTGAATGTGTTTCGCTCTACAGACCGGACCAATATTTAATCGGAGACCTTGACTTTTCCGCGTGTCAGAAGGGTAAAACAAGTATTTGGAGCATCTGGACGCTGCCGGTAGCTTTTATTACGGGGCGAGTGTTCCACCGTTCATTTCCTCCCGTCTCCCTACCTGTGCTCTTCAATCATCCATCCGTCCATCAGCGCTAATGCAAAATTTGTTCTCGCTCGAGAGACGCACCGATGCACTGGATATATGGAGTATTGTAATTGATACCTAACTTTGCAGTAACTGCTGCTGTCGACAATAACAAGAGTACATCAGCGGGCAGGAAGCAGATGTAATACATGGCTATAGTAGTTTAATGGAAAGTACAAACAAGTATATGAATGGATAACATAGATTAAAAGCGTCAAAACCGTAGAGAAGCAAGAAGGATATTCAACTATTAGATGCTACTACACGATCCCAGCGAGTGACCAGGTCAGTACCCTGGAATGTCCGAGTGATCTCTTTCATGTTCTCGTAGGTAATACAACCGCTCAAGGTCTCCCAGTCCCAATTAACTGAGGTGTCGTTTGGATCCCAGGGACGATTCTTGCAGCCGAGGTTAAATTGGCGAATAATTTTCGTTAACCACTCGGTAAAATCAGCAAAATAAGGTTGAACGTGTAGAGTACTCCGGCTTAGGAACAAGCGTGATTTTTGGCTGCTAACAGCAACATCTCTGGACGTGAACCAATCCAAGTAAGGGCGTTTATCACTGAGGAGACTGTGTTTGAGATTATTGTAATGACAGCACAAGATAAGCAGGATATAAAACACCGATTCGACGTCGTGCCTATACATATGACCCTTAGGCCAGTCTGCGTCAAGCAAGTCAAATGCCATGAACGGCTTTGTACCCGTACAGTGGTTAGAGCTCGGCTGATCCATTTGACCCAGACGTGACGAGAGATCGAAGTCATTAAGAACGCCGTATATACTCTGCTCTTTATCTGAGGAACGCCTAAACATGATACTACTGATGCTTAGGTCGCGGTGTAGAATCCGAGGTTTGTCGCATAACCATCGGTGAACTAGAGTAGCATGGAGATTAATCAAGATGTGCAGAAATCGGAGGACGACGCACTTTGTAAGATATCGTAGAGTACTTGAGCAAGCTCCCTGGCATTCCTCAGTTCCGACAGAGGGTAAAGCTTTGCCATGACTGTGACACGAATGACGCGGTCTTTACAATTTTTTGCCCCTAAGTATTGGAGGAGACGACCTTGCGCAGTGTCCTTTTTGAATTCTGTCAACTCTGTGGTTTCGCAGAAGAAAACCTCGGGAAGATGATTGAGAGCCCAATAATCACCCTCTTCTGCACAAGCCCTAGCCTCGTCTATGAGCACGTTTTCGGGTGCTCTAGTTTGAACGGGAAAGCTGAACTTCACAATCAGCGGCTTCTCCTTCCAGCTCTTGAACCTTCCCAGCCCTTCCTCCCTGATGCATTGAGCTTCAACCACAGTCGGACCCCGGCCTTTGATACCGTCAGCCCGGCAAATGACTCTGAGGATTTCCAAAGTCCGGACGACGCCATCGTTGCAGTTAATCGTATACGTAGCCGCGTCCAGAGTTCCCCTGAAGTCCGGAAATTTCACATCATCCGGTAGACCACTCCGCTGTAGCTTTTCGACTGTTGTGCCAGTTGCTTGGGATTTTCGATCATCGCCTCAAGGACCCGCACATTTGGCGGGTCACGTGACTTGATGACGTAGCTCAGGATTAGGTGCTAACAGACTTGGCTGTTGAACGAAGTTCAAGTTCGACTTCGCATTCACCAATAATAAATTTGTTACATTCTTTGTAAATATACTACAAGACTAACTACTTGAGTGAGCAAAAAGTGAGGGTTTCACAGAGTCGCAGACTCGCACCTACTCCTCGTTGACTCCTCGGACATGTTCGGACCATGTGCCGAGCATGTCACTGCCCATCATTTCCTAGCACGCCGTCGCTACCCACTTGCTGATCTCTGCAGGGTGATCCCTGCCTGATCTCCACTGCTCCCACTTCTCACCCACTGCTCCCGCCTCCTGCCCATTGTCTACGAAGTACTTTTGTCCAGATTTTTTGCCTCTTTCGTAAGTAATAAACAAAACATATGCACATAATTACTGGAAATGATCTAGTCTGACAATTATCCACTCCAATCCACTCCAATCTATTCCTTTGACTTCACTTACAGTGTATAAGTTACATGCAGCCAACAGCTTGTCATTGGGTTATTGCAGTGTTGGAGATAATAGTCTTGGGCAAAGTCCAGACAAGAGATGGGGACACTGGGCAGGAAGTGGGAGCAGTGGGCGGGAGGTAGGAGCAGTGGGCAGGAGGTGGGAGCAGTGGGCGGGAGGCGGGAGGCGGGAGCAGTGGGCAGGAGGTGGGAGCAGTGGATGAGCGGTAACAGTGGGGATCAATCAGCGGGTAGCGACGGCGTGCTAGGAAATGATGGGCAGTGACATGCTCGGTACATGGTCCGAACATGTCTGAGGAGTCAACGAGGGGTAGGTGCGAGTCTGCGACTCTGTGAAACCCTCACTTTTTGCTCACTCAAGTAGTTAATCTTGTAGTATATTTACAAAGAATGTAACAAATTTATTATTGGGGTGAATGTGAAGTCGAACTTGAACTTCATTCAACAGCCGAGTCCGTTAGCACCTAATCCTGAGCTACGTCATCAAGTCACGTGACCCGCCAAATGTGCGGGTCCTTGAGGCGATGATGGATATTCGAGGCTGCGTGGCGGCCACATCTGGATCGCGATGGAAATTTGCCTCTAGTAAAATTCCGAGCTCTGAAGGCAAAAGCCTATGAGTCTGGTATATCATGGAATAAATAGCTGTCTGAGCGTGCTTTTGATGTCGATGACCTGCAGAACCGAGTGAGCGGCAAGTCAAGAACCAAGATTTTTACCCCTGTACCCGGCACGTGATTGCTATGTGGTGCTCAAACGCGTGCTCCCGTTTTGGACACGCGTTTTGAAATTCCGTCTAAATAGTAGAAATACCTTTGTGATTTCGGTTTGTTAACTGGAGCGATACAACATCCACTTGGAACAGTTGGAAGCTGTAAGCAGTTTCCATTGGATCCATCTTCAATCCTTTTCCATCCTGGATACTCCTAGTCTCTCGTCCTCCAATCACCTCCTCCCATCAGGATCATCGAGATACTGATCCGTCTCTCTGTCGCTGGGAAGGTGCACCGATTTCTCTTCCACTGCAATACGATCCACCATTTCGATAATTTCGTGTACGAACTTGAACATACCGATGAGGAACAATGTTCAGTTCCATCCACGCCGCCATATGAGCGAGAGCGGTGTACGTGCAATTATAATATTTCTATGGATGTGAAATCGAAGAGGTTGGGTTTCCTTTTGGTCATCGCCTTGACAGTTCGTCAGAAAAAGCTAGCCGATCGTTGCCTAACGACTGAGGTCAAATCTTCGTTGGAGCTGTGAGCACCAGCTCAGCAGGCGTCTAGCGTTGACTTCCTCAGCTGCGAAGCTGTTCATCATGCCCCAATTTAGGTTTTCAAGAACAGCTGTCTCGATGTGATAGGAGAAAGATTAAATTGATTGGCCCTCCGAGGATGGTCTTATTTGGAGATATTTTTGTCAAGCAGATGCTTTGGCAGATCCGAGGGAGGCTGGACCCGGCTGATCACATTTCAAAAGATCCGAGAAGCTTATTTTTTTGATTCTTCGATATTGAACTGGCGCATTTTTAAGATCTGCACTGCGGAATGGAGGACGAAGAGAGAGGTCGCTGCCATTTTGCGTCTGCATCGTGTATTCGACAAGCACTTTTGCCGTCTGAAGAGGCGCACCACTGGATGCGAATTAAGCGCTCGTTGTGTGAGCTACGCATCATATCTTTCCACTCCCCCAATGCATATGTACTCATGCTCGAGATGGGATCTTGCTTCTGACCTTCTAATTTCACGCAAGGAGATGCGTTGCCGTCGCTGTTACTATCCTCAGCCAGACAGCAGACGCTAATGAGGAAAACAAAGCTGTTGCCCTCGCACGTTGTTACACCTTAAAATCACAGAGTCACTTGTACCCTTTACTTATACCTTTTTTTCCAGGGAATTTTGATTTCATGAGATAGTTCGGAGGCTCTTTCATTAATACGTTTCATATGTCTTGGATTCTGAATTTCAGTCATACGGCGCAATGCTTACAACTGGCTAGCTATGACGAGCTATAGCCGCTTCAAGTCCTCCGCTTATGACAAAATTGACCGGGTCATTGAAGATAGAACACTTGTATATTAGATCCAACACCTGGTGTTCTTCGTGATTGTTTCAGGAAGCACTTACATCGCGCTGTTGTCCGTGCTGCGCCTTATGACTTGTCGCCAAACTTAGGCCAACAGCTCATTGGATACGACAGATGTTCACATCCCCAATTATTGAACTTTTCTCTATAAATACCAGCTTCCTCATCTTTGCTATACCCACTGCAGCAGGTTTTACCAAATGTCCCACTCAGTGAAGGCTGCTCTAGCGACTACAAAGAATGCCCTTCGCAGCTCCGCTGAACAGTCAGGGCAACCCAAAGGTTGAGATCGAGTCCATACTTCATCATATGGTAAATTCAGGCTGACGTTGATGCTGGCCCCAATGTAGGAGGCACATCGCAAGCTACAATAACTCCTGCTGAAAGAGTGGCACTCAATGCTTTTCGAAGTGAGATCGATAAAACCAACGCCTATTCGGAATCTCTCTCCAGGGGGTTAGATATACTGCAGCAAACACATCCCTTTGTCGCTGGTGAGGTCTTGTCTGATCCTATGCAGCGGCCTTATCCACTCACCGCGAACACAAGCCGCTATTATGGCCTTCAAGGCAGCTGTTAGCTTGGAAATTACTCGCCGCGAGAATGACAAGCGTATCCTGGCTGTTCGCATTGCCATGAATGATTTGTTCGCTGGGATACTACTGTAATTCCAGGTTCAGTGTAGCTGTCGCAGGATTCTACTTACACGCCATTCAATTAGTATCCAGAAAATTCCGGAGGAGAAGATTGATTCAATTGAGGCTCGCTTAGGGGACCGTATCAAGACTATAGCCGAAGATATCGAAGAGTGCTGTACGGTATGCGATACTTACCAGAAAAAATCGAACCTCGGTAAGAATTTGTTGACGCTCAGATTCTCATCCTGCTCACTCGCTTCAAGTCAAGTATTTTAGGTCACCTGAATGGGAAGAGAAGTTCACAAACTTCATTGCCCTGTTCAGGAAACATCGGGATGACCTTACCAATGACCTTAGTTTGTACCTCGTCATCGAAATGGACCAGATGCACGACACGCTCGCCAATGTGTCTAAGTCCATTCAAGATACAGACGAAGACACATCCATGATTCGTCTTCTTGAACTCCTCCGCTGTCCTGAGGAGCGCGAGTTGCAAAACTTCATCATTACAAAAGGTGGACCCAGAAAGATTTTGAGAAATGATAAACTCATAAACCAGCTGTTCGAAAAGAGTGACATGTTGAGGATAACATCATCCACTCGGAAGGACCAGACCGAAACTATCCAAGAGATGAAGCGCGAGATTAAGAAGTCGGTGGACAAGTTGATCTCCGAGAACTTTGACCTGTTTCACGTAAAATTCAAAGCTCAGCTGGAGCAGTTGCATAATAGTATAGAGGCTTCAATTCGAGAGGAAGGTCAAAAGACCAGAGATGCACTGAAGGACGGTCCTCACAATCGGATTAATGACCCGGTAAGGCATATATACTCAAGATGCAGTTAGGAGACTGACAAGATTACCCGCAGGAGCTCCGTCAAATTTGGAAAGACATGGTAAGGGTTTTGAAATTGAAGTGTTCTTGGCTAACACTCTTTCAGGGTTGGAAAGGAACAGTCAAAGCTCGGTCTATGGCCATGGCTCTCCACGAATATTTTGCGGAGCGGCGGAAGGACATAAAATCCAGAGGCCAACAGTCCATGAAAAGTATTGCTTCCATTGTCCACTCGAGAGATGAATCGGAAGCCGATAAGATTCGGGGGATTGCAGAGATTGTGGATAGCGATAGGCGAATACCCAAGAAGGATATACTAGAATATGCTCAAGATGACTGGGCACTGGAGTATATCACCATCTCGAGAATACAACCCCTACTCGAGGCCTTGGATGAGGATTCCTCGACCTTGATCTCAGTGGCAGAAGTCAATGCCTTTACTGCGGCCCGACCGACAGCTTGGAGGTAAATAGTCAGAATTCAGGATAGCTTTGGTCATTACTAACTTACTGTTGAATTGGGACAGCTTATCGAAGTGGATGGCATTTTGGACGGCCGGATTCCCTCTGACCCTCAGGCACTATTACACTCATATACAGCTGCTTTCATGGATCATCAGTGGCCTAGTCCCTGATGTCTTGCAGATCAATAGCCAGGTTGTCAAAAGCTTTATGAGCTCCCCGTTCTTTACATATGCGACTGATATACTAATGGCTGGCGTGCACAAAGCCTTGGATGACATCTGCGATAACGATGAGCTCTTGCAACGCTTTAAGGAGTACATGGAATCGGAACAAGAGCGGATGCAGAGGACGCTTCAAACTCTGAAGTACAGAATCGATGCTGAAAACACGCTTCGGTTAGTTACAGGCCCTGGTCGTTTGGAAAAGGTTCGGCTTTGTTGTTCTAATTAACTTATGCACTTCAGTAGTACTGACGTCTCATCACATAGTACCTCATGCCTCTGCTCTACCTACTTTTTGTCCGAGTTTACCAAGTTGTCCTTTGCGCAATGACAACTGCCGTTGACCAAAAAGAAGTTGATGACATCCTGGAGTCGTTCGGAGTTATCCATGAAGCTATCGGCTCTCGGATGGAAAGCTTGAAAGGTAAGTTCGATCGGTAGTCTGTGTTAGTACAACAATAATAATTGCATTTCAGTCGTATGCAAATTGCAGAATGTCGATCCGAAAGTGCAATTGCAGAGAAGTGCCTATGGCATTGTATGTCTAATCCATCTAGTTTCGTACAAGAACCTTGGACTGAGTATTTCTTGAAGTTCTATTATGTAGCATACCAAGAAGACTTACTGGCGAGTGCTTATTGGAAGGCGATGTATAACACCCCCTTTATTGACACATTCGAAGACAAAGAGTATGAAATACCACTCGAGGTGTCTGAGCCAACCTTTGCGGACGTCGAAGCCGTTGAGGCCATTCCATCTGGCAAATTACTCTATTCGATTTGGGCGGAATCGTTCGATGTTGAACCATATGATAGTTCTGACGACTTCGGGAGCCTGCTTTCATCGGACGGTTCTACAACAACTGCCTTGTCTTCCTGGTGCGGTTTCCTCAATCACGGAGCATCTCATACAAAATACCCTGCTGGCGTTATTTATCTACCTCTACCGGAGAACGACGGCTTGTTCTCAGGAAGTGGATCAGACAGCATAGGGGAATTTTCTATTGAAGGTAGAGTCGATGGTGAGGCTATCATCTTCAACAAGCGTTACACCTCTGGAAAAGTCGAGGCACAGCGGTATGAAGGCAAGCTTAATGCCGACCGCAACCAGATGCTCGGCAGGTGGTGTCTTTGCGACACTGAACAAGAAGATTTCTCTAGGCGTCTTGACTCGACCGAGGTACTTAGACAATTCGAACTCTACACTGCACCTCTAGGCATTCGCAGATTTTTCAAGGTAGACGCCGATCTGGTCTCCAGTTCACCTAGCGAGAAGTGGCGTTTTGCGATCAGCACTGTGATCACTATACTGCACATCAAAAGGAGGGAATTCCCTGGTTGGACCTACCTGCAGAACCGCCGGAAGATCAGGCGTCGGTTCATTGAGCTCTTCCCCAGGGTCCAAGAACTTCCTGTTTGGGGTGTTTATGACCCTCTGTCTAATGAAGAAATGGAAGAGCTCTGTAGGCTAGTCTCATGTTGCTCAAGGCGGGACCTTCGATTTTATCGGTCCCTTAGCGCCTGCTTGCAGCGAAGAGTTGTTGTTCATTGGTGTGTACTTATTCCAAGTCCAACTTAGTTTCTTCATCTTTGATTACATGCATGCAGGGGGGTGTGGTGTGCATCGTGTATTCTGAATAATCAGAGTGTTATAACTGGCACACGGTTTGTCTGTTTAGATTGCCTCATGAATGGGGATACTTTAAATACAGGGGAAATTTTAAATTTCGACACCACTGACCTTTGCGCTGATTGTATTGATAAAAGCGTAGAGAGTATCGCAGACAAAGACAACATGCATCATAATCCATTGCACGACATGCTGCAATTGCGGTACTGTTGCTCCTTTCGAAGATGCAGCTTCCTTCTCAAGGCTGCGCTTGCAATCACAAAGCAATTACGCGGCGAGGGTAGGTAGCCCAATGATAAAACATATGCATGCACTGAAGTTGATCTAATCTGGACCTATAGACGCAAAAGGCACTGTCTCTAGAATCTGTTATCAATGCCAGTCAATACTCGAGCGGCCATATTGGTATTGCTTGACATGCCCAGGTGACTACGTTAATTATAATCTTTGCGCACGATTTCACGGTTCTGTAGACAATAAATGCATTTGCATGGGATGTAAAGACCAGCTCGACAGCAACTATGATCCTGTCCGGGACCTGAAACTCTTCTATGCCAGCGAAACGCCGGAAAACGCAATATCTGGGCAAGATACGGAAGGCGCGGATGGTACCAACAACAATAAGACCAACAGCAAGGACGACGCCATCAATGAGAATGCAGCTGTGCATCTAGGTCCTGACGCGGTCTATACTCCGGGGACAAATAATGGAGGAGAGGAGATGAATCTCCCTTGGGATATACTTCCAATGGCCGTGACTAGTTGCATTGATGAAGTTGATTGCGCCGCTCAGGATGTTGAGGACCCTGACGTGGTCCACACTCCAGGGACAAATGGTGGAGGAGAGGAGATGGATCTCCCCTGGGATATACTTCCAATGGCTATGAGTAGTGGCGGTGATGACATTGATCGCGCTGCTCAGGATGGTGCAAACAGCGGTGGCGAAGGCGAGAATGGCGAGAAAACCGAAGGAGAAGTCAATGAAACGCCAGACAGGTCAAATGAGGATTCAAGGTCTGACAATGACAATACAAAGGACGACGCAGCATATATTGACTCGGACGGGAGCGATGGTGAGGATATTGAACAACAACCGGTCGAGCATGTTTACGGACACACACTTCTCCTCTGTCGAGCCGAAGTGTCACCACCTGAAGATGGTGGCGTAGCGAAGCCTAGCGTTGATAAGCAGCTCGAAGAACTCAGGGAATGCTTCAACTCTATGGAGTCTAGGATCATGGAGCGGCTAGACAGTATAATACGGAGCGCATCTGGCCCCGGAAACGAGTACACGAATGGTTTGCTGTGGTCAGCTAGCGACGCATCATGACGCGTCTATAATTGAGCGTAATGTGCGGGGCAGTAACTCTACATTGGATAATATGCACTTAGATATACATCTTAGTCCCTCGTCCTCTAGTCACCCCCTCCCATCAGTATCACCGAGCTAAAGAGATATTAATCCATCTCTCTATCACTGAGGAAGTGCACTTTAGGTGCACCTTCTTCATTTCGATTATCTTCTGCATGGACCTTCGAGTTCCGCTTTGATACCCAGATCCACCTACATCAGCATACGAGCGCAAGAGGTGTACGCGCGATTAGAGCTCTTTGACATTCAAATGGAAAAGATGGGTTCCTTGATTGAGCCCCTGTGACAGATATTGTGCACAATTTGACTGGTGCTACCAAATGAATGTTTGTGCACAATCCTTTCGTCGCACCAGTCGAGGCCACTCTAAAACAGATAAGATCAGATGTGACTGCCCTAAACCCTAACCTAACCCTAACCCTTAACCTTTCGCGCGAGCACCCTGCGAGTGCGCGTAACCCCTAACCCAGCGCGCCTTCGGCGCGAGCCTAACTCCTAACCCTAACCCCTAACCACCTACCCGACCCCCTAATAGAGCCATTTGGCAAATGTCGCAGACAGTTCCCACATGTCTAGCCCTAACAGGAACTGCCTACAACATTGCTTGATCTTAGGGTGGTCACTGGTAGTTACTAAAGGATTGTTCACAATCATCTGTTTGGTAGCACCAAAGATTGTGAACAATAATTGTGCCACTGGGTGGTTGATTAACATCTCCTTTGATACAAAAACGGGTATCGACTCCTTCGGCTGATTGGTCACCCCATTTGTGTACTCTATCAAGCAGCAAATCTTAACGCCACTCCGGCAGTTGATAGGATCGATGGGACCAGTTGAGAAGTGGAATGTTGTGATTGCGGGTCATATCAATTGTAGAAGATTATATAGAAGTAATGCTGACTCTAAATGGAATATTGCGACACTCAAGTAATGTCCGTTTCTTCTGATATCTGCACTGCCGGAGGACCGCGTGCGAGGTGGAAGGCAAGAGAAGAGCTTGTGTTACATTTAACATGTCAATCGAGACAATCATAAACTTACATGGGGTCTTGTCTTTTGATTCCGCGTCGTTGTAGGGGGCATAATAGCACTTAATGACCTAGCTCGCTGCTCCATTGCATCCACAAAAGGGTGTATTAGGTATCTGGATACATAAAGGGTCAGATAAGTCGCAACTGAAAGCGCGGAACAGCTCTCCCTACCTCTCTGTCTAATAAGCTCATATCAATGAGCAATTTGATAGTTTCGTTGTAGACATGATCGCTACGGAGGATTCAGGTTCATATTGCTGCTGCAGAACGTGCATTACGGCCGGGTGCGTCCGGGAGTACCTCTTCACTTGATATTGAAATGAACAAATACTGTTGAGTACATCCGACTTGATTCCCAGAGAATCGTAAGTGTGTCTACACGTCAGAAGACTTGTAACGAGCCTATGACTCTGGTAGAACGAATGGTGGGTCGGAAGGATGACTGCGCGATGATATCGTCCGGGTTCCAAAATATAACACTATCATGGTCCGTGGAATTCCTGTTCAAGCGTTCTATTTGAGCATTGAAGCCGTGGGGAAAATCAGATATTGGAGCATTACAGCGTGATAGAAGTGAACACTAATAGAAGAGAAATAATGCAATACCATATGATCTAGCATCCGACAGGTCTGGACTATCAGATTCAATTTTTCTCCGCAAACCTTCCGTACAAAATCGCGACAAGAAAAAGCAAAGGAGCAGGTGAATGAGGGGCACGAATTACGCTCAAATTCTGCAGATTTAGCTTAATTTTATAGACGAGGAGAAAGCTACCAAGGCGTGTCGAGACTCAAAAATAAGAGGGATTTACGAGGGATTTACTATGCCAGTATGTCATTCGTTCATCAACTCAGGCATTCAAATTTAGACAGTGCATGCCCAACCATTGCCTCTCTGTGCGAAATTGCGCACTACTTGTAATCGGTGAAGCACAAATCAACCACGAATAGTAATGCGGACAATATATTTTGGTCTCCTGCCATTACTATTTCACAATAATCCCCTTTTAGACTAAATTTTCTCTTTTTGGTCCTTTTTCTTAGCCATCAAGCGCAACAGCGGCCCGAGGTGAGACTTTTTGTCTACCACTTTCTTTTTATTCTCGTATCTATCTTTGACTGATCCATCGTTCATAGAGAGGCCTGGACACCCTGATAGTAACGGAACTTTGTCTCAGTCACTTCTCAACTCAAAGTTTCTGAAAGTTGACTGGGAGAAATGGCGCAAAAGAGTCAGGACATGTTCATGCTTGACCATGAAAGTTGGAGGTCTGATAAAAGAAATTGGATGCTCTCGCCGTCACCCGTGCACGTAGACATCCACAGAGGCTCTCAAGAAAATCCGTTCATGCTCACTTCCACATATGAACCGAGCTTCACATCTACGGTCCCGTACAAGTCTGAGTCTACTTTACCCTTTGTTTCTTATTCCTCTTCTTTGGGGCGGAGTACCTCTCTCTCTCGGTCAAGGGCTTTGGGTGTTTGGGAGGATTTTCTTCAACATGCCTCGACTCCTGTAGCTAAGAGCGGACTAGAATGGTATGAAAATGGTCGAACATGCCCTAGACTTGGCCTCGGCGGTTCTACTCAGGACGAATTGCTGAGAGCGCCAAATTTTTCTTCTCAATCTCTGGATATGGGGCCACAGACACAAGAACTTGAGTCGTTGGTCAGCAGCCGTTCGCAAATTCAAAACAGTGGCCAGTCCAAGACTTCCTCTACGACCGGAATCAATTCAGGCGCTTCTGGTAGTCAAAGCCAAAGAGTGGTCGATGTTGGAGCACGAGGTCAAGCACGTCCAAGGGATCCGATTTCCATTCCAGACTCTGTTTCTTAAGTGCAGAAGCCTAGTGCTGTGCATGACCCACCCCGGTCCACACCTAGTGCAGGGATAGGAGAGTCATTCGGGGTTATCTAACAATTCCATTGCCTCTCGTACAACTTCTGAGAGTCACAGTCAATCATCGCTCACCAGGTTCGACAAGCTTCAAAATATTCTGGATGACTAGCAGCTGCAGACAAAAACCCATCTCAAACTTATAGAGGAGCTCAAGCGGGAGGTGCAGGTGGCTCGGACTGAAGGAAGAGCATTCGAGTCTGCGACTATCGCCAAGGTGGGCACTTTATCCGATGAAAATGCAGACCTGAAAGAGAAGTTAGAGGAATCAGAGAATGACAGGCATACTTTGAAGAGGCAGTTGAGAGAGGAGCAATCTGCCACATTCCGTCGTTTGGAAGATATGCTTGGCGAGAAGAAGATGGGACAAAGCTCAGCGAAGGACACCCGACACCTCGAACAAGAAATCGAGGCGAAATTTAGTCGCTTGCAGAAAATATTAGATGAAGTATTCGGCCTTAGGGAGAAAACCAGCGAACTTGAACGTCTACGTATAAACTTGATGCACGAGCTCGAGGAAACGCAGCTGGCGTGTACGGCTCATCAGAAAGAAAATTCAGCCTTGATGGCCAAATTGAAGAAGGTCTCGAATGCATTCGTTACGAGAGTGAATTGCTTTTCGCATCTCGATGCTGAGCTTAAAAAAAATGAGAAGGACATCCTGGAAACCGAGCTGGATGTTGAAAGCTCAGAAACGGATGCTACCCCACCCAAACAATCTCTCACTCATTCCCTCATCGAACGTACGCCATCTCTTTCACCAATTTCATCTGAGCAGCCAGTCACAGATGAAGATGATGCGCTAAGTGACGGGGAAATTGTGGACATAGCCCGAAGCCGTCTTAATTCACCTTCTATCACCGGTCCTACCGATGTTCAATATGGTTCAATGGCGACTGGTTTGAGTGCTCCGCTGAAGGGGAATTTCGAGATTTTACAGAAATTGCATTGGCATCAATGCAGATCTGAGAATCAAAATGAAGACAATTAGGTTTTAGACCAGTATGGAGACGGAGATGAAAGCACGGGGATGAAGAGAAAGCGATTGAAGGTCAAGGTCGTTAATAAGCGGGCTGTTATCCATTTGGTATGTCCCGAGTCGTGACATCGAGAAGTTGAGCTGACTCTTCCTGTATAGTCCTCTTTCAGCTCACAGATGCAGGACTTACTCCAATGTCTGAAGAAAGCCAATGCTTCAACTCCTTGGAAAGGCGGGAAGATGCCGGATAGTCTGAAACCCCTCCTCTCGCAAGTTGCAATCAAAGCAATCATAACCAATGAATACGACGAGAAGTTCTTCTATTTCGTGTCGACAATAATCCCTCTTCGCCAATCCAAAATAAATGTGAGTATGGTCGGTACGACAAAATACTATTACTTACCTCTTGTTTCGGATAGAAACTGATCAAACAACTGGTCATCCAAGACCACCTCAAGCTCTTAAAGGACCGCCAGAGTGCTCTTCTCAATGAGCTCCAAGACCAAATCGATGAAGAATTCCCAAAAGTCAAAAAGTTTTGCAAGAAAAACATACAAGGTAAAGACTTGGATTCCGAGGGTATGTGTTATTGCTCCTTGAGAGATTCAGAACTCGCTGACCTCGCCACTTACAGAGGATCTTGAGCGTACTGGGTCACTGTCGCCGCGTTATCCTCTGAATGAATCTAAAAGCAATCATTTGGGAACTCATCTTGCTAAGTAACGAATGCTATCGAATACTCAGGGAGAGGGAGTAAGTCAATAGCTCAAGCCCACTGTTTCCTGCTAACCTTTTTTTTCGTATGCAAGGGAGCTGAACGGGCTTGAGTACCAGGGTCATTCCGACCGGACATTTCGATCTTAGATTCACGATGAAATATTCAGGAGGTTCCCATCCGGATGGATGTCAAAAAAGATAATTAGCAACGCAGGTACTTTATGTTCTTTCAGCCTTTCATTGACACAAGTGGGAGTCGTGACAACAGCTCGATGTTTTTCCAGCGAATAAGATCAAACGAGGTCTCGAAGAAAATAGGTGTCAGTAAAAGATTTGTTGTAAATTCAATTAACCCAGCCTGGTTTATTGTTCATCGTGGATACGTCTTGAAGTTCTGTACTGTTGAACGACAGGATGATGCAACTGTAAAGCGGTGTTGATTGCGAAAATTTCTTCTCGTAATCAAGAGTCTCTAGCTGTTTCACTCCACTTCTCACATACATAAATAGAATTCACTTACTGCGCAAGCGTAGACGCCTGCATTTGATTCCAACCAGTTGCAGAAGTTTCTTTTCTTCAAGGCGCCTAACATTTTTGACGTTGGACGCCCACCCATTTTTTTTGGCTTCGACCCCCAGTTCCTTTTAATATGCCTTCTCCTTCTATTATCTCACTAGTGACTCAATGGGAGAGCGTGTTTACGGAGACCGTAAAAACTACCGGAGAAAATGAAAAAGGAAAATTGATGGATTGTTACTCGTTCGCGCAGCTTCGAGTGAAGATGCGTAACAGAGATTCGATCAAAATCTCTGGACAATTTAGTTTTTTCATCTTTCTGATTCGTGGAAATCCGCGCTCTATTCCCAATTTCACTCCGACTACCGTTTTCGCTTCATGCCCCATTTGGAATAAGATTTTGCTCTTTTCTCCCGAGCACACCCTCCAACTAGTTCTACAGGTAAGGCGTTTTTGTGTCTTTTTCTTTGGACCTTGCAGGTCGACTGACTTCTTGTTTGCAGGCAGGCCATCCCGTAACGGCTCATCCTAAATCTGCTGTTGTAAATGACGCACGAAAGCGACATGTTTGAAGACGAAAAGACGCGGTCGCGACCACGCTTGAACTCATTCAGAACTTTCAGAAAAGAGGACGACATAGTGCCTGCCTCGGTACCAATGCATCGCGGGGCAAGCTCATCTCGGTTTTCCAGCACATACTCAGGCGCCACCAGTCGGAATCAAGCAGACGTTGCTGCTGGTATAGGAGATCCAATCGACATCTCTCCCCCTTCCCTTTCCCCATCCTTACTCCGACCTCGAATGACTTCTTGTTCCCTCCAAGAGGATATTCGTGAGTCGCAGGAAGACTGTCGACATTGCGAAAAGCTCAAGTCACTTCTCGGCGAACTTCAATTAGAAAAGTTTTTTGACGAGGAGCTCATTCAAAAGCTGAGACACGAGCTAGAAGTTGCTCGGACCAATGGCGCGTCTGCATCTGCGTCTACTTCTGCAGCCGTAAGGCAGGCTTTTCATGATGAAATAGGAGATCTGAAAGCGCAGTTATTTCAATCGGAGGACCATAGACGACATTCGGAAGCGCACTTCGAGAAGGAAAGGTTTTCCATTCAGTCGCACTTGCAGCGTGTGATTGACGAGTTGGGCGAAGAAAAAGCTTGCAGGAAACACTTGGAGGAGGATTGTTGGGATCTACAGCTAGAGAAGAAGATCATGTTCCGTCAGATGCAAGAAATTGTCGTTCAGAAATCCGAAATCGAGAAGGAGTCTCTCGACCTCAAACGGCAGATAGCTAACTTAACAGACCAACTCGAGCAGGCAAAATCGATTAGGACGGGAATGTTGTGTAACTCAAATGCCCACGATATCGACGATAATCATGCTCAGTGTCTCGTCGACATAGATTTGACCGAATCAGATCAGCAAATGGGTTTTGTGGATGAACCGGAAGTTTCTACTCTGGAACGTAGTACGCCTCCCTCTCCAATGAACGATCCTGATGTGAACAGAACTCTGTTCGGACTCGTCTATAGAGAGGAGAGTGGGAGGACCTCCGAGCTTCCTCAGGTCGAACAAGACGGTACACAAACAACGACTTCGGCTCTCGTTCCTTCTGCACCTTTCACCATCCGATATGGTTCCACAACTCATGGTTTCAACGCCCCGCTAAAGGGGAACTTGCAGATTTTAGACCTACTGAAGTGGGGGGCTCGGGATGAAACCAATTCTGTCCTTCCCGACGATCAGGATGATGATTATGAAGATGATTCGGACGAGTCGATAGATGGGGGTGAGACTGTAGGGATGAAGAGGAAAAGAGTAACTCGCTCGCAGAAAGCTAAGAAAGCTCAAACAAAGAGGAGCACTGCTGACATAGTAGGTCTCGAGCGGTGACGTTTCCGTAGTCAGAGGTGAAAGCTAATTTTTTTTTTGTTTTTCAAGGGATCTTTCAGCTCTGAATTGCAGGAATCGCTTCAGCGTCTAAAGAAAGCCTTTGCCTCAGCTACTACTACAAGGCGCCCGGGTCGTTTTCCAATTAATTTGAAGCCTAAGCTAATGCAGGTCACAATTGAGGCGATCATTCTTGGGGAGTACGACGATAAGTTTTTTGATTTCATGTCTACGACCTACCCGTTTGACAATCCGACAATAACGGTGAGCATAGTTTTCACAAGGAAGATCGCCATTTAAATAGCTTTCTAACTTCTCTTCGACAGACGTTGATCAAACAGATGGTCTTTAACGATCACCTCAAGCTCTTAACGGACCGAAAGGAGGCCCTTCTGGATGAATTAAAATGCCAGATCGACAAGAAGTTCCCAAAGGTTAAAGCGGATTGGGAGAAGAGTGTCCAGGCAACGGATTCGGATTCGGATTCCGGGCGTATGTGTATTTCTTGCATTTCGTAGTCTCTCGAAACTCACAAAGCGTCTGCTTGCAGAAGATTCTGAACCCTCGTCCAGACCACGTTATTTTCCTTGGAACGACAATCGGAGAGCAATCCTGTGGGAACTAGTATTGATAGTTAATGAATGTCATCGTCTACAATGGGAGAAAACGTGAGTTGATTGCTCCGCCCCTTTCATTCATTACCGAGCTTTCGTTTCTCGGGTCACCAGACAGCTCGAAGAGTCTCAGTATACGGGTCTCGCGGTATCAAGATCCCGAGGTCGACTTTATGATGAAATCCTTCGCAAGTTTCCGGATGAATGGATGACCAAATTTCGCATTTCCACAGAAGGTAAATATCTCCTTCTACTTTCTTCATTGATCCTGACCGTTCTACTAGTAAGCGCGATCAAAAGAAAGCTTGAGAAAAAATACTGCCTGCGAGAATAGGTTTTTCAACTGTGAATACACCTGCAGGTAGACGTAAAATCATTTAGCCCAATATTGTTTTGTACGAAGGCCGAAGAATGTTTATCTTGGCTGAAAATAGCACTTTGCTAAAGTCTTGTATACCAATTCACGCACGACACATATAACAATCGAATTTTACGTTGGATTTCTACCTTATTAGTACCAGCCCTTAATAATGTCTTCCTCATTTCTCATTCGGCTTTTACCTATTTCGAGATTCCAACTCCTGACGATGATCTCAACCTTACATACATAATGGGCTAGAAATACGTCTACCCACTTCTGTTGGATAAAATACTAATCCTAAATGTGTAACTTCGCCGGTGGGACCTTGAAGTGATGCCGAAGACTAGCGCCGAATCGGCTTTCATCTGGCTCCTGGACGATTCGTGCACATCAAAAACTACCATTGTAACTAAATCCCCTACCACTGTAGCAGAGATCAGCTGCTTGAAGTAGAGATTCAGAAATTACACCTGTAAAATCCAACTTTATTTGCGTGACCCCATTCAGGTGAAAGGCCCTTCCAGGCATTGAACGACGAGTGTACCAGTTTAATCCACCGGTAAGTACGATAGAGATAATCGTAATGAATACCTGTATGTCGCTCATCCTGTTACTCCAGATAATAATAGATAGTTCGGCCTCTCCTTCTTCATATTTCTTCAATCAAGTCTCAGACTTTGAATCGAAAGATGGCGCCTCATATCGAAGACGATGATGATGTGCATTCTCCCATTTCTGGCCAACCGCTTCAGTTATTCTCAGACGGAAAGAGAATGCAGCCGCAGCTCCGCCTTGCTCCAGGGCCACTCTACACTAACCCTCAGAGCTCGTTCGATAGATCCGATTACAAATCTGGACATGGAGAATATGGAAATGACGAGTTGTCGAACTTGTCTAACAGTCATCTTGCTACTCTGAGTAATACCTCGAGTCTGAGAGGCTTATACAGCTCTACACCGTCTAATTCCGCTTCATACTGGATGTCTGGATACCAATCGAAGTCGCCGCCACAATTTCAGCTCTCGTCTGTATCCACTTCCACGTCTACGCCTACTCCCCATTCTCAGCCTCGCTCCGGACCCACATCCTCTATCTCCTTCCCTAGATCGAACTACCCAAATATACAGGAGCACGCACACGTACATGCCTCCAATCAAAAAATCGGAAGCGGGCTTGGTGTAAATGGAAATATTCATACAGGGCCAGGACCTACTCCGAGCTCCCTGTCTTCATGCTCAAGTTCATTGGTACCCGAAGGCATGGCCTTAGTGGCACGATCACTTTACAGTCAGGACTCGAATCACGGACTGAGTGCAAACCGTTTTCTACCGCATGCACAGACGGAAACGAAAGGACCTAGACCATCGATGTTCCCGCAGGCAACTCACAGCCATTCACGAATCCAGAATACTCATTCATCCCAGTCTTTTACTACCGAAACTTACTCAGGCGTTTTGAGTCAAAGCCTGGGAGTACCCGTCAAAGGAGGCAAGCCACTCCAAGCGGGTTATCTTCCGTTTTCATCCTCATTTGTATCGTCGCCTCAGACTATCCCTCTTTCGAGTCGAGAATCTACATATCAGGGGTCTGAGGCCGGCTTCTTGCACAAACAATCTCCCTCCCAGTTACTAAGCGTCGACGCCGCCTTTAGTCGGAGAGCACTCCCAGCGGTAATGATAGGGTCAACATCGTCAACCCTTTCCAATTTTAATGTGTTCCCTCTCTCAGGCGACAGGCAGAGTGGAGGATTGAAGCCAGCTGAAAACAGTTTGCAGCTCGAAACACGGCCGCCGAGCCCTGGACTGCCACTAGCTGATCAAACTGATGGAAGTACTTCCATGCCTATTGCTGCTCCTGCGCACCAAAAGGAGGCTTTGTTTGGCGAGGCCGAGAAGCTGAAGGTGCAATTATGGCAGGTCAAGACTGAGCTGGCGAGAGAGGAGGAGAGGAGAAAAAGCCTCGAGGAGGACCAACAAGAGTCACAGCAAGAAAAGGAGGACATGGCTCGTCGAATGCAAGAAATTTTGGCTAAGCAATCGGAGCTTGAGAAGGAGGCTTTCGAAGTACAACGTCAAAACGTCGATTTCAAGAATAAGCTAACGAAGGAAAATTCAGATATGGCGGCAAAGGTGAAGACCCTCACATCTGAGTACGCTGGAAGAGTGAACAATATTGTATATCTTGCTGCGAAGTTGAAGAAAACAAAGAACGAAAGAGACCTCTTCAAAACGGAACGAGATGCGCTCCGCTCACAATTGGCCGCGGGTGAACGAATGGATCCGACGTCTGAACTGCTGGCCCCTCCTGTGGAAACGGACATGAACGAGCATTCTCTGGCTTCTGACAATGATGATGCCGAGAGCCTGAGCACCTTCAAAAACACCCAAGCACAAGATGCTCTCACGGAAGACGAAAAAGCCGAATTGAGTTGCTGCAGCCCTGATGTCGAACCTATTCTCATCAATCATCTCATCGAAGATACGCTCCCCCCTCCTCTGTCGATCTTGCAAGATGAACCAATTGCCGGTGAGGCTAGTAAAGAGTCAAGTGAAAATGCTGGGGATGCAGCCTCGGGCCGTTCAACCTTAGCTCTTACCACAGTCCAATACGGCTCCCAAGCTACAGGTTTGAATGCCCCGTTGAAGGGAAATATCCGAATCTTGGAGAAACTTCAATGGAGTAAATGCGAATCAAACCCAAGTGAAAAAGGGCAAAGTAAAGACCACACGGAGAAATATGGAGATGGGGAAGAAGGTACAGGGACGAAGAGGAAGCTAGTAAATGACTCAAGGGAAGTCACGAAGAAGAAAAAAAAGATAGATATGGTGTGTTTTGTGCTTGAATTTCTCTTGGATTGACCGGTCGCTGAATATCGTGTTTCTAGACGTCTTTTAGCCCTCAGATGCAAGATTCGCTGGAACGCTTGAAAGCAGTCCTAGCATCAACTCCTCGGGAGAAAGGGAATATGCCCGATTCTGTAGAGCCTCTTCTTGCGCAGGCTGTCATTCAAGCAATTAATTTCGACGAGTACGACGAGAAGTTTTTCAAAGTCATGCCGACAATTCTTTCAATGGATACAGTGACAACGACGGTGAGTGCGAACATTATATCATGCAGTGACGATGCCTGACTCTTTTTGAACCCTCGCCTCCAAAAGAAACTAATAAAATGCAAAGTTTTCAAAGATCATCTGAAGCTGTTGGTAAACCGCCAGGATGCCCTTCTGGATGAGCTCAAACGTCAAATTGACAAAGAATTCCCAAAAGTAAAAAAGAAATGGGAGACTCGGAAGAGTACATCCTTATCGCACTTTTATCCCGTGAATGAGAATCTGAAGGCAATTATATGGGAGCTCGTCTTATTAGTCAACGAGCGCCATCACTTGCACATGGAGAAAGAGTAGGTCGTTTCCACCTTGGTGACTGCGCCACTCATTCTGTTGCTTCGATAGCGAACTTGAAGGGGTTGTGTCGAAGCGGCCGTCGGTTCAAACATTGCGAGGCCAGCTTTACGAAAAAATCATCAGCAAGTTTCCGAAGGGATGGAAGTCCATTAAAGGCATTATCGACCAAGGTAATTGCTCTCTTCCTCCTTATTTGAAGACTTGTTAACCATGATTTGGCCTGTTTCTAGTCAATAGGATCAAGAAACGTGTCAGGGCCGATACTGTCCAACAGAAGTCATGAAGATGACCGAGGTTTTTGCTGCATGTATCTTGATAGCTACTTAGTGCTCAGCCTGAATGTTATAGGACTCTTATCGTGTACTACTGAACCATGTCTATCACGCAAATGCTGTTTGAGGGCTTTGTACTGTAATCTACATATTATGCTACACGTTGTACACGGGTTTTTCATATTTCTCAGAAGTTTTCGAAGGGAGGAAGTCCACTAGAGCGGGGGAATAGGTATCAAGAAGAGCAGTGATCAAGAAAATCGTGAAACGGGGTATGAATCTAGTGGGAATTTTTTCTCAACCATTCGGGTGCCATTTCGACGGCAAGAGATGGGCGAGATTTGTAAGTCATGAGGAAGCCCTGCAGAGCAGCCATAGATAGCTGGCGTTCGGGGATCAAGTCTGCAAATTGAGAAGCAAGAGATTCTACCATATTATCGGAGAATTTGGCATGTGGATGCTCATCCTTTTCGGACGGCAAAGGTTGAATTGCGACCTTAGGCTTATAAAAGTGGCAGAATAACTCTCGGGCCTGGTGTTTACTGGCGAGTTTGAACTCGATATGTAAATCCATACGTCCAGGACGTGTTAAAGCTGGGTCGAGGGAGGAATATTTGTTGGTAGTCGCAAAGAGGATACGTCCTTCGGCTGCTCCGATTCCGTCAAGGCAGTTTAAGAGACCACTTAGAGTCA
>KN834771.1:608707-650660 GCA_000827265.1 Collybiopsis luxurians FD-317 M1
GTTAATATGACACTTGGGTACATCAACTAGACAAAGTATGTGACAAAAGGTGTGCATACTCGAGTCATATTGAAATATCGGATTCACAAGAAGACTCAGTTACGCCGTAAGGTAAACGGCGAGGTCCTTATAATTGTTACGTAAGGGTTTCGTACGAAGCGCCCAAGGCGCCTACTTGACTCAACAGCCACTCAAAAGGTAGCAAGTAACAAAATGTGAGCTGAACAGTCCTTTCAATAGGAAGTCCGGTCAATACGAGTCCATTACAAAAAAAAAATAAGCGTCTATAAAAGAAGAGATGAGCCCATCAAAGCTGATAACAGTCCCAGGGCAATAAAGAATGAACTATCTGGTTTCGTAGCCAGCGTCATTGCGGCGTTCTTATTCGAACTTGTCGAACTCGAGGTGTTGGAACTAGACGATCCGGACGATCCGGATGAGTTAGTAGTAATTGTACCCGAGATGTCTAGATAAATTATCAGTACCAAGTCGAAAACGAAGCACAGATCGAAAAAAGTCACGCACATTGTTCGAAGGAGGGGAGGGAGTAATTGCTCTCGACGTAGGGCTGGGTTTTATTTAAGGCCACACCAATAGGAACAACGTATTTGAAAGCATCTTTGAGTTGAGGATACATCGATACGGCAGTTTGCATCGTAAAGTCTAGAAGAGTATTATGAAATCTCATCCTAAAAAAAAGATCTCAAGATCGGAGTCGGACTTACTGTTTAGCTCATGAGTTAGCATAATAGAGCCCCCCTTTGTGAAAGGAATTAGTTCAAACTAGGTATTTGAAAAAAAATAGTACGTACAGAGCTGAACGTGCCATTCTCAGCCCTTTGAATGAAGTTGTCATAGTTTTGGTAAACCTGCTGCGCAGTAACGTTGCCTGTGGCTTGCTCCCAATCGAAAGAATCATATTGCCAAATAATGGTGCGCAGGCCGAGACCTTCAGCAATAGCTCGGATTCGGTCATCAACATCTCCAAAGGGAGGCTGAAGGTGTGCCTTGTGAGCACATATGAATCACAATAAGAGATCGAGTGCACTTACTCTCCAGCATGTTACGGTGACCCCGAGAACAAGTTTGATCGCTTTAATCTGCGCATTATTAGACTTATTGAAACAGATTTGAATAAAACATGTATACGGACGCCTGAAATATCCAGGGGTTAATGAGGTCCAATGAGAAGCCACGACGACACTTACTGTAGTAGAGCTCGGCAAAAGCATCCGGGCTGGAGAAACCGGTCACTGTAAGTAGGTCAGTGTCAGTTGTCGCGTCGAACGTTGAGAAGAAGCTACACATACTGTAATGATGTGACCAAGTGTCTTCACAGGGATACACGAGTCAATATGGACCAACGTGATCGGTGACCGTAACTTACGTGCACAAATTTCATGTCCTAGAAAGTAAAGTTTAATTGACCTGAGATCTCCGTCATCGAGTGAAACGCATACCCTCATCGATAGCCCGCATAGCTTCCAAGGGCCAATCGAGGACGTTACTTCCAATAAAGAACATGGCTTAAAACAAGATAAGAGATCAACACCAACTTCACTGATCTCATTTGCAAATTGTTACACTCACTAGCCTTCTGGTTTTGATCCTTCAAATAGTCATAGAAAGCATTATGCGAACAATTCGGGCCGTCATCGAAGCCATAGCCCATAGTGTCGGGCTGTAAAAATCATGTCATAATCCGACCCTGCTGGCAAAGCTGGACAGGAGCTCACTTCCGGAACTGACGCAACGTCGGGAGGGAGGCCAGCCAGTTTTGGTGTTGTACACAAACTTCTTGTCCACCAACAGGCGGGATCCGAAGCAACATTGTAGGATGTGTCGTTCCAGTCTCCGAAGATATCTCCCTGTAAGTCATAAGAAACTCGTAAATCTACAGGATATGCAGGTAGACATACATGGGGAATGATATCGGTCGGGACAGACTTGGATATGTTAGCCCATGAATTGACCGCATCCGTGTCGTTGGCTAGAATCGTGGCGGGCTGCCAGATTGGAGGGAATTCGTTCAAAGCATTCGTTACCGCAGGCCAGCCATACGCCGTACACTCCACGGTGGGATCTGTAGTATATCTTGGGTTAGTTTATGTTCGGAAAAACAGACAAAACACGCGCCAGTTATTTGCGCTTCATCTCCTTCGCTTGTGACGACTCGTGCGTATACCACGTTGAACGGCAGGTTCAGGAACGCGACGGCTAGAGCCACTTCGGCAGTCCGGTGGGATGAGAGGACGGGAAACCACATTGTGCAAATGGGAAAAGCTGAAGGAACGGAGGTCAGCGTTCGGGAGAGGTCAACGTGAGGGGAGACAAGAGATCAACTTTTGAACGCGTTGTTTTGAACCAAACGATAGGGCTTACCTAAAAGCGCTAACCCTCTCGAGAGGCTAATTGAAACACGTCAAAAATAGAGGAACGTAGCCCGGTGGTCTATTTTTACCTGCTCTAAAGGTTTGCAGGTTGTCTGCTCCGTCCACTTGCGGTCAATTCGTCCGCTGGGGGAAAAAGGGATGGCTCCCAGTATCCCAGGATACTTATAGATCCCTATAGTTTCTACTGAGGATAGGGCGAACAAAACTTCGATTTACGAAAAGGTGAGTAACGGAGGCGAAATGAAAAAAACGTACATGGAGCATTGGCTGACTCCAGCCCCGCAATATGCCATGATAGTTTACATAGTGATAATTTTTCTGCAATGCCACCCCTCTTCCACACCTGGGTATATCGGTTTGGTGAGCATCGGTTGCTGGTCTCCTAAGTATGCTTCCGAAACGTCGCAATGACAGTGGAGATTGGGCGGCGTTTCGTCGATTCATTCTGAAAACGTCAGAACGCGCTGGGGCGAATAAAGATCGGCTTCAAAACCCGTCATGAGTAAGGTAAGTATGTATTGTTCGTCTGTCATAAAAGTGACTCTCCACAACTCCTAAAATTTAGCGATTTTTTGTCAAACTTGTTCAGTATGAACACGTTCGTAGATTGAAATGATTCCTTTGCCGGTAAGATAAATCTTCCTCTGCCTCTCTCGCAAGTCTGGTTCTATACAGTACCAACGAGGCGCTATCCACTGGCATTTTCACCTTTTCACTCGTGTTACTGTACCTGTCGCTGTCACGCCTGCTTAGGTCCACGAAGTTTAGGCATGGAGGTTCCGGAAAAAGAAAACAACATTCAATGATTCATCATGTCGTTGTACCGGCGGGCAACTCTGACCGCGAGTTTAAAAATATAGATTTGATAGGGACCGGACAGCGTGGAGCGACCTAGGGCTGAAAGCCGAGAGTCGCCGGCTTAATCGGCACCGGCATCCTAGCCTTCGGCTTAATGTTGTAGAGAAGACTGGCAGCCTGCTTGTATGCCAAAATGTATTAACGGCTCAAGTAACAGCCAGAGGTGTATATTAGAAGCAGCCGAATAAACTTTACCATCTTTTCCACCGGTTACCTACCCTTTCTCTGCAAAATCCAGCGGATGAAGTAGACGCCATGCGCTCCTCCGTGAAGCAAGGAAAAGGAGATCAGTCAAGGCACATGGAGCTGATACTCCCGCGTAGGCTCCAATAAGACCGGCGGTAAGACTCCTAGTCAGTATCGAATGATCGTTCAGAGATCATTCATGTTCATCTTCAAATTGTGAAGGGCATGTTGATTCATGATTCAGGCGTCAGGGCTTAGTCCCAGAAGCTCGACAGACCATCATTTCGTGAAGTAGTAAGCGGTATGTTCATCTGATGAAGCGGCATTAGCTGGGAAGATGCGATAAAGACAGTATTACTTATGTACCTTGAGCGGAAGGATGCGAAGGATGCCCATACTCCAAGTCATCCTCAGCCAGGTCCAGGTCCGGATGGTTATCGTCAAACGCCGTCACACCCTGTTCCTGCAACGCTTGAGGGTAATACTCCTTGAATGGGTCCAGCTCCATATGCGTGCAGAGAAGCGGAAAATGCTCCTTTCCGGCAGAAAACTCACGAAACAAACATTGCTGTGACTTTTGCTCTACCAAAATACCTTGAGATTCCGCTTCCGGAGGTGTTATTCCTCTTTTCCCGTCGAGCTCGAAATGGAATTCGAAGAACGGTTTTCCGTGCTGACTTAGACACGGGTGAATAAGGAGGAACAGCGTTGGTGGGGGCTGATCCTTGTCAAACGAGGGGAAATATCGAATGTTATGCTGAGTGCTGTACTCGGAAACTGAGATGAAGGTGAGAACCAAAATTCTATGGCTGACTCAACTAGATGACTCACGGTGTTCGAAACTGAGATGATGAGGATTCGCAGAAGTGTGATACATAATGGATATATCCACAGGTTCGTAGCTCTGTAAGAATAAAATGCTTGATATCGTTGTTACACCCGGAGCTATGGATATCCGAGCGCAATGAACTCGATGTGACTTCGGTTCTAAAACGATATCGAGCTCCGTCGCAGAAGAACTGAGGTCGTCATAGGTTGCCGTCACAGAAAAATTGATATGCGGTGTCCATCGAGCCCGTACAGACTTTGGTCCTTCGCAGCAGGTACAATAAAGAAAACCGAGATGGGCGTGGTAGTCGGTCAGAGGGTTCTCGAAAACCCGCCGGCGTTTAATGTTGAGAAAGGCGGCTCCTGAAGCGATGAAATCCCGCAGTACTTGCTGTCGATTGTTCAGCTTTTTGAGCCTGGCAGCAACCACATTCAAATCTCGGTCAAGGAGCTTTAGAGATACGGCGGCAGAAGTGAAGTCGACTCTTGGCCGGGTCACGGCAGTCCATCCAAGAAGCTTTACTTTTCCACCGGGTCCGATAAGGACAGACTCTGCAATCTGAGTGTAGAGGACATATATGATGATTGTAAACTAGGGAAGAACGATCCGGTACTCACCCGATTGCCTTCTTTGTTTCTTGCAGGATGCATACCCATATGCCGTGCCATGTACTTTCGCGCATCTTCTTCGACTAGGTTCTGTAAAAAAAACGGTTGATGGAGCAAGAGAGACTAAGGTTACACGATCACTCACTACTTTAAAAAGTAAAAGCGTTTTGGAAAGATCATCTTCATGGTCGTAATCAGGCCATGGGACGTATTCCTCGTCATCTAAATGTAGGTAATCAATGATGGTGACATAGAAATAATGGGCCATAAACGTACGCTCTTCGAAGAACAATGATGGAGCATGTTTGAATTTAGTGAAGCCGACTAATTCGGGAAGGAAAGACATGCTAAGAGATGATAAACAGGTCAGGAAGCGTGGCATACACATTAGGATGGTATTTACCGTGTACTTGAATGTAACCGCAAGTGATCTTTAAACGCCTAGAAAAAGATAGTGTAAGCCGCCAGGCAATGAAACATAAGAACACGTTGACCTGAAACGCCGCATCTCTGTCCTCGGATTTATCATGATTTGCGGCTTTGAATGTTCGTACTCTGTACCGTGCACCTCCGACCGTAGACGCTTGGTCGATGACAAGAACTTGAGGATTTGAACTCATCCATGATCCCTCTCCTTCGTCACTGGAGAGGAGCATGTTCCGAGGTTTCCATTCGTTTTGTTTGAAAACTTGAAACTGAGGATGCGTTTAGTATCAAGTAATAGATTCCTAACAAAAGGATCTCACATTCTCCTCATATTCTTCGAGGTCATCCTTGGGAGGCAAAGATATCGTCTGCTTTACAGTGTCTACGGCCTTTAACACTTCGTCATGTTGCCGAAGCACAAGTTGCTTTTGCTTGTTCAACGTATCTTCTAGCCAGGATTGATGGTGCCTTAAATCGTCGCTGGCCTGCATATGACGCTGTGTAGCGAGAATACCCTGTCCTCGAAGACCGTCTCTGATATGTTGGCCTTGTACTGCGAAAGCAGTCATAATATCAGATTGATTCTTGGTTATCAGCTGAGTCTGCCCTCGAGCCTTCTCGGCCAACATTTGGGACTGCTGATTTATCTGAACTACGCTGGAATGAGTCTCGTTTACGACTGCTACTTGATGTTCGAGCTGTTCATCCAATTTGGAGAGGTCGCTCTTCATGCTTGCATGTTGGACAAACGTAGCGGCGACCTATAATTGATTTAAACACGTTGTCATTTGCGGTACCCGGTTCTCTTACCAGGAGATTCAAACGGGCTTCGTCCAATCTTTGCTTCAGTCTAATAATTGCGTCGCTTACACTGTATGAACGTAGAAATTGCTTGATCCATTTGTCGTTCCGCTGCCGTTGACTGTTAATCGTAGAAACGATATCTCGTAGTGATCTTTGATGATAGCTCTTCAGACGTGATGTCCTATTTTAGTTTCAAGAATGTGCTCACGCCTCAAACTCCTCCAGCAAGCCGTTCATACGAGAGCACATCTCTGCATCTGAATCCTCAACTACCTTCTGTATAACTTGTAGAATGGATTTTACACGAGATAATAGTTCTTCGTAGTCTCCGCTGTTTTGATTTACTCTCTGAAATTTCATAAGTTTCATACGCTTTCGACAACCGTCTCAGGACATTAAACTCACTTGAACACACTGCAGAAGGAGAGCCAATCCAGCGGCAACCCCTTGAATGTACGGGAACGGAACTACTTGGGTGGCGCATTGGATGGTAAGCGCCGAGTCGATAAGCCATCCCAGTACGTCGCTAGAAACCTTTGGCTTCGGAATGAAGTTGAGTCGCAGAAGCTTGCGCATACGAGGGGCGTGCATGATGAGGGAAAGAAGCAGGTACCTCTTCAAACACGTTCGTGAGTGTTTTATTTCTATAACCTTGAGGCTCAGGGTTTCTGACCGATTTAGTGGCTAAAGGCCGTCGCGGTCCAGCCACCATCTCGTACATTTGATTGGTTGAATCCGATGATGCGTATCGTGCAACAAAGATTGACGGCCCATTTTAACGACCCTGAGGATTATCGACACCGCTGTGTAAAGCGCTGCTCTCTGGTTCAAACTGACGATCATGGAGTTTATTGCCATAAGCTGTAGCGAAAGGCTGAGTACTTGCGCGAGGGTCTGGTGAAACACAGCCAAGAACCTTTTCAAGAGCCATCGACAGTAGGGAATTACTATGAATCGCTCTGTCAAAGAGATAGCCATCGATGAACCTAGATTGTTTAGATGCGGTACCATCGGTGCTAAAATGATTGGTTGTTACTCTGCTTTAGCGCACATCCCACATTTAAAAGAATGGCGTTTCGAAATCATTCAAACCAAACGGTGCACACATCCACCAGGCTTCATTAAGCGAATGGATAGCACCAATACAATGTTCAGTAGTTATCTTTGAATTAGTGCCAGCAACTATAAAGACAAGTTCTGGCAGTGAGCGTTTCAGAATTGGCCAAGTTAGTGCGAACTTTAAAGGCTCCCTAGAGAAACGCCACGACATACCTTTGCCTTTAAGAACTTTAGACCTAGCTCATTCACTTTTCCGCCTTCGAATGGCTCGAACCCAAACTTCTCATAAAAGGCTTTCACACCCAGATTCCTCGGATCCATCCCAAGAGTAACGCCTCCATCTGGGTCCCCTTTACGAAGCACCTCCACTATTCTCCCTATGAGTCTGCTGCCCCACCCTTGACGTTGATAAGGCTCAAGGATATTGATATGCATATTAGCAGCGCCGAATGTAACCCTGGCGTCTGACTTGTTATGCATATTGCGAAATAGTTCCATAAACTCTCTATCAGCTGGTTTCTGGGCTAGTGAAGGGGGGTACTTCTCAGCAAGCACAGGCCACCAGTGTTCTGCAGCATAGCGTTCGAATTCTCTAGTGTCCTTCGCTGCGAGAGCATACCCCACAGTTTCCCCAGAGAGATCGTCTACCAACACAAAGCCGAAAGTGGTGGGAAGCTTGACGTACGGGACAGCATAAGTCAAGCCCGGAAGCTCCTTGAAATCGTGAAGATCTTCTGCAGATTGACCCCCTTTCGCAGTGAGCAAACAAATCCTGGATAATGCATCTGCATCGGATTCCCGAGCTTCTCGAATAGTCACTGTCATGATCTGAAGGTATTTAAACTGTTAAAAGACGAAGCTGTAAATCGATTAAAACTTACCTTGCAGTTGGAAACCCTTAACGTTCAGATTCGACCAAAGTTGCCAGTTTGGTATGGGAGTAGTTGCGAGCCATGCGGTGCGACATTGGCGAAAGCTGTTGAGACGATGAGTCACCGCTTCACTCGGAGTCGAGCGCTCGAGCGACAGCAATGGGCGCCTAACTACCTTCTCTGCAACGTTCCTACTTCACATCACATTCATTGTCTTTGTTCTGTACCGCCATGTTCAAGCTATCTCTCGCAGAGGATCGATATACCCGAAATAGAATTATTTTCATCAAAGTTTCTGGTCAGTCTATGGATTGATAGCTTGGTGGCAGTGTGAAAGGGCTGCGTATGTCTTTAACTCTTTCATTTTGCTGTATATTAGTACGATCATTTGAAGTCCCTGCAGGAGGCACTACATGGCGTTCTTGCCTTAATATGATATGGCAATCCCTTAGCAAACAAATGTACCGAAGTGAAAGATACGGCTGTACCGCCGCTCCGGATCGTCTCTGTTCGGCGCGCCAGTATTACCCATGAGTCAAAACGCCGTCAGTCCCCTTCTTCCTTTCTCCTACGGTCGTAGGAAACTATCCTTACCAGTATTAGGCTGTAATAGGATTTCTGAGCACAAATCACGATCTAACAGCTATAATGCTCAAGACTTTTCGTCCCACTTCCATAAAACATAACGGCGGAACAACGAATCCTTAAATAACGGAAATCATTCATACCTTGAAAGGCGTGACCGACGTTATGCTTCTGATCAGACTATTTGAGTCTAGCGTTGTTGGCTGAAGTCATCACCTGCGATACGCTAGGATCATCAGTAACAATCAATCCAAGGATCTCGTATTACCTTCAAGTCGCTTATGTACTCGTTTTGGGTGAGATATGCTCGACTTTCCATCAGAAAGCGCCATAAAAGATCTTCTAACATCTTCGTGTCTTAGATACGCAGGAGGGTCTCCTACGGAAACCTCTTTGAACCCCGTATCTAGATTAATCCGAGGACGTCTGAACCTACACTCTCCATGCTGTAATCGAAAATATTGGGCTTATTGGGCTCACATCATGCTGATATTTTAAACAACTGGCTGACGGGCACAATCCAGCAGGAAGGAAATGTTTAATGAAATCTGTTAACAGGAATCAATCTTTGATTTGACTGACAGTATTCACCTGCCAACTGTGTGTATAAGTATGCATCGATGGGTCAATCAAGTACGCCTCCCCTCACTCCATGTCTGACCTAGCCCTCCTGTAAGCACGTTGTTGCCGATTTCCTCGTGAGCTTTCTGATCTTACAACTCAGACTTGGGCCGCTGCTGGTTGGCGCTTACCTCAATGCCATTTTATACGGGGTGGGTACATCTTTCAGCCCATTTACAGTCCAGGATATTTGGACTTAAGATCGATAGGTTCTCGTCGTTCAAGTAAGCTGCTCGCTCTTTGGGACGCTCTAAGTTATGAACAAACGCTCCTTCGATAGGCGTACAACTATTTTACTGTCTGTAAAAGGTGCGTCTAAGCTGGGCTTTGACAGGATGAGCTTGCCCTGATTTCGTCCACAGAGACACAGTTGTGCTTCGATCTCTCGTATGGGAACTTTAAACAGTATTGATACCCAACTTACACCCATCTCAAGGTTGTCTTCATCTTGATTGCGGAAACCGTCAGTGTGTGGGCAGATTTTGCAGTTTTGTGGGAACCTCTGGTGACGGAGAACGGTAAGTCCTTGATTTGATAGGCTCATCTTCCCTGCTAACCGTCAGCAATATCATCAAGGCTCTGCTCGTGCGCTTGAAGTTTCTCCCGTGGGTCTACGAGCTGGTATGTATCTTCTCCTTGGGCTTTTGAAAACGATAATCTCATGGCCGGCTGTCCAGATCCGATAGTTACTGTGCGTAGCCGTTTGGAGTATCAAGTGCATCTAAACTCAATTCTAAATTGTTAAAGTCTGCTATCTCCACCGCCGTCGAGATCTACATGGGTTTGCGAATTCGAAGGTTGACGTCTTCGCGTCTCCTGTTCGGCGTTATTGTGTTCTTTGCTGTCTCATCATTCGGTGACTGCCACTCGCTTAATGACAGCCTTCGCTCTTACTCATCGTGTCTTCTTGCCATGAACAGTGGGCGGAATATCAAGTACCATCGTCCTCTCCATAGCACCTTCTTACTCGGAATTTCCCCATCTCGACGGCCCAATATACACTTGGCTCCTCTCATCTGCTGTGGCAGATGTCATCATAGCCGTTTCACTCGTTACCTATTTGGTGGGCAGTATTCCGTTTTCAATGGAGCAGCTGAATTTAACATTTTTGTTCAACATGAAGATGAAAAACAAAGGCAATTCTGTAGCCACGGATACAGTTCTGAAACGGATCATTCGCAGTATGTAGCTTTTTTGAATACGATCAATTCATACCAACTTACCCGTTTACCCTAGTGACAGTTCAAACTGGGGCCTTAACCTCTGTCGCAGCCATTGCGGATTTCCTGACGTTTGCTTTCTCAGTACGTGACACACCGTGCTTGGCAAGCATCTAAGATACTCAACCGTACCTTCTCGGCAATTTTGATAGGAATCCACAGTGTATGTTTTACCAACTTGACATCAAGGCTGACTGGCTTGATACCTAACGCCCGTTGTTTGATTGCAGGCAATTCATCTGGGACTTTTCTTTGGGAAAACTCTACACAATATCTCTTCTATCAGGGTGCGCTTCTATCACGTTGTGATACACCAATATCTGATCTTCCCCACAGCCTCAACGCTCGAATAAAATGGCAACAAATGCTTGAGCAGGAGGTCAACGATAGCTTTATTCAATTTGAAACTCGGACGATATCATCGCGCACTGAACCATCCGACGACTCATTCGTTCTACCAGAGCTTGGGGCTCGCTACAAGTTCTCTGAAGTGTAGACATATTTAAGACTCTGGAAATCAAGTCAGATGTATATTACTTAACGGTCCGCGGTTTGCTAGTTTCAATATCAGGTGAAGAAATGCTCCCGGGCGCACCCGGCTGCAATGCACCTTCTGCGGCGACAATACGAAACTGAATCCTCCGTGGCGATCATTTTTACAATAAGACTATCTTGGAGGATCATTATTGATATGTCCTTATTAGACAGACAAGTAGTTAGTCTTACTTTGCAAGCGCGCGCTTTCGGTTGCCATCATGTATCAAGTATTCACAAGTTTATCGGATGTAGTAGCATTACTACATACTTTCGTGGATATAGTGGAGCAGCGAGCTTCATTCCTCATGTAACAGGTGCTAATATGAACCCCGCAAGGATGCGGAATTAAAAGACTTATCCATACAAGTAATAAGAGCGCCGACGACGCGTGAAGGTCGGAGGCAAGATCTCGTCACTTTTCATGACTTTCTACTCTGCAGATCTCCGTCAACGTCGTGGTTGGCATAAGCGTACACGAACAAAGCAAAGCTCAAATTTCGGAACTGTACGACACCCCACTGATGCATGGATTAAGTTTATGATTGTGGCACATTTTACGTGTCAATGCAGGCAGTTTTCCTCTTGTTTTCCATCTCCCACGTCGTACTCCAACAGCGCAGCTATCAGAAGAGACGGACGGTACTTGGAGTTCCGAAATACTCTATGTAGAGTCAGCATTACTCGTATATTCTACAAATTCTTAGGACCCCGAAATCACAACATTCCACTTTTCAACAGGCTCCATCGACCATAGGAACTGCCACAGTAGCGTCAAGATCTGCTGCTTGACAGAGCTTGACAGATTTCTACACAGCCGGAGTGACCAATTAGCTGAAGAAGTCGATACACGTTTCTCGTAGCAAAGAAAACGATAATTAAGGAACCCCTTGTTGCTTTCATTTGACTGTCACAGAGCTATGGTTGCGCGTACGCCTCCTGCGCTCGTATACCGACGTGGGTGGATCAGATATTACTCCCAAGCAAAAAGTCCGTACTGAAGATCATCAAAGTAACGGATCCTATCGCAGTCGAAGTAGAAGGGATACGGCAATCCAGTGTATTATTGCGTTTCTCCAGCGACAGAGGAACGGATCAATATCGAGCTGAGCTGAGGATATTGATGGAGGGGGGATTGGAGGACGAGGGACTAAGACTCTAGAAGTGGATTGAAGATAGATCCAACGGAAACCGCTGACAGCGTCCAACTGCTCAAAGTTCTTGTTCAGTTCCATTGCTCCGATTGACTACCAAATTGCAACTACTGATGTCATTCCTCCGAGTCTGCAGCGGCTGATCACAGATGACGGAACTGTATACGGTAAAATCTGGCCGCACTTTGCTCCTGACAGCAAAAATGTAACCCCTAATCCTCCGTGCCTGCTATTTTTTTTTGATTATGCCATCTTAGAAGATGCTATCTCATAATTGGTATCAATTTTTGTAAATGTAGTTCAGTAGTATATTGAATTCATGCATCCACGTACTCGTTTCCGCTTCCAGTGAACTCGACAACCTTCCAAGATCCCGGGACCAGCTGGCCTTCCCATCATCCGGTCTAGCCGTACCATGATCCGGGACTCCATAGACTCAAAGAATCTGAGGCGGTCTCTAAGGTCTGCAAGTTGCTCCTCGAGGCTGGATTCAGGTAGAGGTTCTTCGAGATAGAGTATGTCCGTAGACATGCTCGACCGCTTGCTCCTTAATCTTCGTATCATCTTCTTGAGCAGTGCCAGCCATGTCGCCATCATCTGCTGCATTTTCAGACCCCTCTTTCTTGTGAGGTTTCCTTGCTCCTCTTTCGTCTTTGTCGCTATTCCCACGGTATCCCAGAGGCAGTGATATTCATGTGATCGTGAAGAGTATCAAGGAGCAGATGCATCTCCCCTCTTAATCCTGTCTCAGGCATTGGCCGCTTGGATCAAACGACTCATCATCTTCATGATATATCAGCTGCATAGACTTTCACCTTCATAATCAGAACTCGGAATTTTACCTAGGTTAAATCCAGATATGATCCCCACGCAGCCTCGAAAACCCCAAGCAAAGCGCATCACAGTCGAGAGGCTACAGCAGATAAGTCTATCGGATGATATGAAACTTCCGGACGCCAGGATGACTTTAGAAGAGGCTATGTACACGATGAACTGCGATGATGGCGTCGTTCGGACTTTGGAGATCTTCAGAATCATATACCATGCTGACAGTATCAAAGGCCCTAGTCCGACAGTATTTGAAGCTCGATGTATCAAGGAGGAAGGGCTGGGAAGGTTCAAAAGCTGGAAGGAAAAGTCGCTGATTTTGAAGTTCAGTCTTCCCGTTCAAAGCAGAGCACCCGAAAACGTGCTTATCGACGAGGCTAGGGCTTGTGCAAAAGAGGATGATCATTTGGCTCTGTATAGCGCCCCACCATTGAAGCGTATGCATTCCTGCTGGGCCTGCTGGCAGTGCGAGACCCAGGAACGGGAAAGTAGGCGCCCACCGGCGCTAACACACTGCTGGCCTTTGCCGGCTAAACCACCCAGTAACCATGTCGAACACCTCTCCAGCCTCTGCGGAAGTCTCAAATAATGCAGGAGAATATGCTAGGGAACAGAAAGGAGAAATACCACCGAAATAAACAAGTAAGTCAATGGAAGGTAGTCGTTCACACCTGCTAATCTATATCTTTTCTCTGAATTGTCTGTGTATCTCTTTTGACGAACCTATAGCAAAAACCCCAATACCGACACCGAATCCAAACAAACGGAGCGTACAACCCTTGGACCATGCCCGCCATACCATTTTTCGTCCACTTTGTCACCTGTGATCGCACTCCGTACGTCTTTAACAGCTAGCCCCCAACGTCTACGACCACCCTCCTTTTTGTCCACTTCAATCAGCCTCATGTGGCACTTATTTCAATCGGTAGTGACTGTACTGTACTTGGGTATGATACATGTTTCAGCAAAATGCATTCTAGGAATATGTCTTACCAATATTAATGATTTTCAGTCGCATCATCAGTAGTAATACAATCAACAAATCGCGATATTCAAGTAAGAAGTTCGATATCAAGAGCAGAGTGATACCTTCGAGTCTTTCACGGCCGAAGCGATTTTGATTGGTCCCCATTTTCTTCAAGACCTCGTTTGATTCTACTGACTGAAAAAGTATCAAGTGGTCAAGTTCTAGAAAAAAGGAAGGACAGTGCAAGTTAATATTACCTGCTTTGCTAATTGCCTTTTTCGACATCGATCCGGCTGGGAACCTGCTGACAATTTTATCTTGCATTTGGCTTCGAATATTTCTTTCCGAAGGACCCTTGTACGAAACCCCCTCTAGCTCACTTGCGTCCCGCAGAGAGAAAAAGATTAGCGATGAGCAGGATGAAAAGAGCTATTGACTTACGCTTTCTCCTTTCGTAGTCGATAACACTCATGACTCAGCAATATAAGTTCCCAGATAATTGCCTTTAAATCCTGGTTCCAAGTATAACGGTTTCCAGAAATCTCTTCTTCATTCAGAAAAACTATTCAACTCCCGCATATAACGGCTGGAAAAAGGACGTACGCTGGGGATCCAACTGTGAACTTTGGAGGTACTCCTCCCTTTTCTCCTCCCACCGCTTCTTGACTTTAGGGAATGCTTCGTCAATTTGGCGTTGGAGCTCATTGAGAAGAGCCTCCTGGCGATCCGTCAAGAGCTCAAGGTGGTTTTGAAAGACTAGTCGTTTCACCAGTTTCTAAGAGGCCAGAGATAAACAACAATCATTTATCGTACTGAAGATACTCACGAATACTTTGCGTATGTTGAGCGGGAGTACTGTTGAGATGAAACTGAAAAACCTGTTGTCGTATTCATCGAGAATAATCGCTCGGATCGCAACCTGCAAAATAACAGACTTCAGAGTACCTGGCAGCTTCCTGTCGACCCAAATGGCTGAGGCAGCAGCCTCCTGCAGGCGTCTGAGTAAATCTTGCAACTGGGGACTGAAAGAGGTCTATACACGGAGAAGAATGAGCTGTAACTGGTCGATCTTAAACTCAGAACGTACTATATGTATAAAATCTTTTTTCTCGATCATCCAGGAATTGTGTCGCTTTCTCTTCATCCCAGAACTCTCTTGTCCATCTCCATAACGATCCGAGTCCATTTCTTCCTCGTATTCATCTTCCTTCTTAGAGCTGTCTTGATACCATTGCAGTTTCTTTAATATCCCCGTATTCCCCTTCAACGGAGCACTAACACCCGTGGTCATGGAACCGTATTGGACAGCGGAGGGGTTAGTGATAGAAGAATTTGGTCGGAGCTGGGCGTCCCCAGGACCATCACTACCATCATTCTGCGCCTCATCGCCACATTGACCTTTGAGTTTGAATGGCATAGTAGGTGGAACTCGCAGAGTGTTTTTGATGAGGTTGTGAATGGGAATCGGATTAGTATTGATGCTAGAACGACCACTCGTTTCCGGGCTTCGGTCGTCCGTGATAGAGTTTCGTGCTCGAGCCTGCATAAAGGTAACTATATCCGCCTCTTTATCATTGTCGTTGTGATAGGATGAAGAGAAAGAAGGCCCATTGGTATCATCTTCCGTAAAAGAAGTTTGTGGTGCAGAAGTTTGTGGTTTAGTCACCGATGTCATGGCGACCTCTACCTCTTCATTGTCGCCGTCGTCGTGATTGATAGAAGCGGGAGAAACCCCAATCGCACCACCTTCCGTAGAAGAACCTCGTGGGTCAATTGCTAACGCCATTCCTCCATCCAACTCAATGCGGAATGCATCACGTTCCCTTCTAAGTAAATCCCTCTCATCCTTTGTCTTCTTCAGCTTGGCACTGAGATGCAAAGTATAATCGATTTTCGCAAGGTACGAATCCGAGAGCTCCTTCATCTTTGCAGCCATAGCCAATTTTTCCTCTTCACGAGCTGCACATTCCAGCTGGGACTTTTCCAACTGGTCTCTCAACTCAAGAGCTTCCTCTTCGAGCCTCGATTTCTCATCAGCTAATTCTTGCCAGCGATGCAGCATGCCTGTATTCTTCCATTCGAGATATTGATTACCCTATTCTAGAGCTTTCTTCTTCTCAGCCTCTCGACTCTTCATTTCCTGCACTCTACGATGTATGTCAACTTTTTCCTTCTCCAGCTGCATCTCTACAACGCATTTATCGTTCTCAGCCTGGCGTAATTTATGCTTAAGCTCTTCGACCTGGCCAGATAAAAGTTCCATATTGGCGACAAGATCAGCCGTACACGCGGACGCGTCACCAGCGTGAGGCACTTGCATTTGACGCTCCAGACCGCGGATAATGTCCTCTTTGCACGAGTTTTTGAGACGTAGATCGCCGACAAGCAATTTGAGCTTTGGGCATTGGAGACATTCCGAGGGCGAGGGGGCCGCTCGCGAAGAGAGCGATTCTCGACTGGAATGAGACATGTGAGAATCTAAAGATGGAGAGGCAGATCGTGATGAATTTGGGTAATTCTCAAAGCTTGAACTTGGTCCCGCATCTGAAACCCTCAATCCAGAAGAGGAGGAAGAGAAAGTGGAGGTCGCAGTAGACTGAGGATGAGAGTAGGAAGTGGGACCGGATGCGGATCTGGACATGGAATTGGATACTGAAGAGGGTGGAAACCGAGTACGTGGCTGGGACCCGATTTCAGACATCCATGTTCTGCGCCCAGAGGTAGAAGACGAGGTTGTAGAAATGGACGCAGATTGAGGCCGAGATATGGACGTGAACTTGGGCTCATACACAGATAACTTGGACGTGGAAAGGGACGTGGGCTGAAATCGGGACAGCGACTGAGGTGCGTCACTGGCCATCGACATTGACGGGGATACGAGTTTCGCGCTTCCATCATCGTCTCCACGATCAGAATCAATCTCAAAGACACCGACATTCTTCGGCAGCAGTGGCTTGATGTCTCTCGAATCGCCATTTTCACGAAAACTTCCATAAAAGGGTGGAGCTATTCGCGACTGCAGACTTGGACGCGTCTTTGTTTCTTCTTCGAGCCGCCGAAATGGAGGGTCAGCGCGCGCCTTGTCAAGAGCGTGCTTCATGAGTGAGATTTGACTTTCTACTATCGAAATACTGGATCCTGTTCAGACCTTAAAGCTTATAGGCCTGCAGGCGACGAGTCAGCCAACTGACACAGGCTCGAAAAAAAGGGAAGAAGAAATAGGTATGATCGGAGACGAGACGAGATAGAAAAACGTACTTGTGAAGCCAGTTGTTTTGGTACGCTAGAGATGTGATATCTCAAAACATTCGACCCTTTCTGGATTCCGTTATATTCAGAAGCTGGAAGAATCAGGCTCCATTCTATGCAAACAGCACCGCAGCATACACTCAAAAAATCGATAACCTCACAGAGACCTGAGACCACCGAACGAAATCGATATACACAGACTTAACTCCTCTCATCGTCTTCTTCCTTCCAATCGCTGATATCAGAGTGCATCGTGATCTCCGAATGCAAATATTCGTAGAGTGATAGAATTGCGGGGTCGAAGGTGAAGAAAAAGCCGCCTTCGGCCTTTACCGACTGCTAACGGACATCGGCAAATACCGGGTCAACTGACACTGAAAATGTGGGATATATAACAGACGGTATATGGATTAAAGTAACACGGCCCGCAGCCGAAAGGAGGCCCGCGGGCAGACGAAAACAGGTCAGCGGGCTGATATTGTAATGCAGGACAGATACAATACATAGAGAATGAATAGTGCGTTATCGTAACAATTCACTGTTTCAATAATAATAATGATATACTACATGGCGCCGCTGCTTCCAGAGGTGAATACTAACTCCTTCCCTACGTAATGTTGTGTATATTCATTCTGGGGATGGTGAACATTCACTGTATCGCTTGGTGGGATTACAGTAAATATTCACCATCAACTTCAACAACTCATTGAGGGTGTGTTATAGTAATTATGCACTATAGGGCAACCATAGTGAATATTCACCTGGACCTCCATTGAGGCCATGGTGAATGTGTACTGCTATAGGACCTCCATAGTGAGTATTCACCTGGGTATCAATCAATGCTATGGTGAATGTGAATTATTGTTGGGACTTGTGGTAGTAGACACTCACTACAGCAATTGTGCATAGGGCTCTGTAAAAGTAGACATTCACCAAATTGAAACTGTGGGGAATGTCCACTACTACAAAGCCATTATGAGTGTTCACCTTTGAGTCTATGGTGAATATTTACTATAGTATCCCTTCAGTGAGTATTCACCTGGGCATTAGTTAATGCTATGGTGAATGGGTACTAAAGGGCCACTGTAGTGAGCATTCACGAAATGAGCATATGGTGAATGGCTACTCTAGTAAATATTCACTAGATAAGCATATGGTCCCAAATGGACTACTTTATGGCCCGTGAGCATTCACCTAGGCCTCAGTTGAGGTCATGGTGAATGTATACTACTATGGGGCTACCATAGTGAGCATTCACCTAGGGCTTATTTGAGTCCATGGTGAATATTTACTATAGGGGCGTTTACATGGTTCTCATTATATAGTGAATATTTATGTTAAAGGCATTCATTAGGTCCTTGAATGACATTATAGATTACTGTAGTGAACATTCACCTTATCCCAATAGCCTCAATTGAAGCCCTGGTCAATTTTACCATCGTGGTATACATTTGCCATAGGGTCAATTGAGGCCCAGGTGGATGCTCCCTACAGCAGCCGTACAGCCTATAGTGCATATTCACCATGGAGAATGTTTGAGGCTTAGGTGGATATTCACTGCAATAGTACGCATCCACCATAGCCTCAATTAAGGTCCAGGTGAATTTTCACTGTAGTGACCTTGTAGTACACATTCACTACAGCCTTAATTGAAGCCCAGGTGAATTTTTACTATGGTGGTGCACATTTGCCATAGGTGCAATTAAGACTCAGGTGGATGCTCACTACAGTGTCTATAGTGCATATCCACCATAGAGAATTTTCACTAGAGCAGCCCTACAGCACAGATTCACTATAGCCACATTTGAGGCCCAGGTGAATTTTCATTGTAGTGCCTGATAGTGCATATTCACCATAGACAATTCTCACTATAGAGGCCCTACAGCCCACATTCACCATAGCCTCATTTGAAGCACAGGTGAATTTTGACATTAGCGACCTTATAGTAGTACACATTCACCATAGGTTCAAATGAGGCTTAGGTGAAATTTCACTATGGTGGCCCTATGGTACACATTTACCGTAGGCTCGAATGAGGCCCAGGTGAAATCTTACCATAGTGGCCACATTCATCATAGACTCAATTGAAGCTCAGGTGAAATTTCACTATGGTGGCCCTATAGTACACCTTCACCATAAGCTCCATTGAGGCCCAGGTGAAATTTCACTATAGTTGCCCTATAGTACACATTCACCATAGGCTCAATTGAGGCCTAAGTGAAATTTCACTATGGTGGTCCCATAGTGCACATTCACTATAGGGTCAATTGAGGCTCAGGTGAAGTTTCACTATGGTGGCCCTATAGTACACATTCACCATAGGCTTAATTGAGGCCCAGGTGAAATTTCACTATGGTGGCCCTGTAGTACACATTCACCATAGGTTCAATTGAGGCCTAGGTGAAATTTCACTATGGTGGCCCTATAGTACACACTCACCATAGGCTCAAATGAAGCCCAAAATTTCACAGTAGTGGCCCTGTAGTACACATTCTAGGTGAAATTTCACTATGGTGGCCCTATAGTACACATTCACCATAGACTATTGGAGCCCAGGTGAAATTTCGCTGTGATGGCCCTACAGTACACATTCACCATAGGCTCTATTGAAGCCCAGGTGAAATTTCACTGTGGTGGCCCTACAGTACACATTCACCATAGGCTCAATTAAGGCCCAGGTGAAATTCTATTTTAGTGGCCACATTCACCTTAGGCTTAATTAAGGCCCAGGTGAAATTTTATTTTAGTGGCCACATTCACCTTAGGCTCAATTGAGGCCTGGGTGAAATTTCACTATAGTGGCCCCATAGCACACATTCACCATAGGCTCAATTGAGGCCTGGGTGAAATTTCACTATAGTGGCCCTATAGTACACATTCACCATAGGCTTAATTGAGGCCTAGGTGAAACTTCACTATGGTGGCCCTATATTACACATTCACCATAGGCCCAATCGAGGCCCAGGTGAAATTTCACTGTAATGGTCCTATAGTACACAATCACCATAGCATCAGTTGAGGGCCAGGCAAATTGTTGCTATAGTGGTAAACATTCACCATAGTTCAATTGAGGCCCAGGTGCATGCTCACCAGATGCTCACTACAGTGGCTTTACAGCACCATAGGCTCATTTGAGGTGCAGGTGCATCTTCACAGTAGTGACCTGATAGTACACATCCACCATAGCCTCAATTGAGGCCCAGGTGAAATTTCACCATAGTGGCCCTTTAATAACTTTCAATAAGGCCTCAATCAGAGCCCCAGTGAATTTTCAATATAGTGGCCCAATAGTAGACATTCACCATAACCTCAATTCGGACCCAGGTGAGATTTCACCATGGTATCAATCAAGGGCCAGGTGAAATTTCACTATAGTGGCCTATAGTCCACATTCACTATAGCCCAAATCGAGGCCCAGGTGAAATTTCACATGTGGCCCTATAGTACACACTCACCAAGGCTTCAATCAAAGCCCAGGTGCAATTTCACTATAGTGGCCCTTCAGTACATTTTCACCATAGCCTCAGTCAAGGCCCAGGTAAATTTTCATTATGGTACACATTCACCATACCCTCAAGTGAGGTCTAGGTAAATTTTTACTGTGGTAGCATTATAGTGCACATTCACCATGGCCTCAATTGAGGGCCAGGTAATTTTTTGCCGTAGTGCACTGGTACACATTCACCATAGGTTCAACTGAGGCCCAGGTAGATGCTCACTACAGTGGCCCTACAGTATACAGTGCATATTCACCATATAGAACTTTCACTATAATAGTGACCCTATAGCAAACATTTCCCAATCACCATAGCCTCAATTGAGGCGCAAGTGAATTTTTGCTGTAGTGGCCTTATAGTATACATTCACCATCAACTGACATTTCACTATAGTGGCCCTATAGTACACATTCGCCATAGACTCAATTGAGGTCCGGTGAAATTTCACCACAGTATACATCCTTCATACTTAATTGAGTCCCAGGAGAATTTTCACTTCAGTATACATCCGCTCTAACCTCAATTGAGGTGCAGGTAGATTTTCACTATTTTTACTGTAGTGCTTATAGTATACAAATGTTCACAAATGTTCACAAGAAGTAGACATAATATTTGTATAAAACTAGTCAACTATGCGGATATGGTTACGAGCCACTGTGAATGTCTCAAATCTCCAAAAAATCACTCCAATAGCTCTAGAAACAAGTAAGGTTAGCCAAGGTTTCAAACAAGCCCAGAAAAGGAAGAAACCTTTTGCATCTCCATTCATTTCTCCAATCCCTTGCATGTAATCTTCCATCAAAGCAATGTGGGCGTGAATAGTTTTGCCGATCATTTCTTCTAAAACTTGCTCCTTCTCTATCTCGGTCGCATCTGACTTCAATAAGGGCAGAGCGTCCTTGTAATATTCCTGAATAAGAGCCTGGTACACAGGTGAGCGCGAGATTATGTCGTCAATGGCGTCGCTCTCGATAGGTACCCGTTCCTTCATTTCTGGGGCTGTAGCTTCGTGGACAGAGGACAACGCCATTGGCTCTCCGTGAAATGGGATGGTATACCACTCCGAATCTTCCACTAAAAAACAATTGTCCGACAGAGTCTTTTCACCTAACACTTTATGATGTTGCTGCGGAATGTCTGAAACAAAGACAAAGTTGTGAAGTCGTCCTCGGGAGCTGCACAGGAACATACCTAAAACACCAAAAATTGAATACAATGCGGCCATGTCCTTGGTGTCATCCATGGCTACGATGTTGACTTTCAAGGCGAACGACAGATGCACCAGTTCGTCCTGTATTCTGTCCCACCCGCTCTTGTCTAATCCGTAAGCGGTTAACCCGGAGTGGATAAAAATGGTCTGGTCCTGCGCTTCTACTAGTTCGTGCTCTTGTTGGAAACTTTGGATGAAGTCAGTAAGAGTCTTCAATTCCGATTCAAGAGCTTTGAGTTGAGTTGCCGAGAGATGAACTAGTGCAACACGCCTTGTACAAAGTGATAGAATTAAAGGCATTTCGAATCCTATCTTGGTATGTTCGAGCTTTGACTGATGAAGTAGTAGCGACCTTACCAGTTGTTGAAATGACAGGAAACAGGTAGAAAAATTTTGACCGAGTGGTAAAGTACGTGACCGTATCACGATTTTTAAACAATGCGACAGTGAATACACACCGAGATGACGGTACAGCGGTGAATACGCACTGGGAACTGATGCAGTTTTTGATATGGTCATAACCTATTTGAGACGAATTAAAACTGAGGGTGTTTGGGGCGGACCTAATACGTTTGGGCACATTAAGATGAACGGTGGAGCTCAAGCAGCCACCCACTAAAGGACGATGTTTTGTAAGAGATGGTACTTAAACTTTAATGATATGCAGTGGGCGCCAAATATTTAATTTGAAGCGCTTGAGTCAGGTGCTTATCATGGTTCAAATTAACCACGAACCCAGGTTCGTCCGTCCTCCCTCTTCCTTTGTTTCATTGTACAGGTCCGGCCTGTCTGCTCCAAGTGTATTCGGGTACGTCCCGACATTTTGCAGATGACGGTTCTCATGCCGTCGTCTTGATTTACGTGGACACTCACTATCAGGCGTCGAGGACCCGGTCGGCAGATTGAACGCTCACAGACGCGTCCAATATCAGCAAGTTGGTAAAATTATCATTCTGTCTATATCTACTCTAACTCAGCCTCTTCCTTTTTCAGTTTCTGAATCCGTAAACGGTTCCATATCGATATGAAGACCCAGCAGTATAGAATGGCCCTTGACTGCGTCATGTAGCTTACCGATTTTCGTATCCTGGCCAGACCACTGTTTCCACACTCCGCCGCGCTGGAGTTAATAGCTCCCAATTTTGACTGGACAGCCGAATGGGTTTTCAAGAAGGCTGAAGTAGAACACTTGGTGTGTCCTGATGCGTGAAAATCATCGATGAGGAACTCTGTCTCCGCAAAGAAATGTGGCTCTCGTGTCCAGCAGTAGGGACCAAGGGCACATGCAAAGTCATATATAATGCGCTTTGGTGCCCGAGGCCAACGTGTAACGATAGCAGAAAATACATCGTTACGACCTTCACCGAGCGGGATGCAGTGAAAGCCGTAGCACACGCTGTGCATGCACCAGCACGCCATAATTCCTCCAGTAAGTCGTTTTTGTGAATATTGTTCGTAGTATTTTCGGCAGGTTGCTGATCTTTCCTTGTTGATATCTGCCTTCCCGTCTCTAGGTATTTTAGGATACCTTGGTCTTACTCGAATTTGTGGGAATGAATAACAAGCTCCTGTCTATAATTCATGTCAGCTTTTTTCCCTCTCAACCATTCTTGAACCTACTCGTTCCCAGTCCCGGACTTCACCTTGTCCAGCTTTCTCAGAAACATGAGTTTCTTTTAATGGCTCCGAATTTATCGTCCATAGGCTTTTTAGTACCTGAAGTGCCCGTTGGTACATCCACACACACACTCCTATGATTTCCGAGGAGCATTTTCCATGCGAACAAAATTCTCGTTCGATTACCTTGAACAATATTGGTGCGCGCAGAAGCAAGTTCGCAGCTGTACGACTAGGTCGCTGAAGGAACTTATTGAGGGCTTTGAGGCCCGAAAGGTTCAAAGTTTGTAACGTTGATTCTTCAGCAGCCAGCTAAGTTAAGAATCGTGAGTGGAGTTCATTTTTGGATACTATAATCAGCTCACCAATTGGAACAAGGACATGTACTCTTTCTGAGGGCGCCATTTATTATCATCACCAACCTCCTTGTACCCGAGTCGGTTGCAGAAAAGCGTCGCTAAGTCGTGATGTTGGCTGCGCAACCAGCATTCCAATACAGAAAACGTTTTTGTACGTTCTACTGCTGCCTCAAGAATTTTTTTGAGTGACTCGTGGTCATCATCGTCGCAGCTTTCCACACCCAGACCCCCTGCTTCTAGCCAGTTCCGCAATGTCCTACGCATGGCGCTATCTGGTAGCCATTCTTGCCGCGAAAGTGGTTTACTTTCCCTTATCTGTGATGCGTCGGTCGTCGAAGTTGGCGGCTGTAGCTCGTCATTAATGTGTTTGCGTGAAAACGCAATTGACACCCCGTCCCATATGATGTTCTCCGGTGCATCTCCACATCTCGGGCAGGATTTATCCCCATCTAGGCTCAGCAGACGACCATATGCGAACCATGCAGACCTGAATAATGCCCCGCGTGCGAACGGAATGTATGGCGTTGTCTCCTGGTACCGACGATTCATGTGGTCAACCCAAGCTTCGAAAGGAGTCACAGAGCTGCTAAACGCGCTAATGTACTCATTCAGAACTTCATGGCTGAAAAGGGCACGATTGTTGTAATTGAACAATCCAATGTCTCGGGGTTCTGGCCCTATATAACGACGGCTTGCCCGAGGACACCTTGAACAATTTTGAAGCTCAATGTCCGCCACAAATGCTTGAGTCAAGGTGTATACTGTGCACTTGTGCACCACAGTTGGACGCTCCGAGTTATAGAAGTCTCGACCCCCATCCCTACAGCAGCAAGAGCCCTGAGGATTCAGTCTAATACAACCTGGATTTTCTCTCAATGGTACTGGAGATGGGATGGCTATTTCTGTCGGAAGCATTGCCCACCGAGGTGGTGGGATGGCAAGGTGAGAGGTTGCTCGTTCTCCGTGACGTCTGGCTTGTCGCTGATTCAAACCTATCACACTTTAACGCATTTCTTAGCAAGAGTTATACAAAACTCACTAATATCTATTCCATCTTCGGCATCCATACTGTTACCTTCCTTTGTATCCTTTTGATTCATGTATTTCTGGGCGGCCTTTATGTGTGTGCAATTCCACCTGCCATCTCGTGTGCATTTCCAAACACCGTTCCCCTTGTCTGAGCCCTCGTGCATAACAAAAACGCGGTTGGACAAGGCCAGGGTGTCGTTCCCCTTTGCAACGGAAAACCGATGAATCGCTTGTTCTCCTTCATAATCTTGAATTTCCTTTGCAAATAAAATTACCTCTGGACACATTTCTAAGGTGTGATATGGAGCTATGGACCAGCTTGCTGCAACTATTCACGAACCTGCTGTATCTCTGGGTTTTATTATCCCAAAATCATCTTGTCCATGTAACCTGAAATACTGTTTATGGAAACAATCCAATTGGCCTTGCCGACATGAACACAGCTCCTCAAAATCTCCATCTTTAGATGCTTTGAAGTGGAACCAGTGGTTCTACGTACCGCTTCAGTTTTAATTGCTTTACTGAAATATGCAACTCACAGTTCCGCCACCTGATTTTCTGTTCCATCCTTCGACTGCGAACAAACCCGCAAAGAGGTTGATAAACCCTACACACTCTGATTGAACAGCATCGATGTATAATGCTAAACTACTGCCATGTTCGTTTCCCCCTTCGACCTGCATACTGGACCACTCTTCAGTCACCCCCGAGTCGCGAGCGAAATGCTCCCATTCTTCTGTATCCACCATCTCGGTTTCAGTGGTTACGCTCAGCCTTTCGGTTATGCAAGGATCTTGCACTGCTGGGATATTCCTGCCTGCATGGTGAGATTTGGATGTGGTTTTTCCAGTGCGCGTGAATTTCGCGGAAACCGCGCGTCGTTTCCTCTGGGGACTAACTTGTGGTCTTGGAAAGGTCAAGAGGGAGGTAGTTTCTGTCTGGGCTCTTTTCAAGGACGGGAGAGGTGGAGGCGGGGGTGGCTTTAGGCTGCGGTTCATTGGAAGTACAATGCTGACTCATACATCTGAGACAGCCATACTTCAAGCGCGCATTTTTTTTACTATTATTGATCCTTACTTGTCTCCGTTCATGACTCGAGCAGGACGCTCATCTAAGAAAAAAAGTCCTACCAAGCCTGGCAAATCCCCTTCAAAAGTTTCCTCCAAATCTCTCCACAAGTCTCCTTCTAAATCTCCTTCTAAATCTCCGTCGAAAGCTCCGGTGAATAAATCTTCAGCCTCTCATCCACGTCGTTGCAAAACTTGTCCCAACCAACCTTACCGAGCCTCCTTTGACTGTATACACTCAAGACTATACAAAGCAAAAGTATGTGTTCTCCTTATTTCTTATCTTGTTGTCGCTTTTAATGTTCTAATATTAATATTACAACAGCACAAGGCTCTCTCGAGCGTCGGGATTGATGTACCTAATACCACATCACCTGCTGAGCTTCAAACCCTATGGATTAACTGGGAGAACTCCCGAGGGCAGGGACAGGCTACGCTTCCTGTGCCTTCAGCGCCTCCTCCAGTAATCACGAATTCATATTCACTTACGCTTCCTATGATATCTCAGCGCCAGTCAGGCGCGCCTTCGTCTTCAGTCCTTCTACAGTCTCACGAGCATGCAGACTATCCGTTAACTGGACAATATAGCTCTTATGTCTCAGGTTTGCATGGAATCGACCTTTCTCTAGGTGGACCACCCATCACTCCACAGAGGAATTCCTCTCCTGCCAACCAACTTCCGAGCTCCAGTCTACCCAGCTCACCCACCATTCAACCCCGGAGCAGCCCTGCACGCTTCCCAAGTAGTCCTGCTTTTGACTGTTCATCGTTTGATCCTCGGCTCGTCAATGAATCTTTGAGTGGTACATTGCCGTTGCCTTCAAGCTTGCCGGGGGAAGGAGGATCGCCTCCTAAGCGCATTCGTGTTCGACCATCACAAGGAGAATTCCCTTGGGGAAAAGTTGAAGGTGCTGGTAAAGGCCAGCAGGAATGGAGTACTATGTGTTATTTCATCTTTTCATTCAATCGCTGATACAAATTCTTCCAGCTCCACCGCGCAATAAAAGCCTTCCAGAACCTATCACTGCTGCCACGAAATCAACAAAACGTTATCACCGGCTAATTGAAGATATAGTCTGCCGCGTGAGCACCGATCTCTCCCTGTATACTTTCCATTTGACAATATATGTTTAGTGTGAACGCATCGGTGTTGAGACAGGATGTTGGCTGTATCTTGCAGCCCAGCACCCTGGTGTCAGGGAACCGTTTGTTCACTTTACTTCGCCTCGACTTATAAACGACTACTTACCGATTCTCGACACCCTTCACGACACTGCTCACAAAATGTTTGTGTCCCTGCACAGTACGCGTCGATATGATGCCGCCGAGCTGGCCGCCAATCTCAAGGTTGCTCAAGACAATGAAGCAGCCTCGAAGGCTCAGAATGAACAACTTCGAGCGGAACGGGCTCAACTGGACAAGGAACTGGAGCTGAAAAATGATTTGATTCGCCGACTGCAGGCACTTCATGGGAATGCAGCTGAATAGTTGTAACCGGGTGATTCTTACTGGTGTCTAATCCGTCCGCATTCATATGTATTCGTTACAAACAGGTATATTTTGCATATGCAGTAAAAAACAATGGTATAGAAATTGTAGTACATTTAATCTGGTCCCGCGACAGCCCGTAACATACATGGTAGCAACGAATCGCAATACCCTTCCTCTTAGCGACCAGACCTGAATAAATTGTCAATAAGCAAATCAGATTCATAAGTATGGCTTACCCTTTGAAATCCAAATGGAGGTGGTATATCCCAATGATCTTTACAGGAAGATCCTTCTTGGACGGGGATGGATCAGGGATGGAGACCTCGCCAGCGTTGGGCCGTGGAAGTACAGTTTCAGGATATTGAGCCAGATCAGAATATTCAAGAGAGTCGGGAACTGCGGTGAGAAATGGTATTGTTACTGATTTAGTAGAGGAGGGAGAGACGTAAACATATTCCACGGTGACGAAACCCTGGGCTGCAAGCCACTCCAGCCCTTTTAGGCTGACACCGTGTAAGCCCGAAACTGACGCTTGAAATATGATTACGTGGGTTGCCGTTACAACCAACATAGAGTCAAAAGTCAGGAACGTACGACCGGACGGGCGGTAGTAGCAACCCGGTATGAGTTCAGGGGGACTATTTGCATCAAAGACGAACGCATAACATTTCTTCATAGGGAAAGGATAGCATTCAGCGGGATTGCTTTTACTGGTCCAGTACCGCTTCGCCTGACCCGAAGTGCGTGCTCTCTGGGGTGGGTGAAACAAAAAGCAGTTGAAGACTACGTCCTGGCAAAGGAAATCATGGTAGTTTAAATCGTAGAAATATGACGCCAATGTCGCGTCCTCAATGCCATCGCCGGCTGCAAGCTTGTTGAATAGATCGACCCGATTCAAATTGAACTTCGTATGAATCGCCTCCACAATGATTTCCAGAACCCTTTCCGTTGGCGCTCAAATCTCATATTGAGACCTATCCTCATCGTTCCAAGGGAATACTGACATGAACTGGTGTCGAATAGATTCTTTGACCATCGGTTCCGTTGTACTGGCCAAAGGGTTATCGAGGTCGACTGAGTAGACATGAGTAAAGACATCCAGGCCCAGCCGCTTCGCAGCATTTTCCAGGGTCCGTATATAGTTGTCTAGCGAGCGAGAATATCTATAAGCGTCTCAGGCTGAGCCCCCGAGCTCGTTGCGAAACCTGACCAAGTCCCCTGCTTTGGCCTTGGAAAATGACTGCTCTTGCAGTTGAAGTCTACAACGCTAGATTAATAAAAATGTTTGTGACTGGACCCAAGTTCGAACGTACCCAGTAACAAGTTCTTCAGCTGACCATTCCCGCATGACGTAGTAAGAAACCATTTTCGGCGATTTGGTAGTCCAACTCATTCGTTCCTGTCTCGGTGAAGCCGCCTGTATGATGAAGCGTCCAGCCAAGTACACCGAGGCTGGAACGTCCTGAAGATCCTGGTTGGAGTCAACGAGACACCACGCGGTTTCGTCGAGGATATCCCGAAGACGTCGATCTGAACACTGCGCAAAGGGTGCGGTATACATTTGGCCATTTTGCCAGAGGAGAACCTCGTCGCTGCGATGAACGAACAGAGTAGGAAGGTCGAGGGCGATTCTGGTGGTCCATATATAGTATAAAAAGTATGATTTGCCTATCATAGCGGGTCAGAACTAACGATGAAAGAGATTAGAAGGAATATTCACCAATTCCAGGTAGCCCAGTAACAGCAAGTCCGGCTTGCATGAAGGTGCGCAAATAACCCTTAAATGGGTTCGAATACTCGGTTTCACCTTTGCAGAGGTTATCAGTCGGAGTGAAAGATATCGGTAAGATCGATTCGGTACTACTGAGTGTGGGGTCAGCTGTGATAATCAATGGGATCCAAGCTACAGACATACTTGAAAGAACGCTCGATCCATTGAAGAATTGCCGTCAGGCCGTCGTGAAACTCTTGACGAATCATTAATGGCATCAATCCACCAGATGTGAACGTCCATATCTTCTTAGGAAGCTGGAGTCCATTGTACGAAGAGGTGACTTCTACTTGCTGAAACACGGGGAGTTTGTACTGGATAGGTTTGAAAATTTGTTCAGACTCGGTCATCGAATATGAGGGGAAAATGAACAAAAGCGCCGCATCAGAATTCATATAAGAGACCAGCGTTCCCATCATATGACTTTGTACGTAATTAATTATGATTATCCCCATTTTCGGTACATCCCGCTGACATTCCTTATATAGGATAACAACGAGCAGTTTGTTCCCGGATTAGAAACAGCTTGAATATACGGTTCTTTTTTTTGTAATTGAGAACATACTGTGAATTCTGGAAGTGCTAACATAGGTCAACCTTTCATAGTTACAGACTTATCGCTTTCAGCTGCAACAGCGTGTATTCAGTGAGATAAGCGTATAGCGTGTCGTCAGTACACCTGCGCACTTGAATTCAGGTATCTGACTGAGCCAAATAAATATACTTGTATATTTCGATGCAATGCTCCTGGATTTTCGCCAGTCTGACCCCGATCTATCATCAACATGTCGCCAACACATTGCCAACACCTCGCCAACACATCGCCAACACCTCGCCAACGCGTCACTTACTTCGCATAATCGAGGCCATTCACTTCTTGGAAATGTTGATTTATTGGTGAGTTGTAAGATGGAACTGCTGAAGGACATAGGTATTAGTAAGAAGTTACCACCGAAGCGGACAACTGCGCTGACAGCTACACTGAGGTACAGGCATATAGCCTAATGTGAAGTTTCAGGCTTCCTTCATGTCAGAAATCAGAGAACTATTATTAGGAATAATGGAGCTCTGCATTTGCCTCCGTACAAAATCCAAGTAAAGGGTATATCACTCGGTATGCGTGAATCTGAATGGAAAAGATTGAGCAAGCACGAGAGAGTCTGGTTCCATATAATTATGTACCTTTGACAGACAAGTCGTGCTATTTTGATCAGTGTACTGTCTATTGTATAACCCGATAACTACGAGCTATTCCTACTGTGGTGGGCTACCATAGGCGAGACTACCTGCGTCGCAAGGGATATAAATTTTTATGAGAGAGTGCGAAAGTTACCCTCTCCAGAGTCTCGCCGAGTACAAATAAGGTATGCGAAGCCTCTTGAACAAGAGATGCACCGTCAATACTGACCCCCACCAAATTCTCATCGTCTAGTAAGTCCCTCCACTTGATATACAGTTCCTCTATCAAATTGACCGTCCTTTCCATATGCCTGAGCTTTCCATACCTCCTTGTTTCTCCCAATCCTCCCCAGTCTTCGATGACGCTACCAGTTTCATTGCGTAGGACTGAAACCGCATCATTAAAGTGGTCATCGGTGAGAGCCGAGTCAGTCAAGACCATACACTTTAGTTGCCCCCAATTTGGACAAGGGATTGACTGGTTCAGGGAACAGGCATTGACGCAGAAGAACTGTTCTGCTCGACGCCTTCCCAGGTGCATCTGCATTGCGCAGACACCTTTGTATATAGGTTGAAGATGACGGCTATCCAGGATACAATCATCCATGAGTTGATATAATCGAACTGAGACTCCGGCGCCGTATTGTTCCCAGGTGTGGAAATAGGCATCGCTCTTCTGGGGAACGCTCGAGTCCATCCAGGTGTCAAATTCGTTTCTGCAGGTCAAGAACGCGTTATAAAACTGAATCAAAGCGGCGGAATCAGAGTCGCTAGCCCGCGACTCTGGAGAAACTTGATGAGCGACTGGATTATACTCTTTCGGAGAGGGATTTTGGGATGCTGCCCTTTCAGCTGATCTAGAGGCTCTTTTTGTTTGCATGTACGCTCGAGCTTCAGCACAGCGCCGAGTCCTATTTCTGGTCATTTAATGAGCAGTCAAGTCTGTAAGCATTCACAAGGACCTACCTGGCATAGTATGCTGCATCTTTACTAACTTTTGTGGAACCCTTGGCTTTTGCCATAACCGGTGAAAGTGGAAAAGACGTAATTTTATCCGAATGCCTAAAGCGCGCCGGGCCTTCAGTCAATTCAGTCCTGTTTTCTTATTCACTCTGCATCCTATACGATATACCATGTTGGACGCAGTGACCTTCTTCCACTTCAGTACCTCCTATCCGGAAAGTGAACGGCAAGAGAATTCAGCTGTATTCGCAGTATTGGACGCCTGCTGCATTCAGGATCTCCTCGCATTGCGCCGAGTGAGCAAGTCAATCTTCATTGGCGTCGAATATTACTTTGATAAAGTGTTCGACATAGAAGTTGCACTGGGGAAGTATTTCGGGGGTCGCGACTATGCTATGGAATTCCGTGAAAAGCAACGACTATTGGGTGCGGCTTTGTCCGGACACTTTGCCGTGGCGTTTCTGGGGCGCCTGCCCGAACTAATCCCAGCAGTTCCCTTGGATATATTTTTGAACCATGAAGATATCCCACTGTTGGCTGATTGGTTGTTCAGTATCGGGTTTTACTTCGTGGTGGAGAGTGAACCAGTGATGTCCAGATCACCCTCCGACTTCCAGCATGTCTTCCAGACCCAACAGAGCAGGTGCCATAGTGGAGTAACGAATCCCTCATTCAAGTATACTTTCACAGGTGGCAAAAGGGTGATTTTCCTTCATGGAGTTACCCGGGGGCTCATGGACGCCATTCTTTCTCAGGATTCCAGTAAGTAAGCTTCATTGATACCTCAGCATCCAGCTACTAATGCCATTAAGCTGCACTATTCAATGTAGTGACCGACTCGGAGATTTATTCCATTTTTCCGCTTTCGACTTTCGAGATGCGAGACTTTAGAGGTAAAGCAGCTCGTCGGATACACCATTTCAGTGCTTCAGCCACATGCCAAGGGATAGTTTCAATTGACTGCCCCAGCCATCTGTTGACCCCTGAGTTCGACGACGGTATTCGGTATATTGGGGATCAGGATTGTTGGCGTATGACCCTGCGCCCGCCTGTACCACCTCGAGAGTGCAGAGTACCATCTCCACCAAATGGTTGGAGCATAGAGGTGGTAGATGTCGACTCTGATTGCACACTCTTGCGCTTCCAGTCACAACCCACCCCTCCACTCAAGTTCAGAACCGCATTGCAGCTGACTAGCTGGGAAATTCGCGCCGTGCTGACCAATACCGGGGACAAGGTGTTTCTGAGTTACAAGATTGGCAAACTGATGGATGGCTATCAATGTGTTGCGGCCAGTTGGAGAAAGAACGAGCGCAGAGCTTTAAAAATCCTAGAGAGCTACCAACACTTCTGGAAAAATGACCAAGCCTTCGATTTGGTCCAGGTTGCACAGGCATACTGCTTGAGAGCGACACTAATGCAGTGGCTTGCTCAGGGACACCAGATGACATGAACAATGCACAGAAGTGGCATTGGAGAGTTGCCCAAAATGGCCTAGTAAACATGCTGTAGATTAGATTAGATATTAACTTGAACGGCAATGGAAACAATATACTTACTTGTGGATTTTCCCGCGACAAACGCAATCCTTGAACAACATAAGTGCCAACACTCGTTGTAAAAGTGTACAGAAGCTTCAGCATGTCTAAGAAAAAATCCAATTCGAGTGCGTGTTGTAAAGGGATGATAATGAATGCCGCTCATGAACTTGACAGCCCCCGTGGATCCCCTTACTCAGGCGGAAGCCGAGCTGATTGTCCTGCAGCAAGACATACAGGAGAGGGAAGACAGGATGAGGACTAAACAGGCCAGCACAGGAAAATCCTCGGTCCCTGTTCAAACCTTACGTGCCATCCAAACCAGAAAAGGTAAAGAAGCATCCCTCAAGACTCAAATCGAGCGCCTTCGGGCAGAAAAAGCGGCCAGTGAGTTTTTTTTTTTTCTTTTTGTTCGCTGCTTTGTATCTTCTCTGACAAGTAGAGGTATTTAGACAGGGATTCCTCTCCATTGAGCGATTTACCAGAAGACGAGAAGAATGACGAGAAGAATGACGAGGCCAACATTGAGACGGGCACGCAGTTGAACTCAGGTAGACACTTTCTGAGCAGGAAAGAAAACTTCAGTTTATTGAGCAAATTCATAGGTAATTTAGACGGGCAAGAGGAATGTGGGGAGACTTCCGACCAGAAAAACACGAACAATGGAAAGGATATTATTGACACGCAAGAGAATGCTACTGTCACGGGTAGCCAAGGCCTCCAAAGGAAAATCCCTCCTTCAAGCGCGACCGACCCAGATACTACTACCGCATCTCAGCCTACTCCTGTGGCTGGTAGCAAAAGCCCCCTGGAGAAGATTCCTCCTTCGAATGCAACCAACCCGAATCCCACTACCGCATTTCAACCCACCCCTGTGGCCGGTAGCGAAAGCTTTCTAGCGAACATTCCTTCGAATGCGGCCAATACTACTGCACCTCAACCCGCTCCTGTGGCTGGTAGCCAAAGCCCCCTAGAAAACATTCCTCCTTCTTGGAGCGCGACCGACCCAAACGCTACAACCACACCTCGAACCACTACTGCACTTTCGCGTGCAGATCAGCTGATCATGCAGGTGGAAACATCCTTAGACAAACTTGTGTTCGGAAACTTTCCACCAGCAAAGACTGTGCCAAAAGAGAATGAAGAGAAAACAGCTCTTTCCCAAGGAGCTTTAGATTTAGGGACGGCTTGGAGATATCTGGCCAGGAATAAAGCTGTGCCTTCTGCTACCGACAATACGACTGAGAAGACTGTGGCAGCCTCATCACCCACATTAGAAGTAGCGAAAAATGCGTCGGTCCCGACTTCAGAACTAGCGAAGAGCACATCGGCCCCCAAGTTGGGAACAGACAAAGCTCCCTTTGCACCTACGTTGGACCGGGGGAATGTATTCCCCGCACCACCTATCGTTACTCCTTCAATGCCTGTAATTAGTGATGCCGAGAAGCGACTTCGAGAAATGGCCTCGGAGCAGGGTAAACCTCTGTACAAGTTTGAAACCCCAGATGACAATGGTAATGTTGGTTTTAGTTATGGTGAGTCTTGGATTATACCGTCCCGAATTGTATTAATGGCAAGTGTGAACATAGAATATGGACCCAGTGAGACCGCGCAGACATTCATGAACATGACCAAGAACGAAAACGAAGATGCTACCAAAAAAAAGAGGACAATGAAACGAAAAATCAGTTGGTTGACCGCCTGCAAAATCTTTACAACAATGCTCACCTTAACTTATCTAGGCAGCGATGATGCAGATTTCATTGTTCAGGACGCAGACGGTGTCAACAGTGACAGCAGCTACGTCGTCAGCGACCTCGAAAGTGACGACGGCAAAGAAAGTGACGGCAGCAGCACCCACCCCCGCATTGACGACGGCGGTGAAACAAAAATGAAGTCGGGAGCGAAGAGCAAAAAATCCGGCCAAAGAAAGTCGTCGAAGGAGCGTCGTCGGACGAAGCGCCGCAAAACTTCGCAGGAAGTAGATGCCACTCCGGAGGAAATTCAAACCCAGGTTGAGGCCAAAGCCGAGACTCCAGCCCAGGCTGCGAAGGAAAGTAAAAAGACAGACCGTTAGTATAAAAGCACAAATGAGTGAAGTCATGAAGACTTACCTACTTCTAGGTGAGAAATTGCTCGAAATGGCGGAGTTGCAGTCCACTATAGGTGCGGATTAGGTTGTTGTACCCAAAGCTGTACTGATCATAGGACAGATGGTGTGCGCCTCGCGGTGAACAGGTTCCTGACAACCCCGGAGTACAAGATACCTGCAAAACTCCGAAGGTTGATGCGCGAGGTCGGAACCTTCTTTCCAGAAACCGGTAGTATTTGTGAGGCGCTGACACTCCACATCCTCACTGCTGACGGAAAAGGAGCCGAAAAGAATCGGACCCGGTGTCTCTTCCACTGGGCCAACCGGCAAAAGGACACTCAAAATGATCAGGACGGGACGATTCGAGAGTGGACATTCACTGGAACTCCCTACCCTCCTACTCAAGCTGGTGAAGAGAAAGCGGATGCTTTGAATTGCGGGTGTTTGAAGGAAAAAGCTGTGTTGGAGTACTATTTGTATAAGGTAGGGAGGATCTCATCGTCTAATGCCGATTCGAAGGCATCCGAAGACTGGATGCGGCAGCGTCTTCATCCGCGCCTGCGAGAGCTAGTGCTAGGGCCAGTGATAGAGCAGAGCAGCTGGTCTATGGAGGTGGTCTGGACCAGAAAAATGGACGAACACGGGCTCTACACCAAACATCAATCAACAGTCGACCGACTTGAAGCCCATATTCAACGTCTCCAGCTCCGTTTGGCCCAAGAGAAGGAAAAGAGCATTCAGGCAGAGCGGGACGCTAAGAAAGCTGAGGAGGATGAGACTAAACGTTCCGAGATGTTAGTCTACGAGGAATACTTGAAAAGTCAACAGAAGTTGGTCGAGGCTGGGACAGGAAAAGGAGCGGCATAGTATGTTCTTGAATGTACTCTAGTCTATCTCTATACATGGACCGGATCCATCATACATATGTACGAAACGGACTCGTAACATATACCAGTGGGGCTATACCCAGCGGTGTGAAGGAGAAAGGGATGTTACCGTGAGAAATTGAAATAATCACACGATTTGAAGTGAAAAAAAAATGCATTCAAATGTAATCTAATCTCAATCTAATCTTAAATTGTAATCTAATCAATTTACAGGTTGTGCTTGCCCTGGTAGAGGTAAGACCAGATAGCTGGACGATCCCAATGAGTACAAAGTTCAATTATTATGTCCCTGAACGACCTCTTCTTCCCTGCCCGAATGACTGACTTGTAGTGAGCTTCACGCTGTTGTTGAAATTCGAACGGCATCTGAATGCGCGGCACGCGGAATTTGAGGAATCGAAGCATTGGGAGTTCGTGGAAGATCATCCCGTATATATAAGTCAAGCGCTGAATGGAACAGAAAGGCATAAGGCAAAAGGAAGGGTGGAAAGGTGGAACACATACTTTGTCCAATTTATCACCAATTATGCATTCAAAATGCTTGAGATTGGGACATGCGGAGACGACAATTTTCAGCATGTTCTCATTAAAAATAGCCAGTACATGGCCAGGGTGGTCAATAGACAGCTTGGTAAGGTTCGGAACAGATCGAAGAGCATTTTCTAATTGTTTTAGTGCAGAATCCGGTGGGACAGTCTCTCCCAGTGAATATAAAGAGAGGGCTTGGAGAGAAGTGGCGTATCTATTGCATACTGACACCGCAGGGAAGAGTGAGGAATGAAAATGATGAAGTTTGGATAGTTTGGGAGTATTTGACATCGCGTCTGCAAGGCCAATGTTGTCCTGCACCGTAAAAGCTAGTTCCTCGAGTGAAGGGTGGTGTCCAATGAAGATAGTGAATGACAAAGGAGCTCCACCGAAGATGATGGAGAAATATTTCAGCAGGGGAAAAACAAATGTTTCGTGGTTGAAGGCCTGCTGAAGTTGTAAGATGCTGGCGGAAGCACGACTGGGAATCCGGAGCTCCAAACGCTCTAGCGCAGGACATTTCGATGGCAGCCGTCCCAATATCTGACAGATGAACTCATGGTCGACTAAGTAAAGGTTCAGTATTCTGGAAGAGGAAGGAAATAAACCGAGGTAACCTGGTCGATGAATTTCAACAAAAGCGAATCGGAGGTGGCACAAAGCAGGGAAAAAAAGTTGATTCTAAGAACTACAGTGAGCATTTTGTGAACACAGACAATCAATAGAGCCTCACCAATATATGAAACGAGGATTCGCGAGTAGTCCTTGGAAAAGGACTGACAATTTGGAGGCTGGTAATAGTGTTCAGCGTGTTCAGCGTAAGCCCTGCGTGCATTTCGCCGAGTTTTAGAATATGTCCAATACTAAGTCTGGATCGCTTGCTATCCCAAATTATACACTCGAAAGGGCCCGGAGCGTATTTTTTGATGTTCCCAAGAGCTTTAGTGATCAAGACGGCAAAGTCGCGAACACCTAAAGGCGTACACCCAATAGACAGTTTTCTGACAAATTTGGCGGGATGGGGGTCGGCGAGAGGTATCCTATCCTCAGGCATGAGCGCCAGGGTGCTGAGGCTTTTGCATGTTGGGCTTTGGTACAGCTGGGGCTCAAAGAAGTTGAACAGCTGTTTACAGACTCTAACGATGACGGCGAGTTCGGCAGTTCCAAGAAGTTTTCCGATTTCTAATAGCAGTTCGTCGGGAATGGATGAGAGAGTTCGGGTAGTGGTGCTCATGACGGAGAGAAATCACGAAAATTTTTGCGCGTACTCTCTGGTTGACTGGTGTCAGGTGATGACAACTCCGCTTGCGCTGTTTTGTGTGAGGAGTAGTAATCATTCACCTTCAAAATCCCATGGACTTTCTGAAAGCTACTCTGGTCGTTGAAACGGTTGCAATAGAACAGCAAGTTTATTTCTTCAAAGCGGATCGCATCGTAGTATACAAAGTCCACGATGTGAAGGACCGGGACGGTTGAGGTACACTGATGCCCAGACGAATGTCAGAAATGCGACAAGACGGTCATCGTTGACTTACACAGTTGATTAACGTCTAAGTCGTTATCTGTTCCTTGTGGTGACCTCCAAGATTGCATCAGAGCGACAGCTGATTGCGAATGCGCTAGGCTCGTAGCCTCAACGCCAACAGTCGGGACGGACCCGAACCTAGATTTCGAGGATGGTGACAGCAATGGTGAGGATTCACTGTGAGTAACCGGCGCTTATTCGTGTTCGATTTGGCCGAACGGCGCTTACTTAGTGTTTCTCAATCTTCCACTTCAATTTGCTCTAATTCCAATTCGCTGTATATTTTGCCATTCCTTGCGCTTATTTCTGAAAGTTTCGTGCTTCAGAGTCAATCTGCTCAGATCTGTTCTGGCAGAAGTTCACTGAATCCGATTTCAGTGTCCCGTTTCCGCGTATATACGATTTTATCAAGTTATCATGGTACGAGTGCAATTATGTCCTTGTATTTCCCTGACCTTCCCACTTTTTCCTTAGCCTGATATAGAGTTAACGTACGAGAACGCTCAAGCTGATCCAGGGCTAATTACTCGCTACGCTATGGTGGGGAAGAGAAAATCGTACGATGGAAGAGTTGGCAATATCTTACCGGGAAACATCCTGGTCACTAGTCCCAACGTACCGTACCTCTATAAACCTAGGTTGATGTGTCGAGTGCGTTGGCGCCAAGGCTTACACTTTGGTCCTGATGATCCTCTATTCCTACCGCAGCCATTCAACAAAGCAGTTCCTCATCTTGCCTTGATCATGCCCCCGTCGTGCGACCCACAGGATAAGTATTACTATGCCTGGGCCCGACCTACTAAGGCGGAATTTGTACCGGATGATATCTGCCCCGGTGAAGTCGGCTTGGGTAGACTAGAATCTCAGTTTCATAAGGGTCTGAAGTCTCTCGCAAAACAGTTATTGAAGCAGATTCCGGAAAATACCAAAGACAACTTTGTTCTTGAAGGCAGCGCGAACCTCCATCGGCTGCTAGACCGTCTTCAGATTCTTTCAACTTGCAAGGAACTCTTCCTACGAGTAGCCTGTGCACAGCGCCAACTCATCGAACTTCATGCCCGACTTCGCTACATCAACGAAAAGTGGGAAACGCGGTTTAGGGAGGCAAAGCTTCACAAAAAAGCCCCGGACATTGTTGATGTGGTTGGAGCTTTCACGGAGGATCTGGATGCGTTAGATGCCCTTTACTATGCCGGAATCCCTGTCTGGTTCGTTCGCCACACGTCTTTGATTCCAAAGCCTCGTATAGATCAGGTACAAGATTTCATATGCGAGGATGACTTCCAAAAAATCACTCTTCATAGAGGCGAAGTGCTGGACTGCACTGATGCCCAGCCTTCCCACAAAGTTGTATTCACCGGTTTGCCGAATAATCTGGATCGATACGTCAGCATGGGACGCTTCATCCGCTCTCAATTCCAATCTCCTTTATTGCTAGGTGCTGGAGAGCTTCGAATTGAATCAGAACTGAAACACGCTTCCGTGATGGCAACTCGGTCTATCGGAATACATGCACATCGATTTGAGCCTTGTGAGTATCGGTTTGCATTCTTACCACTTTCAAGTGTGATAAACCTTTTCAGATCCCAAAAAGCCTTCTGGAAACAAACAGGGCTTCAATACCTTCCTACCCCCCACGCATCCTCTGATGCCTAGACCGGCGCCAGCTTGGAATACCGCGCTCCAACGGTTTTCAGATTACAATCAGTCACTTCGCACTCCACCGGACGTCAACTCGGGCTTCTGGCTTCCACCAGCGCGTCTAGTTGTGTCAGCTTTCAGGCAGGACACTGTCAAGAGGCTGCTAAATGGCTGGCTGAAAATTCGCGATATCACTCTTTATCAGCTGGAGAATTTTACTTGCACACCGTTCCAGCTCACGGTCAAGCAGTGGCGAAGTTTGCTTGAGCTTTGTGCTGGAGGGATTGAACTTTCTAGTAATCCAAATACAAAAACAGGCCGGCGAAATATAGAAGTGCAAAAGATCTTACAGGACAGTCTGGCTACGAGTGCTCTGTCTTTAGACATGGGTTATATTATCTCCAAATCGACCCGCTGGAGGTCACAGGAACTCGTTTCAGCGATGTCGGACAGAGTGGTAACTGAAATTCTCTGGGAGCTCTGCGAGATTAATTTCCGCCTGGAGCTAATGTGTTTGGATTCATATTTGGACGTCAGTAGGATGGACAAGCTGGATAGGCAACGATTACTGGAGAATTGCTGGATAGGAACGTCAACCGTTGTCGATTTTGAACAGTCTAATGCAGGCCTCGCCGCACCCTCTGCTCTGGACCGTCTGCCCTACGTCAATGCATTACAGCGTGTAATGAGAACGTGGAAAGGGGATAAACCTGCCGAGCTGTTCGAGGAACTTCCGATCATAACATCTCATAATTTTGAGCGCACGCTGCAGCGCTTTGAAGTTGCTCTCGCATGCTTCTACGCCTCTTGCTTCTTGGAAATTTTTGGGCGGGCAGCCTCTATACCATTTTCGCTGTGACTCTTTGCCGATTCTGCTTTTTCCCTACTCATTCCTTGCCACATTTGTCCCTCGCATCTGTATCTTTAGTCTCACAACTTTGTCTTACTAGTTATCACGCTTTCTATCCACTCTGCCGTGCTTGGTTATTGATATTATGTTGCCCGACGGTTCTGACTTTTACCCTATATCGTTTTATCTCATTTTCTGTCTTGAATTCCTACATAGAGGCGATACACTACTACCGTTGCTGGGTCGAAAATGCTAGACAATTGCTTATGCTATGGACTACGTTATGCATACGGTACAATCTGTTACAGAAGACACTGATTGACCATATAATAATATGAATACCGCAGAGCTTAACTATATGTTTACTGCAATATTGTGAATTCTAAAGAGGATCATTCTCCATATGGTTCGATTTGGAGTATCTGTCATGAAGTACAATCTGAATCAGACAATGGTATAGGACCTATAGTAAATGTTTACTGTATCTGCATTTGAGGGTACAGTGAATGCTTACTAGAGTAAATTTTTACCAGCATTTTGTAGAGCCACTGCAGTGGCCTGAGTATTCACCTGAGCCAATTTAAGCTATGGTGAATGTGTACTGTAGGGCCACTACAGTGAGTAGAGGCTAACTTGTGAGTGTGTACTACGGTACCACTATGGTGAGTATTCACCTGATCCTCAAGTGGGGTTAAGGTGAATTTGCACTATGGTGTTACTATAGTGAGCATTCACCTGCACCTCAATTGAGGTTATAGGGAATGTGTACTGTAGGACCACTACAGTGAGTATTCACCTAAGCCTCAATTGAAAATATGGTGAGTGTGTACTCTAGGGTCACCATAGTGAGTAGAGACCAAGGTAAATGCATTCCACTATAGTGATTATTCACCTGATCCTTAATCGAGTGTATGGTGGATTTGCACTATCATGGTGCCACTATAGTGAGTATTCACCTGATCATCAATCGCTATAGTGAATGGGTACTATAGGGCTGTACTTGACTACTCACCTGATCCTCAATTGAGAACCGGTATGGTGAATTTGCACTATGGCGCAACCAGTATGGTGCCATATAGTATTAGTGAGTATTCACCCGGGCCTCAACTGAGGCTTAGGTAAATGTGTACTATGGTACCACCATAGTGAGTATTCACCTGGGCCTCAATTGAGGCTAAGGTAAATGTATACTATGGTACCACCATAGTGAGCATTCACCTGGGCCTCAATTGAGGCTAAGGTAAATGTATAATATGGTACCACCACAGTGAGCATTCACCTGGGCCTCAATTGAGGCTAAGGTAAATGTATACTATGGTACCACCATAGTGAGTATTCACCTAATCCTCAATTAAGGCTATGGTGAATTTGCACTATAGTGCCCTACAGTGAGTATTACCTAGGCCTCAATTAAGGCTATGGTGAATTTGCACTACGGTGACCTATAGTGAGTATTCACCTGATCCTGAATTGAGGCTATGGTGAATGTGTACTATAAGGTCGCATTCACCTGATC
>KN834771.1:650857-681210 GCA_000827265.1 Collybiopsis luxurians FD-317 M1
TTCACCTGGGCCTCAATTGAAGCTAAGGTAAATGTATACTATGGTACCACCATAGTGAGCATTCACCTGGGCCGCAATTGAGGCTAAGGTAAATGTATACTATGGTACCACCACAGTGAGCATTCACCTGGGCCTCAATTGAGGCTAAGGTAAATATATACTATGGTACCACCATAGTGAGTATTCACCTAATCCTCAATTAAGGCTATGGTGAATTTGCACTATAGTGCCCTACAGTGAGTATTTACCTAGGCCTCAATTAAGGCTATGGTGAATTTGCACTACGGTGACCTATAGTGAGTATTCACCTGATCCTGAATTGAGGCTATGGTGAATGTGTACTATAAGGTCGCATTCACCTGATCTTCAATTGAGGCCATGGTGAATTTGCACCATGTGCCCTACAGTGACTGTTCACCTAGGCCTCAATTTATTGAATGGGTACTCTCTGAGGGCTATTTCTATAGTGAATATTCACCTAGTCTTCAATTGAGGCTACGGTGAATCTGCACTATGGTTCCCTACAGTGAGTATTCACCTGATCCTCAATTGAGGCTGGTGAATGTGTACTATAAGGTCATATTCAGCTGAGGCTATGGTGAATCTATACTATGGCACCTTACAGTGGGTATTCACCTACGCCTCAATTAAGGTTATGGTGATTGTATACTATTTGAGGGCCATTACTATAGTGAACATCCATCTCTCAATTGAGGCTTTGGTGAATTTGCACTATGGTGCCTTACAGTGAGAATTCACTTAGGCCTCCATTAAGGCTATGTGAATGTGTACTATCTGAGGCCCATTACTATAGTGAATATTCACCTGATCCTCAGTCAATGCTATGGTACCCTCCAGTGAGTATTCACCCAGGCCTCAAATGATTAAGGTTATGGTGATTGTGTACTATCTGAGGGCTATTACTATAGTGAATATTCACCTGATCCTTCACTGAGGGTATAGTGAATGTGCACCATGAGGCCTCTACAGCAAGTATTCACCTCAGACCTGGCTCAATTGAGGCCAACGTGAATGTGTAGTATAGGCCCACCACTGTGACCATTCACCCTGGCCTCATTTGAGTCTATAGTGAATATTTACTATACTGTTATTATAGTGAACATTCACTGAAGCCTCATTTGAGGCCATGGTGAATATTAACTTACCATAGTCGCACATACCTGGGCCTCAAATGAGGCTATAGGTTGCTATAGTGATTGTTCTCCTATACCTCAATTTGAGCAATGGTGAACACTTACTGGAGTACCACCAATCGTTACGGTGAATGCCCACTGCTTCTTTTTTTGGTATACGTGATGCTCTAGTATATATTCTTTCGCAACAGTAAGTACACAGTCAGTATCCACTATGATTCACTCTGTATTGGTATCTAGTCTGTATTAGAAAACTGATTACCTCATTGAGGTTCAGCCCGTTGACCGGTTTTCATCCGCCCGCGGGCCTCCTTTCAGCTGCGGGCTGTGTTAGTTTGATCAATATACCGTGCCCGCCATATCTGGAAAATGTAAAGAAACTTGAAATAGTTTCGACTGCGTAATTAAATGGTAGTGAGCAAGTAAGAAAGCAAACATATAGTAGTCTTGCATTTCGTCCCTTCTATTACTAGGCTGCCCAAAGCCTAAATCAAAACCACTGATGAGCGAAGAATAAAACCGGAACAATTCCAAAGTACACAGCTCGTACGGATATGTTGTCTCTGAATTATCTATGTAATTCTTCTGACGAGCCTGTCGCGAAGCCCCCCGATATCGACACCCAATCCAAACGAGCGGCGCGTATAACCCCTGGACCATGCCCGTCACACCATTTTTAGTCCAGTGTGTCACCTGTAATTGTGCTCCGTACGTCTTTAACAGTTAGCGCTCGACGTCTACGACCGTCCTCCTTTCGAGCACGGAATCAGTCAGCCTTATGAGGAAGTTAAACTGCTCTTTTTATCTTTCGTACCTCCCGACAACCTTCCAGCCACCATCTCTTCTACCTTACACTCCCTATACCGCCACGTCAGAATCCCCCGGTACTACGGACTTACTCGTTTTATCACTCGTATCACTTTCAACCCGCACTCCTAAGCACAGACACAGCCGCAGCGTTTATTTTGCGCCAACATAAACAATCTCGCCGTATCCAAACTGAACCACAACACTACCGTTAATCGACATATCTAAGCCGGAGAACTGAATGTGGCTGATTACATCCTGGACTATTCATTGCCTCAGTATGTAGGAAGGGCACTTCTTAATATCCAAGACAACTGTTGAATTCCAAAGAATTCAAATTGCTTCAGACAGTAGAATAACTATGTGGGTTCAATTCGAATCGGCTGGAGGCTGTACTGGACATAGGTATGATATAAACGTTTCAGCAAAATACATTCAAAGAATGTGTAGCACCAGTATTGTAGTGATGATCTTCTTAACAGTGAGCGATACTCGGGTCAGGCAGAGTGGGGCAGTTATTTCGAGAAGTTCTACATAAAGTGCAGAGTGACACCTTCAACGTGTTTCACAACTGAAGCAATTTTGATTGGTCCGGATTTTTTTCAAGACCTCGTTTGATTTTACTGGCTGGAAAAGTATCGAGTGGTCAAGTTTTAGAAAAAAGGGAGGGGAAAGCTTAATATTACCTGTTCTGCCAATGCTCTTTTTCGACATCCATCCAGTTGGGAACCTGCTGAGGATTTTATCTTGAACTTGGCCTCGAAGTATTGCATCTGTAGGACCCTTGTACCACCCCCCCTCTAGCTCCCTTGCATTCCACAGAGAAAGAGAGAAAAGATTAGCAGGATGGAAGTGAATAGAGTAATTGACTTACGCTTTCTCCTTTTGTAGTCGATAACACTCGTTACACAGCAATACAAGTTCCCATATAATCGCCTTTAGATCCGCGTTCAAAGTAAAATAGTGTTCAGAGACTTCTTCATTTAGATAAACTATTCAGCTCCCGCACATAACGGCTGGAAGAAAAACACATACGCGGGGAATCGAACTGTGAACTTCGAATGTTCTCCTCCCATCGCTTCTTGACTTCAGGGAATTCTTCGTCAATTGCCGTTTGAGCTCATCGAGAAGAGCCTCCTGGCGGGCCATCAAGAGCTCGAGGTGGTCTTGAAAGACTAGTCGTTTCACCAGTTTCTAGAAAGCAAGAGATAAATAACAATCGTTCGTCATACTGAAGATGCTCACAATTATTTTGCGTATGTTGAGCGGGAGTACTATCGAGACGAAACTGAAAAATTTGTTGTCGTATTCATCTAGTATAATCGCTCGGATCGCAACCTGCAAAATAGCAGGCTTCAGAGTACCTGGCAGCTTCCTGTCGACCCAAGTAGATGAGACAGCAGCTTCCTGCAGGCGTTTCAGTGGATCTTGCAACTGGGGACTGAAAGAGGTCTATAAATGGAGAAGAATGAGCTCCAACCGATCGATCTTAAACTCAGAACGTACTATATGTATAAAATCCTTTTTCTTGACGGTCCAGGAATCTCGTGGCTTTCTCTTCATCCCCGCGCTCTCTTGTTCGTCCCCATAGTAATCCGAGTCCATCTCTTCTTCGTCTTCATCTTCATCTTCAAGTCTGTCTTGATGCCATTGCAGTTTCTTTAGAATACCCGTATTTCCCTTCAACGGAGCACTGACACCCGTGGTCATGGAACCGTACTGGACGGCGGAGGGGGAAAAAGAACTTGATCCGAGCTGGGGATCCCCAGTACTATCACCATCATCACTGTGACTCTGAACCTCGTCGACGCGTTGACCTTTCAATTGGAATGGCAAAGGAGGTGAAACTCGGCTAAAGTTTTTGATTAGGTCGTGAATGGGAATCGGATCGATACTCGAACGACTATTCGTTTCAAGACTTCCGTCCTCCGTGATAGAGTTTCGCGCTCGAACCTGCGAAAAGGTGACCACCCCCACCTCTTCATCATCGTCTTTGGGGGAGAGAGAAGGCATGGTGGTATCACCTTCCGTCGAAGAGGTTCGTTGTCCGGTCACCAACGTCATTCCGACCTCCTCTTCTTCGTCTTCGTCGTGATTGATAGAAGCAGGAGAAGGCCCAGTCGCATTATCTTCTGGGGAAGATCCTCGTGGGTCAATCACTAACGCCATTCTTCCATCCAACTCGATACGGAATGCATCACGTTCCCTTCTCAATAAATCTCTCTCATCCTTCGTCTTTTTCAGCTTGACACTGAGATACACAGTATGATTGATCTTCGCAACGTACGAATCTGAGAGTTCCTTAATCCTTTCCCTCATAGCCGCCTTTTCCTCTCCACATTCCAGCTGGGACTTCTCCAACTTGCCTCTCAACTCAAAAGCTTCCTCTTCGAGCCTCGATTTTTCATCAGCCAACTCTTGCAAGCGACGCAGCATGCCTGCATTCTCTTGTTTAAGACATCGATTACCCTCTTCTAGAGCTTTCTTCTTCTCCGCCTCTCGACTCTTCATTTCCTGCAAGCTACGACGTATAACAGTCTTTTCCTCCTCTAGCTGCGTCTCCATGACGCGTTTATCGTTCTCAGCCTGGCGTGATTTCAGCTTAAGCTCTTCGACCTGATCAGATAAACGTTTCATCTTGGCAACAGAAGCGGCCGTAGATGCGGACGCGCCATCAGCGTGAGCCACTTGCATCTGATGCTTCAAATCGCGGATAATGTCCTCTTTGCACGAGTTTTTGAGACGTAGATCGCCGACAAGAACCTTGAACTTTGGGCATTGGAGACATTCTGAAGGCGAGGACGAGGGCGAAGGCGCGGATTGCGAAGAGAGTGATTCTTGACTGGAACGAGACGTGTGCGAATTTACAAATGGAGAGGTAGATGGCGACGAGCTTGGGTAATTCTTAATGTTTGAACTCGATCTCACGTCTGAAACCCTCGATCCGGGAGAGGAGGAAGAGAAAGTGGAGGTAGACTGAGAATGAGAGAAGGAAGTAGGACCTGATGCGGATCTGGACGTGGAGCTGGGTACGGAAGAGGGTCGAAACCGAGGACGTGACTGGGACCCAACTCCGGACATCCTTGTACCCCACTCGGAGGTAGAAGGAGACAAATTTGAGAGCTTGGAAGCGGAAAGGGCCGTGGGTTGAAATTGAGACTGCAACTGAGACACGCCACTAGCCATCGACGCTGATGTGGACACGAGCTTCACGCCTTCATCATCGTCTTCGTTATCGGAATCAAGCTCAATAACATCGACAACCCTCTTCGTCAGCAGTGGCTTGATGTCTTTCAACTCGTCATTCTCGAGAAAATTTCCATGGAGGGATGGAGGTACTCGTGGCTGCAGACTCGGACGCGTCTTTGACCTTTCTTCAGGCAACCGAAATGAAGGTTGGGCGTGCTTCATGACAGACATTAGATTTTGGTACTTTTGAGTCTCGGAAGTCTGCAAGCGATGAGTTAGTCGAATCGAGGAACGGAGTAGAAGAAAAATGAAAAGAGACGAGAACAGGCAGAGAAACTTACTTGTGAAGCCAGTTATTCTGGTACGCTAGATTGTTGAGAAAAAGAAAGAAATATAAAACGCGTCAAGTCACATCAGTGACAAGAAGCTGAATTTGCTGGAAGGACCAAACGGGGAAGTCCTGTTCTTTTACCTGTTCTGGTGATGTGATATCTCGAGAAAAAAACTGACCCTAGTTTTCCCGGAATTTGCATGCTATATTGACTTTCTGGATTCCGGTAAAAACCGGTAGAGTCAGGCTTCACTTCATGCAAACAGCACCATAGCTCAACTCAAGAATTCGGCAGGCTCGCGAAAACCTGAGACGGACCACGCATATTAGCGACATCGGTATTGGCCTTTCTCATCCTCTTCTTCCTTTAAATGGTTGATATCGGAACGCACTGTGATCTCTGAATGCAAATATTCGTGGATAGAACGATAGAAATGGACAAGAGCAAGAAATTAAATGGACGGTCGAAGGTGAAGAAAAAGCTGCCTTCGGGCTTTGCCGATGAAACTGCATCGGCAAATACCGGCTCCCGTTATGCGTTACACTTACAGAAACCGAAACTTGTTTCGATTGCAGTAAATAAGTTTTACAAATAGGTAGTGAGCAAGCAAGAAAACAAGCAAGAATGTATGGTAGTCTCTCATTTCATCCCTTCAAGTTGACTAGGACCGATGAGCGCGATGAGCGAAGAATCAAACCGGGACAGGTCCAAAATACTCACCTCGTATGGATATGCAAGTATAATCTAAAAATAATTAGTTACCGCAAAACACAGTCCTCTAGCAGATTTGTTTTCATCTTGCTGACTGGGTATTACACTGAATTGTAATCAGTACAATGATATGCAATGAAGAACGAAAGCAGAAGCAGAAGCATAAACCGCCTACCTTCTCTACCAAGGTGTCGCTTGTTCATCCATCCTTTCGGAAAGTGACTGATAACTTTATTGATAGTTTCAGATCGAGATCTTGTCTCCGAGGGACCTTCATACACCACCCCTTCGAGGTTGCTGAAATATACAGATAAAGAAATCAGTAGGATGCAGGGTGACTAGAGCAATTGGCTCACCCCTTCTCCTTTCGTAGTCGACAAATTTCATGACACAATAGCACAAGTTCCCATATGATTGCCTTCAAATTTTTGCCCAAGGGATAAGGACGCGGCGACGAGAAAGCACACTCGAGATCAAGCTCCTCTTGATTGAACGGAGAAGTTAGCCTGAGATCTTGAATACCACAATTCAAATGAGTGACACCCACCCTCAGGATATGAGGAGTCGGTCCATTGGCCGGCCTTCTCCCAATGCTTTTTTACTTTCGGGAATCCTTGGTCGATCTGGTGTTTTAGCTCACCAAAAAGGGCATCCTGGCGTTCCGTCAAGAGCCTATGATGGTCTTCAAAGATCGTGCATTTGATGAATTCCTACAAGAAAGAGAGTTAGACAGAATTAGGCTTTGCTCCCATCGGGGGAGATGGCCCTCACCGTGATCTTGGATTTATTAAAAGGAAATATCATCGACATATAATCAAAAAACCTTTCATCGTATTCGTCCAGGGTGATCGCTTGAATCGCAGTTTGCACAAGGATGGGCAACATAATTCTTGGAAACGTCCCTTTCTGCCAATTGGCCGACGTACTGGCCTCCTCCAGGCGCTTGAGGGAATCCTGCATCTCAGGACTGAAAGAAAACTAGAAAGAAAAAGAATATTAGCACTAGTTCAACGGTTGCCGCCATTTAAAACGTACCATAGTTCCAGGAGCTCGTTTCTTTCTTTTCGTCTCGGATCCCAGCCCGCGACTGGCTCGTTTCCTCTTCATCCCTGCACTGTCTTCCCCATCTCCGTATTTCTCCGAGTCATCTTCATCTTCGTCTTCATCAGGCCGAGGGTCCCGCTCTCCCCAGACCAACTTATCCAAAATTTCAAAGTTTCCGTTCAACGGAGCACTCAAACCTGTGGTTCTCGAGCCGTATTGGACTGCAAAAGAAACAGCTTTGGCAACCACTATAGAACTCGAACCGACCGCGGCTGTATCCCCGATGTTGTCATTCGACCATTCATCGACATCGATGACTGATGAGTCGGACTTTGGCGTTGGAAGTGAAGCGAGACGTCGTTCGTCATTCATAGCAGGCTCCGCGCGAGCGGGATAACCAGAACCTTCATTCGCTCCTGCTTCCACCCCAAGCGGACGCGATTCAATCAACGTCAGTCCTGCTTCCAACTCAGCCCTACATGCATCCCTTTCCCCAGCCACATAATCCCTCTCCCGCTCAACAACTTTCAACCTAGCGGCATATTGCAAATTGGCGTTTTCTGTAAAGCAAACCCTTTTCGAGAGCTTCACCTTCGCCTCCATGGCCGAACGATCCTTCTCGAGTTTCGAGTTTTTTTCCGCAATCTCTCGCGTGCGATCGAGAACAGCCACGTTTTCCTGTTCCAGATATTGAATCTTTGCTTCCAATTGCTTCCCGTTCCCTTCTCGACTCTGTCCATCATCAATCCTTTTCTGCAAATGGCGAATGAAAGATTCTTTTTCATTTAGCCGCTCTTCTAGCTCCCGTATATGGTCCTCAGACTGACTCAGATGCAGCTCCAGCTCTTCGTTACTGCCGGATAAAACTTCCACCTTGGCCAGGGAAGCGGAAGCCTGCTCCTGCAGCTCCTGATTACGATCCTTCAGATGGGAGTTTTCAAGCCGCAATTTACCGAAGAAAGTGTTCACTTTATCGGATTCCGAGATACGGGGTGTCAGGGAGGAGTATTCTCGACTCCGGCTCCCTTGACTGGAAGAGATAGACAAATCGGTAACCAGAGACGGAGAGGATGCAGGTAGGTCTCCTTCCATTCCCGCTCCCGCGACTAGCTTCTGATTTGCAGTACTGGCGATGACACGAGACTCGTTCTGAGAACTTCCGGGTAAAAGTCTATCCTTTTGCGGCTGACAAATACATTCCCGAGAGTCGGTTTGAGACGAGGGATAGGGAGGAGGTGAGAGTGGGGAGTGAGTAGAAACAGTTCTTTGGCTTCGCCTGGCAGTACCCGAGCAGTCATCATAAGAAGGTGGACACTGAGTTTGCAAAATAGTATATTTCAGTGGCGTGGATGCGGATGCTGGCTGAACCGATGGCTGGTGCTCCCACATCTGCGTTTGTGTCCGTGGTTGGATGCGCGGTTGAGAGATGAAAGTTCGAGATTTCAGATCCAACGCGTTGGAAAGAGGTCCACTCTCGAATTTTTGACTCGAGGCGTGTACAGGTGTGCGGCCCTGAGCATTCAAAGTCCTCAAGGCAGAGACAGAAGAAGGAATCAACGTCGAGCCATTTGCAGACGCAGGCCGCGACAAAGCTGGTGACACAGACTTGGATGTAGCAGTGAGCTCGTACGTGGGCTTAGACACGGATAAACGCGACTGCGACGCGACACTAGTCACCAAGCTCGACTTGAGCATAGGCTTTTGCTCATCGTCGTCGTCGTCGAGGATTTCAATAACCTCAGGAAATGATTTTACAGCTTTCTTGAAAGGGCTTGGACTGCTCAAACTCGACAAACTACGCCCTTGCGGAAGAGTTCGAGGATAGATACTATTGATACGCGCTGAACGCTGTAATGGTATCATTGTTCTAGCCTTGGATCCACGACGTGAAGAGTCGTAAGGATTTGCCATGGATTCGGTGCAAATCTAAGAGAAGTAGGTCAGCTTGGAAGGTTAAAAGATGGCGAAGAAAATGAAAGAATGGTAGAGGATTAAGCTAACAACACGTACGAGGTCAGGAATGCACCCGAGGAACTTGAAGTTCCTCGCTTGTAATAGCGCATTATATAGTCGGAGGAAAAGCAAGAATCAACGATCGAGGTATCCCTTCACCTGATTTCAAGTCACGCACAACATTGAACGGTTTTTCCTAAAATTAAACATTGATAAATCTCGAATCTCATTCAAACGGGGAACTGCTGTGATCAGTGAAGGTGAAGATAAGAATAAAAGGTGATGAAGCATTAAATAGGTAGTGGAAACACGGGCAAACGAAGGAAAATTGGAAGAACGACAAAAGAGCACCCACATCAGCAGCAGCCATATAACTCCCGATGCGACACACAATCTCATGAATCAATCCCTCAAGACATATGGCCGTTTTGTATTCGCTCGATACTAGGCACACTCGTCCTAGAAATAGGTCCTGTGGAGGTTGCACTGTCCTTTTGGGATTACCGTTGCCGCGTTGTTGCCGCGAGCCATTGAGGCAAGTTTGAGGAAAGGCAAATCTCGGCGTCTAATAAAAGCGGCAAGCCGTGTACGACAACAGTAAAAGACTCGTGCGTTCTCAATATAGCCGATACGAAGTGTAAAATGGATGCAGCTTCGGTATATTTGGGGACATATACAAAAAAAAATAGTGGGTGAAGTTATAGCGCTTACTGTGACTATATAGCAACTACATTTCTAGCAATGAAAGATTCTCCCAGTCGCAGATGTAGTTATTAGTATGCCTATTCCGCTGTATATTGTGGAGGGAATCCCTGCGATTCACCATCCCTAACCTCTCCCTGTGGCCCCAGACGCAATCCACTATCGATGTGAACCGGCACCAACATCATGCCAGGAGGAGTATTACTTGACTCTGCCTGATTACGAGCAGCTTCCTGCTCCCTCCGCAGCTGCTCTTGTGTCACTACCAACCGCTGCTGAAGCTTCAAAGTCGAGCGGAGTGTTCGCACTAAATCGGCTCCGACTTCCGAGGGAGGCGACGAGTCTGTAAGTGGCACCCGCTTGGAGTCAAGGTATGTCATCCCTCCGCTATCCTAGCGAGATGAGCTTCGGTACGTATAAGGATCGGGAAGAGATGGATGCACTCGAGACTTTCTTTGCCTTTGAAGTATGAACAACACAGCGACAAGGATCTGTAGTAATACAACGACTCCTGCAGTCACTCCCGCGATGACCAGAGATTGTGTAGTGGACGGAGAACTATTTTGTTCCTTCGGTACGAAAGAGGTGAAAAAGACACCATTGATAACCAAAGCATTAGGACTAATTTCATCATTGTCTAGTTGGATGGTAAGTGTATGCTCGGCTGGAGAAAGCGAGGATTCCGTGAAAAGACGATACACTTTTGGGTGATCGGGCGCGACGACATTTGGGTTAAGGGGGAAGCTGACTGGATGGTTTCCATCGATAGAATACTGGCTGGACCCTAAGCTTCCGTTTTTTCACTATGTCTAGACCAATCGATATGCTCCTATGCGCACAGAGTAGAGTTCCGAGCAAGGTAGTTAAGGGCTTTACAAGACTCAATTGGGGGTGTAGTACTTGGGTAAAAGAGTTGCGCGGTATTTAATTAGCATAATTGATTTCCTTATTTGGATTACACGTGACCGTAAATATCACGTGGTGGTAGGTAGGTTCGCAGCGGAGGCCCGAAAATAATTTTCCGACCCCCGGTATATAATTTTTTTTTTCGGACCCCCTTGATCTTAGAAGGAATTTCAGTTGATAAAGAAGCATCTCCTAGCATAGAGCATCTTATATATGAGTGCTAAATTGCTCAGCCCCTTCTCATGTCTGGGCACACTGACCCATGGGTCAGGGATCAGATGAAAACTGACCATGACTCTTGACCCGACCATGTACAACCAGATAGGTCAATAATGATATTTAAATGTAGGAAATAATTGAATCTGTCCTGCAAAGATACAACATTAACCAGGGACAAACAGACTATATGTACTTGTGTATTAGACAGCTCACTGAGGTCTGGTCAGATGGGCCAGTGGTCCATTCAACCGGAATCAGCATGTTTGAGCCAGGGCCTCACTGTGTACTGCCAGTGAGCCTATAACACCCAATCATCAGGAAAAATAGCTTGAGCTTGGGGTTAAATTATAACAACCTCAAGGAACCTAAGAAGCATAGGACACTTCAAGTACTTAGGTTACCTAGGTTTCCACAGTCCAACCCCTACATCCTAGGGTGCCCTAGGTTGTCCTAGGCTGTCTCAGGTTGGCTCAGGTTGCCCCAGGTTGGCTCAGGTTGGCTCAGGTTACCTGAGGTTACCCCAGGTTGCATAAAGGGTTAATAAGTAAAAATAATATATCTTTATATATTACTGTTTGTACTCTATTCTACTGTATATAGTGAGCTATTGTACTTGTATATTAGTAGTAGTATTGAACTTGTACATATTTTATGTATAGTATATATGGTGTACATTTTCATCAGGTATTATACTTTATAATGTATTACAGTACATATAGTGTCTATATAGTATGGTATAATTGTGATATACTTGTTTTGACCATATGAAAATTATTTTGATTGTAGACAGCTCACAGAGTTGCATCATGTGACTTATGTCAAATTTCAGTTTCTATGAGTTATCTACAACTAAGAAGGTGTCCTTGTCATGCATTTAGGATAGATTAAAGCATAGGTATATATATTCAATATAATTTTGCCTTATTTGGTAATATTTACAGCATCACTCCTCAGGTATCCTTGGGATACCTGAGGTTTGCTCGGGATTTCCTAGGTTACCTGAGGTTCACCCAGGTTGCACAGGTCATCTAGGTCACCCAGGTCCCTCAGGTTGCTCCAGGTTGCCTCCTAGGTAACCTGAGGCTCAGACCATTTTTCCTGATGATACCACTATTATTGTTCATCTTTGGTGCTATGGTACCAAACAAACATTTGTGAACAATCCTTTGGTAACTATTGGTGACCACCCTAAGATCAAGCAATGTTGCAGGCATTTCCCATTAGGGCTAGTAACATGTGGGAACTGTCTGCCATTGCCAACAAATGGCTCTATTGGGGGGTTGGGTAAGTGGTTAGATGGTTAGGTGGTTAGGTGGCTAGGGGTTAGGGGTTAGGCTCATGCCAAAGATGCACTGGGTTCAGTGTTGCCGCAGTCCGGTCCATGAACCTGTTGGACCCAGTCTGAACCTGAACCGGACCTTAGGTTCATGTCCAGTTCAGGCAAAGTCCTGGACCAGACCTCCAGGTGCAGTTTGAGGTTCAGCAGGTCTCTGAACCTGTGGACCTGGACCTGAACCTCTGAACCTCCAGCTCCTGTGTGACACTGGAAGGTCAGTATTTTGTAGCAATTTATAGAGTTTTAGCTCCCTCTGTGGGGGAAGCAATCTCAAGGTAACATTTTACCCAACTACACCAGTTGCTGCTTCCAATTGACCAAATTGTACCCAAGATGTGAGCCTTATGTCATATGATAATTATGTCATCCTCCCAAATATAGTATGATGAGCCTTTTGCACTCAGTTTGGATCATATATTAGAGTAATTATTTGACTAATACATCAAAGAAATTGCACAAAGATGTGATTTCTTTTGGAAAAATATAAAGAAAAATTTGCTGTTTGGTTGGAGGTTCGAGCTGAGTGAACTGGGTCTGAACCCGGACCTGAACCTGAGGTTCAAGGTTCAGCAAAAAGACCAGGTTCGCAGCCCAAACTGAACTGTGGCAACACTGACTGGGTTAGGGGTCGGGATCAGGGTCAGGGTCAGAATTAGGGTAGTTACATCTAATCTTATCTATTATAGGGTGGCCTTGACTGGTGCAACCAAGGGATTGTGCACAATATCTGTTGCAAGGGCTCCCTATAAAGCCTGACATCCAGACCAGTGCTTATAGTGAACTGAGCTAATACATTAAGTACTATGGTAGTGGTGGCTTTGAAAAAATGAACTGAGCTTGACCATGCATCATGTGTTGTAGTTATTGTGGTTTTCATTCTCAGTGCAATATCAGAAAAACTACTTGGAGCCTAGGCTCCAAGTAATTTTTCCGATGAAGTGCAAGCTTACTGATCATGTATACTAACTCCAGATTCCAGAATATACTCAATGTGTCTGGGATATTCTTCTACATTCTGCTTACCAATACTCTTTTCACTTTGACTCACTTACTGTGGACACTAGTAATTAGTAGACCCTTCTAGATACAATGTACTTAGGTATATAAGGCCCAATAATACCCAGCAATTAGTTCATTATTCACCTCATAACCCATTATCTGAACAATAAGTTATAACAGTCAATGACCTTTGATTTGAAATAGTACAAGATATGTCTGAAGGAGTGTGTATGTGAGCAATAGGTGAGTATGTTGTATTGACACATGTATCATGAGCTCCTGCAACAGATATTGTGCACAATCCTTTGGTTGCACCAGTTGAAGCCACCCAAAAATAGATAAGATCAGATGTAACTACCCTAAACCCTAACCTAACCCTAACCCCTATCCTTTTGCACTTCATGCGAGCACCCTGCGGGTGTGCCTAACCCCTAACCCAGCAAGCCTTCAGTGTGAGCCTAACCCCTAACCCTAACCATCTAACCACCTAACTATAACCATAACCATAGTACCCGACCTCCCAATAGTTTACCATTTATTGGCAATGTCGCAGACAGTTCCCACTTGTTAGGGCTAGCAGAGCTAGCCCTAACCGGAACTGCCTGCAACATTGCTTGATCTTAGGTAGTCACCAGTAGTTACCAAAGGATTGTTCACAATCATTTGTTTGGTAGCACCAAAGATTGTGAACAATAATTGTGGCATTGGGTGGTATTATGGAGGCATAGAATGTACATACATGGTGTCTCACTATTTCTGAGTCTGGGGACTGGGCAAGCTTCTAATCCAGAATTCTCCATAAGCACTCAAATACAATGTAGCCTTTTAGGTCATGTATTTGGAGAAAATCTCTCAGACTGTGGCTCATAAATATCTAAATATCAACTTATAAAAGTGCAGTGATAACTTGCCATTACCTAGTAGTGATCAGTCCAACTTTAGAGAAGAATTGTTCAACATGAGTTATGACAATGAACCACAGCCAATGTACTGGCTTCTAACTAATAGTAGTCAAGATTTCGGTAGATGCTGCTTCTCGAAGATTAAGAATGAGTTTGGCTCCCTGAAAAAGCAGGGTCTAAATTTCAGAACTAACTGATTGGTGAGCACATCAACCTACAGCAAATGAATAGGCTCCAACAACCCATCTGTCAGATAGGACTCAATTGTAAGCATAGAAATCAGAGCTGTTCAAAGTGAGGACTTACGGTACAGCAGAAATACCAATAGAACTGAGTTGGAATGTGAGTATCATTAATGTGACAAGCACAGTCGCTAAAGGTGCGAGATTGACATGAAGTTTGTAGTCAATGATGTGAATGTGGCAGGAACTTACAGAAAACCCTGTTTTATCAGAGATCAGTATCATAAACTTCATTGAAGTGTAATGACTGAGCTGTGTAAAAGTTGATACTCACAGAAAGAAGAATACAGCCCCATCTCGAATGAAAAAGAAAATGATATTCCCAGGGGTCGAGACTATTTTCGGAATATCAGCATTTTGGTTTGCTTTCAAGCCCCATCTGGGGAACCATGACCCCCATGGAGCATATTCAAAACACTTGAATGCCATCATACCAAAGAATATACCTAATGAAAAAGCTAAGTTTCTTGCAAATTGATAACTTAAGTGCCAACAAATTAATCACCTGAAACAATGAGAGTAGGGATGCTGCATATTGAATCAATTTTCAGAGCCGCGAAACAGCCTGAGAATCCTCACTATGCTGCCAAGGTGAAGCTTGAAGCTGGAAGCACTCCAAATGCACATCCAGGAAACACCTGCTTGATATTAGGCATGAAGGGTGTCAGAGCATCCAGATCCACAAATGGAACTCCAGTTTCCAATATCAAGTTCTTGTAACTGCCCCAGAACTCTGCCTGATTTCTTATGAGACCAGCAAATTTCTCTGTAGATGAACACTTACAATAAATTCACCTAACACATATTGATTGCATGAGTTAGAAGGCTCACTTGCTTTGTATCAAATTCTTTCACCTATCATAAGAAATATAATGAGAGTAAGAACTAGAAATGGAGTTAGCTACTGATGATGTTTTAACAATTTAAAACATACCCCAGTTACTGGACTGGTACAATGCATAAAGTCTTAGGCCTAAAATAAGATTTATTGAGGTTGTGAAAACTACAGGTCCACCCCTTGGAGTGAGGCATGGCTTCAATAAACTGATGATACAGAGGTAAAAAATTACTTACATGACCATCCATCCAAGGTAGTTTTTGCAGCTACAAGTGCCATGTTAGCAAGAATGTGTATAAGCAATTGATGCTTTTGAGCAACCTACGTCTGAGGGGAATCAGATACTGTATGAACTAAGGAGAAGATATTCTTACCTCTGAGGAATGATTTGGACCATTGAAAACTGATCAGGATTTCCATTCAATTTAAAAGTGCTTTTACAGACTAATGTGAACGCACTGATGAGGATGGAGCTGAAAATTAAAGTAAGCATTGAGAGACCTCAACAATTTGCCAAATTTTATTACCCTACATGGGCAAGACCATAGTACTTGGCGAATAGATAAAGAAACTTTGGTATTGTCCAGGGTGTTCTTGTGAGGCAATGGGATTCTCTGGAGCACCAGGAAGCAGTAATACTTACTTCCAGATGAATGTAATCTATAGATTGGATGTTAGCCCACAGCTTCAAGATAGCCATTGCAGATCTTTATGGACCGACAACATTACCTCTTTCTCAAATGTTAAAATGCAGTCATAAAGCAAAATGGTGAAAGCCGCGACTGAATAAATACGTTACTTAAATATGAAGAGATTTCAAAATAAATTTAAAGCAAATCACTAACAAATACTAGTATATGCAGCGCGACCAGTACGGATAGCCTCCAAGATAGGATCCAGTTGAGTTGCAGTAGCCATAGTGTGTAAACAGACAAGGTTCATTAACAGACTGCTCTCTTTTATAGCCTAGACATCTCGCATCAGAATTTGTCCTTCCACGAGAACATGATCTAAGATCGGTGGTTGTATGAACGCTGGTTGTTCCGAATAGACTAATACAGGCCTCACCTCAGTTGTTCTTAGTGTTGCTGCGGCTAAGCGTGAGGGGAAAACGTGTATAGTTACATTGTCTGATGTAGTGACGCGGCATACCGCAGTTACATGACGAAAAAGTTTCGGAAAGATATGCACATTTGCTTGTTTAAAAAGTTTTGAAATTGGATTATACGATAAAGGGTCCCAGCTAATGTACTTTCTGCAGGAGGGAATTACTTTAATGGAACTTGGACACATATACTACGCAATTCAAACAAAGGTTAAGACTCGAGGATTTTGCACTGCATTAAAGCTGTGAACTATTCTTAGAGACTCCCCAAGACAAAATTGTATCGCGCTAAGCACCCTTGTATATATTACTGGATCTTGACTGGACGACCTCGTTTAAAAAATTCTCGATGATAGTATTGCAAGGAAAGGGTCCGTAGGAACCCGAGAGCTGACAAGCAAGCTTTGAAACAGATTCATCCTCACTGGAAATTTATCATCTGGGCTGAAGTTTTTCAACTTCCAGCATCATGATAAACATTTGAAAGCTGTGGCGACTGTTATTTCCTTCCAGATTCGAAAATCAAGTGATGATTCACCATGACAACAATCTCTGGCTGTGTCCGCTTTCTTGTCAAGTACAGGGCTAAACTGAAAATAATCAATTGCGTGCCGAACTCAACTCCTTACTAGAGTTAGTTTTTCAGCTCACTGGCAGGGCAGCATTTTGTTCTTATATATATCACAGATTCTAAATAGCAAGTAAGTCACAAGGGAGTTGTCGCTGGATTACTACATAATCAAAATCCCAGCTCTTCAATCCGGAATTTGGTTAGAGCTTCCATAGCTTCAGAGGCCAAAGTAGCTGCAGATGCAGAGGGGCCTGGGTCACACTGAGGTTAATCCTTTTCTGGCTCCTTGTTAAGTTCATCTATAGGGCCTGAAGCCATCTTCGTGAGCTGTATTTTGCTTACAATTAAAGCTTTTTGCATTGATTAAAGTTCCAGCTGATTCTACTGAAAGCTGTAAATCATTCGAGCAAAGGAGATGTTGATGGCGTAAGAAAAATGTATAACAAAGGTACAGAGTGTCGGAAAGAAATTAAAATGAGAAGAATGTGGAATGGTCATAAGCGCGGGGCTTAACTGAGGCCACATAACTATCTCCCCTGAATTCCTTTTCTAGATGTATCCTGCTAGTGGTGGCTCGAACCACCCTACATCGTCCTATGAATGGATTTCCCAATTTGCAAGCGCATAAGGTCTGGCTTCACGAAGCCATCTGGCCGTTTCATATTAACGTCGTCAGATATAGGAGTCTAGGAATGTCAAGGAAAGTGAAATTCAAGTCATTGACCTCGAAAGAAGAGAAGAGCCAAAACCACAATGACTTCTAATGCTACACAGACTGATTCCATTTTGCCACGCCGCCATGTTTTGTTACAGTCCAGCATAAATTTCTACAGCTGTGCGAACCCACCGCACTTTCCGTTTCAGGACACCGTCCTTGGACCCCATTTATTTGCAAGAACCCCTTGACCGCAAAGGGGGGAGGTCGGAAGAATAAAACAAGAAAAAACGGAGAGTCGATACTGTGCTTTAACAAAGGACCAGACGAAAACACGACGGACTTACTATGGTAGTTATCCACACCAACTGATCGAACGAACAAAATAAAAATAATCAGCCATCGAACCCTCTCGACTCAACCACACAAGATGAAAAAAATTATCGTAGAATTGCCTTCATACAATCTTTACGCCGGGACAGGAATATACTTGATAAATGGATATGTACGAAGCTGTTTCCGCCTTTTACAACACAAAAAGTTAAATATTACAAACAAACCACTGTCCCTAGATTCATTGACCTTGACCTTCCCGGATCGCAGTCTGTCTATCCGGCCACGCGCTGGAAAAGGCAAGTGTTCTGGAGTTTAGCCTATAACAAACAAACAAATCAGCATCAAAAATCCCAATGAAAAGCCAATCAACGACTCACATTAACGGCATCCATATACTCAAGAGCCAAAGCCTTAAGCGAGGATATCGTATTGGGCGTTGCCGTAGTAGGTCCGCCTGCCTAAGCAAAGTTTGATGGCTTGGGCGACCATGTCGTGGATGAGACGGTGTTGGTAGTAAATGCCGGCGGATGCGTTCGCATGGAGACAAGGAAGAAGGAACAGGGAGAGTGATTCATGACGCACGCTTCGTAAATCTCCTAAAAAATTATCCTTGAGCCGACCATCATACTTTTCATGATGGAATTCTTCGTCTCCATGAACAGAGGCATTTTTTTCATTAAGGTCATCTTCAACGAAGAATGCGCGAATCCTGGAATCGACTGTGTGAGGAAGCAGTTTCCGTCAGGAAATTGGACATGAAGTACACAACACAACACGCACCTCATCGACAATACAAATGCTCATGGCAACCCGGGATCCTCTGAAATCATACACGTCAAGCGTAGGCCTTTGATGCATCGATAGGCGTGTATACCAGCTGCAACTTTCCAGGTCCAGGTGCGACAAAATCTGTCGAGCGTTATTGATCTTCGAAAGTGTATTGGCCAATAACAATGGGCTTGATCCAGCCCGGGATGCCAATCATGCTGTAAATCTGGCTGACGGCGTGTTTTAGAGTGAACTGCCAAGAACCATTGAACTGGATATTATGGCCAGCTCCGGAGCACGCATTCTAGCTAAGAACGCAAAGAATCTGTTTTGGAATGCTGAAGCAAAGGAATTCCGTAGTAGATTACCAGAAAGAAGGCCCAATTGTTGGGTAGTCGCCATTGGGAATGCTTGCAAACTTTGGCGAGAGAACAACCAGTCGGACTTGGGGGGTCTGAAGATGCGAGGAAGGAATCAAGCAGGGTTATCAGTGTCGGATAAGGTCCACCGAAGCTAGTGGATTCAGCAATTTGGAAGCATTGCGAGGTGACGGTGAAAGAACACCGGAAAGAATATTCCGGCACCGGGACACCCCGGCCCAGTGCGTGACTTCAACTCTCTCACCGTCAAGTTTGAGCATCTTCTTTCTCATCGCCTACGTACCTACCCTTAATCTACGTTTTCAGCTGGATCCGCTTACCGTTCATCCTCGAAGTTATAACCATGCCTGTCCATAACAACATCAGCCGGGTCTTTGACTTGCTACCAGCGATGGAAGCACTGAATGATACCCTCACTATCACCACTGACAATTCTTGCGATAACCTATACCACTGCCGTAGCCTTTTTCAATTAGTTTGGAGTTGCGTCAGTGTCATCATCGCTTGTACCTGGGTTTCAGTCCATCCGAACGTGCCTGCCGCAGACGCAGGCTTCTGGAGAATTTCTGGGGAAAAGATCGGGTTAATGATTGTGACTCTTATTGCACCGGAGGTGGTGGTGTTGTGGGCAGCGCGGCAATGGTTTGCGGCGAGAAAGCTAGCCGCAGGTAAGTGTTGAATATCGATGTTCTCATGCCGTTACTCATCTGCCAGGTATAGACCATAGAGACAAAGGGTGGACTGTATCGCATGGGTTCTTTGTACTCATGGGTGGATTTGCACGGTACAGAGGGGACCGCCTAGTTTGCGTTCTAACCTATAATGGCTTAAACTCCAGGGAGAAAGAGTTTGTCAGCGGGATGCTAGAGCGTGAAATAAAGGATCGCAGTCACAGAGATGGTCTCGGAAAGCTCATAGCAGTATGGCAAACAACCTGGTTCATAGTTCAGCTTTTGGCTCGCTTGGCTCAGCGCCTGCCTATCACAGAGCTTGAAATTATGACTGTTGCTTTTGCAGCCATGAATGTGCTGGTATACTTCTTTTGGTGGAATAAACCTCTGGGAGTCAGCTGTCATATTCGTATCCAGGATGAGAGTGCAGCTGCACCAGAGCCTCAGATTGACCAGATGACATTGTTTCCAGATGAAATGGATCAAAGGAAACAAGTGCAGCAAACTGTCATTTCCATTGTCAAGAATGTCTCTGAATATTTGTGTGAATCATGGGGAGATTTTCTCAGTGATTATAGTACGGAGTGGGATACCATCCGTATTGCGGGAATAGTTTTAATTTCACCATTCTGGCTTCCTATCTATCTATTCAAAATCCTCATCTTTGCAAAAGATACAGGTTCTGGGGACAAAATACCATCCTTTGTACGAACTCCACACTTGGAGCCCTTGAAACAACAGGACCAGTATATTGCATATGGGGCAGCCATTCTGTTTGGTGCAATTCACTGTGCTGCATGGACATTTGCATTCCCCAGTGCAGTTGAGCGAGTCTGCTGGAGGATTGCTTCTGTCATTGTCACTTGTGTGCCATTATATATGATTTTTGCAGTATGGAACCATATGAGACGCCACAGCTTTGAATCTGAAAGCACAGTACATTACATAGGTCTTGTTGTCTCAATTGCTTATGTCCTAGCTCGACTTGCTCTCATTGTTTTGCCCCTCTTAGCTCTACAAGATCTACCTCCCTTAGCCTTTGAAACTGTTGAGTGGATATCTTTTGTTCCTCATATATAGGTATCTACAGTCTCACTTCTTTACTGCATCTTTGCCTGCTATGCTTTGAATTGATATTCTTTCTTTCAACTACCACTGTTAATCCTCTTATGCCTAGCCCTGTTTACCATACATGAATCGTGATAGACAGCTCATTAGGAGAACTCTTCACATTGAGAGAACAATGGCCATGAGATTGCATAACAATTTTTGGACAGTGGTCGCCATGCATGAAGAGGCTAATACATGGTGAAGGCAAGAGATGGCCACCCAAAGATGGTATTTTCCGCAGTACAAATGATATGTAAGTATGTGCAAAAGCATTCTACCGCTGAATACCCCTTCTGTAGTCATAATTACAAGCACCGAACAAGCGCTGATACAGGGACAGGATAAAAGTATAATTGCTTTCAAAGAGAGATTTACAATAATCTAATCAGCGTCATAAGTTTCCCTGCTGTTTTGTTTCCATTTTCTTATCTATCTCACCAACAGTTAGTGGATGTTCCACATGACTCACGCTCTCCTTTCTGTTGTTACCTCTCCTCAAACCCTTGTTGTCAGTCAGGCGTGCTCCGTGCAATCCTAAAGATCGCCTGCCATTTTCTGAACTATCTAGAGACAGTGATCACTCTGGTTTTTCACCACTTCTCCTTTATTTCAATATGTAGGATTTTAATTTTATCCTGAGAGCTATGTATTTCTTTTTCCTTGCCCAACTTACAAGCTCTCATGTATAAACATCTGGCTTAGTATCTCTTGAAGGGCATGAATTCAACTATTGAATGAACAGCTCAAGATACAAAGAATTCTGTTTCTACATCGCTCAAGTAAGTAAATCAGAAGAAATGCGCATCTCTCTGGGAAGGGCATAGAAAAATAACAAGATGTGAACAAATTTGTTCATATAAGTATGGAGAAACCACCTTCCTTATAGGGAAACCCTTATGCCAAATCGCCCATAAGAATGACTCCTTCACTTCATTCCGGCCTCGTAATATGCACTCCCATCAAGAATTTTGAATAGGGTAAGTATTAGTAAGGGCACAGAACATAAGGAACAAAACATTGCCAGAATAATGAAGACCATTTCTATGCCTATACCTCTGTGTATTCTGGAGGGACTCCCTCCAATGCAGTATCCCTAACTTCTCCCTGTGGCCCCAGACGCAGTCCACTATCAACATGAATTGGCATCATCATGCCAGGAGGGGTATTGCTTAATCCTCCATGATTACGAGCAACCTCCTGCTCCCTCCGTAGCTGACCTTGTGTCACTTCCAGTCGTTGTTGAAGTTTCAGAGTTGCGAGGCGTGTTTGTGCCAAATCGGCTCCCGCTGCCAAAGAGGACGAGGAGGCTGCAAGTGGTCCCAGCTCAGAACCAAGATGTGCCATCTTGCTGCTATTCGATGGCCGAGATATTCTGGGCGCATAAGAGTTGGGAAAAAATTCCGAAGAAGACGGAAGCACTCGGGACTTTCTTCGCTTTCGAAGTATGAAGAATGTAATGGCAAGTACCAGGAGCAACACAGCGACTCCTGTAGTCACTCCTGCGATGACTGCTTTCCCGTGATTTTTACTTCCTCCTTGTTCAGAGGGAGTTGCCGTAGCTGTCGAAGCTTGTGTAGTAGACGGGGACGAGATATTCTGTCCTTTCGATTCAAAAGAGGTGAAAAAAATATCATTGACAAACAAAGCGCCAAGAGAGATTTCATCATCAATTTGGATGGTCAGGGTATGCTCGGCCGGCGAGAGTGAGGATTCCAATAAAAGAAGTTGATTGTCGGTACTCTTGGGAAGGATTAAACTGACCGGATCATTCCCATCGATAGAATAGTGACCAAGTCCGAAGCTTCCGTTGTTCATTGCTTCTACACCAACCGATGTTCCTGTGCTCGCAATGTAAGCTAATCAACTGGCACCGAGCAAGATAAGTTTTTTGGGGACTTACCGTTGAACTTGATTGTCATTGGAGATCCACTGAGGGAACTTTGGAGACTTTCTACTACCTGACCACTTGAGTGGCCTCCAGATTCCCAACCAGGCCCGACTTGTAGGCCCTGGAATTGCGTAAGGGGCAGACAACTACCAACCTGAATGACATCATGGTTTTCCAGTGACACATTCGCAAATGGCTGGTAAACAATATAATCGATTAAAATCTGAAAGTCATTGGAGTCGGCGGTACTATTTGCGGTGTAAAACTTGAGCACATAATTGTCAGGAATTGCAATATCCTCTCCGGCAAATGTAGTGACTAGGTATGAAAATGAAGCTGTCATAGCGCAAATGCAAAGTGTCCTTACAAGAGCATAGAGGAGCATTCACAGTGGGAATGGAGACATCACCCTGGTATCCTTCCACAATTTTGCCTTTGGAATCCTCGATGGAACAGTTGATGAAAGGTCCATTCGTCGCATTACCAAAAATCGCCGCAGTGGGTAATCCTAATCCAATTGGGAATAATGGGTACAATTAACTGAACAGATTCTATAAACCATTCTCTAATAGTACGAACCTTGATAACTGAAGGAAAGGAAGGAGGAAATGGAATCTGTTCCATGAAGGGTACCGTTGTAAAAGGTCGAGTTAGGAAAATCTCCCGGGTTTGAAGCATTGGTTAGAGTCTGCCAAGGCCCCAAATAGTTAATACGAGGGTCTGCGTCGTCAATGCGAAGGCAGAAGTCAGCCATGGAAGAGGGATTTTACTGAGGAGTCGCCTTGCGCTAGACTGAGGTTGACGCTTTCTGTAGTGTACACAGGAAAATACGAGCATATGGTATATCCCAGGAACGCGACTGAAACAATCATGATGATAACTGTAGAATGAATGAAACCGTCCTGCAAGAGTGCAATGTAAATCAAACCTACTCAATCGGTTGAATCACAGATATCCGTTGTCTGTTCTAGTATCAGCGTAGCTAGCTACGCGCTGACAGCTTAGTGATGTATTGAACCCGCCGGAGCCGCCCATCAACCAGACTCCCCGTACTAACGCCTTGCGATCGGCCCATGGTTATAGTGGATACTCGAGGTACGAAAAGTGCATTTGAAATCCTCAATACACTTTCTCCAGTTCAATTTTTAAGTGCCCCAACATCCCCGCACTTACGGTCATGGCGTGCAAAAGTAGGCCATCGCGCAGTGCGCATGGCAAATATTACGAGGCCCGAAGCTGGATCGGCACTAAGTTGTAGTAACGGAGGTGTCAGATAAGCATCGAATGCAGGTAACGAGAGAAGGGATGAGAAAAAAACTTGATGCAATCACAATCGAAGCTACCATCACCAGTGATGCAATCGAAAATCTCAGTATAGTCGTTCAGGTCAAGCTTCAAGCTTCAAGAGCAACCCACCGTGCCTTCCGTTTAACTTTCAGCACCCTCGCCCCTTGGACCCCATTTATCCGCAAGAATGTACCGACCACAAAATGAGGAAGGTTAGGAAGGTTTGAAAGAATGGAATCAAGAAGAAACGGAGAGGATACCAAGCGAAAACACGACTAAACTTACCACGGTAAGAATTTCCATCCTAACTGGTCGAAACAAAAAAAAAAAAAAACAAAAATAATCAACCATCGAACCCTCTAGACGCAAAATCGAAGAAAAGATTGTCCTAGAATTGCCACCATACATACCGTACGCGTACATACATACATATATAGATGTTGAATCTCTTCCGGGACCGGAATACACTTGAAGAATGTGCGATAGTGATATGTACGAAGTCGTTTCCACCTTTTACAACACATACAAAAAAAAGTTGAATATTACATACAAACAACAAACAAAACATCGTCCCTCGACATGTTGGGCCCTCCCGGATAACAGTCCGTCTGCCCGGTTACGCATTGGCGGAGGCAAGCTTGTTCTGCAATTTAGCCTATAACAAACAAATCAGCGTCGAAAACCCAACAAAGAGCTGACCAGCACCCACATTAACAGCATCCATATAAACATCCGTAATCACCCAATTGCTCCCTTTTCATCTCCTTCCCATAAATCGCCAACGCCAAAGCCTTCGTCATTAACTCATCCTCATCAATCACCCAATTGCTCCCTTTTCATCTCCTTCCCATAAATCGCCAACGCCAAATCCTTCGTCATTAACCCATCCTCATCAATCACCTCCACACACGCCCTCTCCAAACACTCACAAAACACCCTCAACCTCTCATTCCCGTCCAATTTTGCCCGGTGCAGCAACCACCTCGTCCACGCATAAATCGACACGACGGGGTTCGTCGACATCTCGTTGCCTTTTTGGTACTCGCGGTAGTGGCGCGTGAAGGTCCCATGTGCAGCTTCGGATTCGAGGAAGATCGTCGGGGGTGATGAGTTCCGAGGTCATCATTCCGAGGGAGCCGAAGCCTTGTGCGAGGATGTCGGATTGGACGTCGGAGTCGTAGTTTTTGCACGCCCAGACGAAGCCGCCGGAGGATTCGATGGCTTGGACGACCATGTCGTCGATGAGACGGTGTTCGTAGTAGATGCCGGCAGATCCAGAGTTGCGTTTGTATTGACTGGGCCGGGGAGGAGTGGAATGAGTATGGAGGGACAGGGAGAAGGATTCATGACAAGCACAATTTGTAGATCTCCTGGAGAATGTCTTGGAACCGACCATCGTACATTTTAATGATGGCATTCTTTGTCGACATGAGCAGCAACATCTTTTTCGCTAGTGTCATTATGAACGACAAATGTACGCATCCTTGAATCGACTGCGTTGGGAGCAGTTTTTGTCAGAAATGAATTGAACATGAAGCACACACACAACACACGTACCTTATCGATATCCTGTCTCAAACATGCTCATGGCAACCGCGGGTCCTCTGAAATCATATACGTTAAGCGTAGTCGCCTCAGTAGGCGCGTATACTAGGTGCGACCGTCAACCGATATTCAATATTGGCAATAATAATGGCCTTGGCCCAACCTGGGACGTGTCGAGGAATCCTGGCGAGCATATATAAAACCAAGCAAAATTGTTCTGCCAATCATGTTGCTAATCTGGTTGACGGCGTATTTCAGAATAACTTGAGAACTATTTGAATGAATATGATCATTTCTGGAGCATGGATTCTGGCTGAGGCAGCGTAGAGTCTGTTTAAGATGCTGAGTCGAAAGAATTTTTCAACAGATAACCTGAAAGAAGGCCCATCCGTCGAGCATTCGCCATTGGCCCTTGAGAATGCTTGCAAACTTTGGCGAGAGAAGAACGTCAAATATAGTTGATCCGAAGATGGGTGAAAGGAATCAAGAAGGGTTCATCAGCATCGGGTAAGGTCCATGGAAGCCAGTGGATTCAGCAATTCTGCAACTTAAGCAGAATACCAAAACCATTGGGAGGTGACGGTAAAGAAAAGAATTTTTACAAAGACCGGAAAAGAATATACCCGCACCAGAAAACCGGCCCGATTTTTCGGGCTTGTCCAATCCCACTCTGATGGTTTTTTCCATTGTAAAATTTCAAGCGGTAGTTATGGGCCTTGTGGGAACGGTTCTAAGTATTTGAAATGGACATCTCCTTCTGCTACGCAATCTTTTTGTTGCGTAAAAAGGTTCTCCATCATGATCACGCCCAAACAATAAGGACGACTGCAGCAGTTGATCTGTATAAATCAAGCCTTTCTATTTCACTATCCCCAACACCCTTTGACTCGCTACCAGCGATGGAAACGAATGATACTCTCACTATTACCACTAACGATTCTTGCGATAACCTCTACCACTGTCGTAGCCTTTCTCAATTAGTTTGGAGCTGCGTCAGTGTCCTCATCGCTTGTACCTGGGTCTCAGTACATCCGAATGTGCCTGCCGCAGATTCAGGCTCCTTGAAAAATCTGGGGGAAAAGATCGGGTTAATGATAGTGACTCTTATTGCACCGGAGGTGGTGGTGTTGTGGGCAGCACGGCAATGGTTTGCGGCGAGAAACCTAGCCACAAGTAAGCATTGGATATGACCGTTCTCATGTAATGACTCATTGAACATCAACTATAGGGTATAATATCGCATGGGTTCTTTCTAATCATGGGTGGATTTGCGCGGTACAGAGGGGACCACCTAGTTTGCGTTCTAAACAACTATCACTCAAATTATAACCCGAGGGAGAAAGAGTTTATCAGTGGGATCCCAGAGCGTGAAATCAAGGATCGCAGTCACACAGATGGTTTCGCAAAGCTCATAGCAGTATGGCAAACAACCTGGTTTGTGGTTCAACTTTTGGCTCGCTTGGCTCAGCGCCTGCCTATTACAGAGCTTGAAACCATGACCGCTGCTTTTGCAGCCATGAATGTGCTGCTATACTTCTTCTGGTGGAACAAACCTCTGGGAGTCACCTGTCATATTCGTATCCAGGATGAGAGTGTGGCCACATCGGAGTCTTGCACTGAGGAGATAACATCGCCGTATCCAACAATTCAAAGAGAACAGATGCAACAAACTGTTATTTCCATTGTCAAGAATGTCCCCAAATATTTGTGCAAATCATGGGAAATTTTGACCAAAAATTGTTATAACATAGAGTGGAACACTATCCGTATAACAGCCATAGTTCTGATTTCACCATTCTGGTTTCCAATCTATCTGTTCCGAAGCCTCATCCTAATAAAAGATGCAGATACCACAAACAAAATACCCTCTTTCTTCCGGACTCAAGCTTTGGAGCCCGAGAAACTCCAGGATCACTATATTGCATATGGGGCAGCCATGCTGTTTGGTGCAATTCACTGTGCTGCATGGACAGTTGCATTCCCCAGTGCAGTTGAGCAAGTCTGGTGGAGGATTGCTTCTGTTATTGTCACTTGTGCACCATTATATATGATTTTTGTGGCACCTATCATTTCTGTGCCACAGGTTGTTAAACTCTTTCGAGGCAAAAACACACTATATCACCAGCCACTACTATACTTGGGTGTTATTATCTCAATAACTTATATCTTAGCTCGAATTTCTCTCATTGTTTTGCCCTTCTTAGCTTTACGAGATTTACCTCCTGGAGCCTTTGAAACCATTGAGTGGATAACTTTTGTTCCCCATATATAGATATCTACAGTGTCACTTCTCTACTGCATCTTCACTTTGGATTGATGGTATTTTTTAACTATCACTATGTGGAACATTCTATGCCTAGCCCCATTTACTATACATGATAGAAAGTTCAATGGAAGAGTGCTTGCTATTGAAATTTAGGAAAACAATGAAATTGCATTACAAATTTTTTTTTGGACAGTGGCCGGCCGCATGCTTGAAGAATTATTATAAGCTAGGTCAATACATGATGAAGCTGTGATAAAGACAAGAGTTGGCCACCCAAAGATGGTATTTTCTGCAGTACATATATAGAACCATACGCACCCACACCAAAAGCATTTTGAATATGACAAGGATTAAAGGGCACGGAACATGAGGAACAAAATACGGCCAGAAAAATGATGACTATTCCTCTGTGTATTCCGGAGGAACTCCCTGCAGTGCATTATCCCTGACCTCTCCCTGTGGCCCCAAACGCAGTCCACTGTCAACATGAACTGGCATTGTCGTGCCAGGAGGGGTATTGCTTAATCCTCTTTGATTGCGAGCAACCTCCTGCTCCCTTTGAAGCTGACCTTGTGTTACTTCCAGTCGTTGTTGAAGTTTCAGAGTCGCGAGGCGTGTTTGTGCCAAATCGGCTCCCGTTGCCAAAGAGGGCAAGGAATCTGCAAGTGGTCTCCGCTTAGAACCAAGATATATCATCTCGCTGCTATTTAGTGGCCAAGAATTTCTCCGCACAAAAGGAGTAGGAAGAAATTCTGCGGAAGGTGGAAGCCCTCGGGAATTTCTGCGCCTGCGCAGTATCAGGATCACAATGATAAAAATCAGTAGTAATGCAGCGACCCCTGCAGTCACTCCTGCGATGACTGCTTTATTATGATTATGACGTTCATCGGGAGCCGTCTGAGTGGACGGAGAAGAGCTGTTCTGTTCTTCCGACGCAAAAGAGGTAAAAAAAAAATCATTGACAAGCAAAGAGCCAGCGGCATCATTGTCAATTTGGACAGTCAGGATATGCTCGGCCGGCGAGAGTGAGGATTCCAGTAAAAGAAGTTGAAAGTCGGTACTGTTGAAAAGATCTAAAGTGACCGGATCGTTGCCGTCAATGGAATAGTGGCCGAGTCCGAGGCTTCCGTTGTTCATTGCTTCTACACCAACCGATGTTCCTGTGTGCGTGATGTAGACCGATCAATGAGCACCGAGCAAGATAAGCCTTCTTCGGAGACATACCGTTGAACTTGAACGTCATCGAAGATCCACTTAGGGAACTTTGGAGGCTATCTCCTATCTGACTAATTGAGCCGCCTCCAGATCCCCAACCAAGTCCGGCTTGTAGGCCCTGGTATCGTGTAAGGGGCAGACAATTACCAACCTGAATGACATCCTGGTTTCCCAGCGACACATTCGCAAATGGCTGGTAAACAATATAATCGATCAATATCTGAAAGTCAATGGTAGTAATATTTGTAGTGGAGAACTTGAGCACATAATTGTTAGGAACTGCAAGATCGTCTCCGGGAAATGTAGTCACTAGGTGCAAAAATGAGGCTGCCATAGCGAAACTGCAAAGATATCTTACACGCGCATAGAGGCATAGTCACCGGAAAGACCTTATCCTGGGATTCTTGTGAAAAGGTGTAATATCCCCCGAACACATTGTTGCCTTTGGAATCTTCGATGAAACAAGTGTAAGGAGTTCTATTTGTCATATCACCAAAAATCACAGCATTGGGCAATCCTAAACCAAATGGGAATAATGGATACAATTAGCTGGAAAGATTCTATAAACCATCCTAGTACAAACCTTGATAGCTGAAGGAGAGGGTGAAGGTAGAATTGGTTCCATGAAGGGTATCGTTGTAAAAGATTGGTTTCGGAAGTTCGCCTGGCATTGAAAAGACTGATGCAGGAAAATCCTCTGGATTTGAAGTATTGGTTAGAATCTGCCAAGACCCGACATAGTCAATACGAGGGTCTGAGTCATCAATGCGAAGGCAGAAGTCAGCCATGGAAGAGGGAGGCTCGCCTTGAGCACCGGTCTGGGATTGAGGCTTTTGTAGTGTTCGCAGGAAAGTACGAGCATGTGGCCCCTCTGGAATCTGATGTTGCTGTAGTTTGAATCAAACTGTCTTGCAAAAGTGCAATATGAAATTTGAATTAGTGATGAACAGCCTCATCACTGAGACCATTCGTACTTGTCATAATGCATAGATATCTGTCAGGGTCTGTTCTACAGCCGTTTGCAAAAAGTTTTGCCCCCTCGAGTTTTCTACCTGTGTTTATTTGTATTTAGTATTTTGATAGGATTCCTATATAATTCAAGTGCCGGTATGCCCGAAGATAGCGATGGACCCATCGTCGGATGGTGGTTCCGTACGATTTGGTGGGCCTGGGCCTCGAAATGTATAGGATGAGTAAATACAGATAAACAGCTGTTGAAAAC